>SJYT01018273.1:0-29442 GCA_006410635.1 Cephalophus harveyi
CCAGTACCATACTGTCTTGATGACTGTGGCTTTGTAGTAGAGCCTGACGTCAGGCAGATTGATTCCTCCAGTTCCATTCTTCTTTCTCAAGATTTCTTTGGCTATTCGAGGTTTCTTGTATTTCCATACAAATTGTGATATTATTTGTTCTAGCTCTGTGAAAAATACCGCTGGTAGCTTGATAGGGATTGTATTGAATCTGTAGATTGCTTTGAGTAGTATACTCATTTTCTCATTTTGATTCTTCCAATCCATGAACATGGTATGTTTCTCCATCTATTAGTGTCCTCTTGGATTTCTTTCAACAGTGTTTTATAGTTTTCTATATATAGGTCTTTAGTTTCTTTAGGAAGATATATTCCTAAGTATTTTATTCTTTTTGTTGCAATGGTGAATGGAATTGTTTCCTTAATTTATCTATTTTCTCATTATTAGTGTATAGGAATGCAAGGTATTTCTGTGTGTTGATTTTATATCCTGCAACTTTACTATATTCATGGATTAACTCTAGTAATTTTCTGATGGAGTCTTTAGGGTTTTCTATGTAGAGGATCATGTCATCTGCAAACAGTGAGAGTTTTACTTCTTCTTTTCCAATTTGGATTCCTTTTATTTCTTTTTCTGTCCTGATTGCTGTGGCCAAAACTTCCAGAACTATGTTGAATAGTAGTGGTGAAAGTGGGCAAATCTATGGTGCAGATAAACGTTATGGTAGAACAGATGCTTTGTTTAAAGGCATTCAAATTTTGCCATGAACAGTCTTGAATTAGAAAATTCTGTGCTAGAAACAGAGCTTTTCTGCCACCCCTCCCCATTGTCTTTTTAGAATGGAAAGTCACCACAGTCACTGAATGCTTACTATATATTAAATACTGTGCCAAGACTTGGAGTTCAGCGGTGAACTAGAGGCAAAGACCCTGTATATAGAGTGCATGTTAAGTCGCTTCGGTCGTGTCCAACTCTTTGCAACCCCATGGACTATAGCCCTCCAGGCTCCTCTGTCCATGGGGTTTTCCAGGCAAGAATACTAGAATGGGTTGCCATGCCCTTCTCCAGAGGTTCTTCCCGACCCACAGATCAAACTCGCATTTCTTATGTCTCCTCCATTGGCAGGTGGGTTCTTTACCACCAGGGCCACCTGGGAAGCCAGTGTATATATAGAAAAAGGAAAGGAAAGGAAAGTCGCTCAGTCGTGTCCAACTCTTTCCGACCCCATGGACTGTAGCCTACCAGGCTCCTCTGTCCATGGGATTTTCCAGGCAATAATACTGGAGTGGATTGCTGTTTCCTTCTCCAGGGGATCTTCCTGACCCAGGGAAGGGTATATATAGAGGGAGACATTTAAAAAAATCACAAGAGAATAAAAGTAATTACAAGTTGGAATAGATGCCATGAAGGAAACAGGCAAAGCCTTGAGAAACAACATTGAAAAGTTAGCATGTCACATTTGCTAGGGAAGATGGGCAGAGCACATAAAATGCCAGGAAGACAGAGAATGGCTTGGAATAAGAACATAGGTTCTGGTGGTTGTTGTTCATTTGCTAAGTCGTGTCCAACTCTTTGCAGCCGCATGGACTACAGTAATCCAGGCTTCCCTGTCCTTCAGTATATCCCAGAGTTTGCTCAAGTTCGTGTCCATTTATTTGGTGATGCCATCCAATTATCTCATCCTCTGTTGCTGTCTTCTCCTTTTGCCTTCAATCTTTCCCAGCATAGGCTCTGGAGCCCATGTCAATTCTGACTGACCTCATTGACTGGCTTCATGAACTTGAACAAGCCTTTTAACAGCTTCCTGGCTGATTCTCTTATTTGTAAAGTAGTGTTACTGGTGTATACCTCAGAGACTCTTGCATGCATGCTCAGTTCTGTCTGACTCTTTGGGACCCCATGGACTGTAGTGTGCTGGGTTCCTCTGTCCATGGGATTTTCCAGGCAAGAATACTGGAGTGGGTTGCCATTTCCTTCTGTAGGGGATCTTCCTGACCCAGGGATCAAACCCACTTCTCTTGTTTGGGAGGCAGATTCTTTACTGCTGAGCCATTGGGGAAGACCCACAGACTCATGAAAATTCAATGTTTCCAAATATAAAGAGCTTAGGATGCTGCCTGGCACATAGTAGGTATCCAGTAACTCAGCTTTCCTTATTATAATTGATATTTGATTATATGAATCACCAAGAAGGAAATTGTATAATGAAATGCAAAGCAAGGCAACATTTGAGAGAGCCTGCATGTGTTTATTGTACAGAAATGGTGGTTTCTGCAGTCCTGTTTACCATTTTCCTCATGTTTTTTGCTATAGAATAGTGAACTAAAATGTCTAGGACACACAATGTTATTTCAAGCCTCTGTGGTATTTCCTGAGCCTAGAGTGCCTTCCTTGCCCCATTAGTCTTACCTTTAACCCCATGAGTTTTCTTTCAAATTCAGGTTCATCTAGCACCTCTCCAGGAAGCCATATCTGCCTCTCTTTCCTCCTATGTAGTCAATTACACCTTCTTCTGTATAAGATCTGCACATTGCAGATCACAGGAATTCTGTGAACCACCACTGTGTTCTGATCTGTTTCCATGGCCCCGTCTCATATGAAGTCACGAGTATCTCAAGGATGGTAAGTCAATGTCACACTCATCTCTCCACCTTCACAATTTAACACAGTCAGTAATGCATAGTGGTAGCTCAGACAGTAAAGAATCTGCCTGTCAATTCAGGAGATGCAGGTTTGGTCCCTGGATCTGGAAGATCCCCTGAAGAAGGAAATGGCTACCCACTCCAGTATTCTAGCCTGGAAAATCCAATGGACAGAGGAGCCTGGTGGCTGTCATCCATGGGGGTCTCAAAGAGTCAGAAATAACTTAGCGACTTTCACTTCACAATGCATAATAAGTTTTCAATAATTATCTGTTGAATGAATAGGTGAATAAATGAATATTTTCATTAGCATCTTTCATAACTGTTTTTGGTTAATTTTCAGCACTTACACAGATGAGTGGGTGAATTAGTACTATAGTAAAGAGAGGAGGCAATCAAATTGCCTATGAGAAATAGTAGTAGCTAATGCTGATTGCTAGCTTCTTGTACATACTATGTTTAATCTGCTTAACAACCCTATTAGATAATTTTGATTATGATCCATGTTTTCAGAAGTGGAAAATGAGGCTTGAAGAAGTTAAGCTTTTGTTCTGGATAGTAAGCCAGTAAGTGGTCAAGCCAAACATTGCTCCTGAATTATTTCTTGCTTTATTACACTATTTGAGCTTTAGCTAGCTACAGTAACATTGTTTTAGAATCATGATATTTGAAATGTATTATGATAAAATGATAGAAATACTAAAGTTTTTATGGTCAAATAAAGTGGAGAACACATATTCCTTTTGAGATGTACAATATACTGTAGCATGTTCAAAACTCTAAAATATATTGTAATAAAGGACTTAATTGTTTTCTTGTTCATTTGCCAAGTTTGTCTGACTATTTGTGAACTCATGGACTGCAGCATGCCAGGCTCCTCTGTCCATTGCTATCTCCTGGAGATAGCAAATTCATGAATTCTCAAATTCATGTCCATTGAGTTGGTGATGCTATCTAACCATCTTAACTCTGCTGTCCCCTTCTCCTTTTGCCCTCAATCTTTCCTAGTATTGGGGTCTTTTCCAATGAGTTAGTTCTTTGCATCAAATAGCCAAAGTATTAGAGCTCCAACATTTGTCCTTCCAATGAATATTCAGGGTTGATTTCCTTTAGGATCAATTGGTTTGATCTCCTTGCAGTCCAAGGGACTCTCAAGAGTCTTCCCCAGAACTGCAATTCAAAAGAATCAGTTTTTTGATACTCAGTCATCTTTATGATACAACTCTCACATTCACACATGATTATTGGATAAATCGTGGCTTTGACTATTCAGACCTTTGTTGGCAAGGCGATGTCTGCTTTTTAATATGCTGTCTTGGTTGGTCATAGCTTTCCTTTCAAGGAGCAAATGTCTTTTAATTTCATGTCTGCAGTCACCATCCACAGTGATTTTGGAGCCCAGGAAAATAAAATATATCACTGCTACCACTTTTCTACTTCTATTTGCCATGAAGTGCCAGAAGTGAATTCATGATCTTAGTGTTTTTAATGCTGAGTTTCTAGCCAACTTTTTCACTTTCCTCTTCCACCCTGACCAAGAGGCTCTTTTAGTTCTTCACTTTCTGCCCTTACAGTGTTGTCATCTGCATATCTGAGGTTGTTGATATTGCTTTCTTACACAGCTTCAATTGATGACATTTTTTCATGAGAACACTGAAAAGGGGTTCTGGTCACCAAGTCCACAGAAGGATCACCCACACATCCAACAACCTATTCTATGACCCCGGTGGGGTGTCTTACAATTTAACTTAATTCTGACACTACCCAAAGACAGCATCACTTTCCCTCACATTCCTCAAGGGCTCAGGCCTACAAAACTGACCTCCCTTTCAGATGCCAGTGGAAAGCATAGGTTATCATCTATGTTTCTGAACAACTAGCTATAAATCAGAGGTTCCTTATTTGGTTTAAATTAATTTCCTACAGTGGCTCACAGAACTCAGAAAGATTTTGCTTACTAGATCACCAGTTGATTATAAAAAGATGTAACTCACGAACAGCCAGATAGCAGAGATGTGTGGGACAAGGCATGGGGAAGGGGTGTGGGGCTTGCTGGCCTTCTCTAGGTGCACCCCCCTCCCACACCTCTATATGTGCACCAACCTATAAGCTCCTTTTGGGTTTTTAGAAGGAAATGGCAGCCCACTCCAGTATTCTTGACTGGGAAATCCCATGGACAGAGAAGCTTGTGGGCTACAGTCTATAGGGTTGCAAAAAGTTGGACAGGACTTAGCAGCTAAATAGCAACTGCCTTATCTATTCGCAATTGATGAAATCATTGACCATCAGTTACTGATTCAACCTCCAGCCCCTCTCTCCTCCTTGGAAATCAGGGAGTGGGACTTAAAATTCCACCCTTTATTCATTGGTTAGTTTCCCTTGGCAAGCAGCCCCCATCTTCAGGTGCTTTCCAGAAGTCACCTCATTAACATAAAGCTAGTAGTGGTGGGACGGAGAAGGCAATAGCAAGCCACTCCAGTACTCTTGCCTAGAAAATCCCATGGATGGAGGAGCCTGGTAGGCTGCAGTCCATGGGGTCGCTAGAAGTCGGATGCGACTGAGCGACTTCACTTTCACTTTTTGCTTTCACACAATGGAGAAGGAAATGGCAACCCACTCCAGTGTTCTTGCCTGGAGAATCCCAGGGACAGGGGAGCCTGTTGGGCTCCTGTCTATGGGGTCGCACAGAGTCTGTCACGACTGAAGCGACTTAGCAGCAGCAGCAGCAGCAGTAGTGGTGGGAAGGAGCTTCTTGTAAATAACAAGATAGGCATTTCACTTTCATGCCCCTGAAGCATTTTCAGGAATAGAGAACAAAAGACTAGATATTATAACAAAAGATGGTCCCATTATTCTTATCACTCAGGAAATTCCAAGTGTTTAGGGAGCTGTGAGAAAGGAAATGTAGACGAAGACTAACTATGTAGAGAAATATATGATCAAAGTATGTACTTCTTAAAAATCATAATATTGCAAATACCGACTGATTTGCAGCAAAGCTAGAATTCTGAGAAATACACTTTGGGAAGTGCTCACTAGTCTACAGAAATAAAGCACAAAGTAAGCTTTGTGTAAACTTAACTAAAGTCTCAGAGGATTATGTATAAAATATGCTGGAGTCTAAACTTCTAGAGTCAAGAATGTTCTTGCCAACTGGAATCCTTTAAATAAAAGTAATGCAGGAATAAGGTCAGGCTGTATGCAAGGAGGCGATGACAACAAAATAAACCCAATTTTTATGTTTAGGGCTGTTTGCAGTGTATATGCAAAGATACAAAGGATGCTTACCACATGATGTGATTGGTGACACTGATGATAGCTCACTTAAGTTTTTAGTATTTATTAGTATCCCTTATTCTTTAAATTGGAAAGTTGGTATATATCTCAACAAAGAATTATGTAATTTATCTTAGGCTGCACATATGAGGGACAAATCACAGAAAGAGTTAACAATCACTTAGAAAAATTCCATTAATGAAGCAAGTGAATCTGTGAAAGTTTTTTCCTTTGGAGACCTCCAAATTTTCTGATGAACCATCTTTTAATTGAATATTGCCACATAATGTCAGTACTTGTATTCAGTTTTGTAATTGTGTTAGCACCAAGTACTACTACTTAGCCTTGAACTACTGAGGAGATACTAGCTGTGGTTTTCATATCTAAATTATGCATTTTCACCAATGTAGACCAAATTATGCAATGGCATACTGTACAAATGAAAAGTTGAAAACGACTTGACAATAGTAAAATGTTGAAAATGGGTTGACAAGAGAAAAATGATGGGAAGAATTTTGACATAACAAAATTCTTGGCATTATTTGTATTTAGAAAGCCCTAAGACGTGGGCCATGGCAGTTAATATCATTATATGTGTTTCACACAGTGCTTTCATAAGTATTATGATTTTATCATTTAATTATAAAGTTTACTTTGTTTTACAGTACTGTGAGAATTAACAAAATAAATTTGTACTTAGTTTTGTTTATGTACATTTAAGTAACATTACAATGAAAAAAGCACTGAGAATCAGATATACTCTGTAGTAATTGATTACTGTTTTCTAAATAGAAGATGGTGAGTGACATAAATTCTGTAATTTGGAGATCCTCAACTGAGAGAATTTTGAAATGTGTCGACACATCGTGGTTGTCACAAAGGCTGAGGTCTGCTACAGTCAACCAGTCTATGATTTAGAGGACAGTGCCTAAATGTCCTGCAAGTGCACAGAATAGACTTGAAAAACATCATGTCAAAAATGTCAGTAGTGCTGTTGTTTAACTTGCACCCCATTTTGGTTTCTGTATTGTTACAGAAAAATATAAATACAGATAAATCTTAGCCCAGCTCTAGCAATGGCACTGGGACATAGAATCTATAAATAGTGATAAGGTTAATTTATATATCAGTACCTCAAAATGGAGACCACACAAGTGGTCCTGTCCACGTCACAAATCTAAAGCCGAGTCAGCCTGCACTTACTAGAAACACCTGTCTAGGGAAACCTAACATATACCAATCCCAATCTTCCAACTCAGTATTAGCTATTCACTTTAACCCTAGAAAATACAACTTGCTAGCCTTATAAGGAAATCCCAACCTCCTAGCCAATCACACTGTTTCCATATTGTGACTTCTTTGCTCGGCTGCTTCATTCGTGTCCGATTCTTTATGACCTCATGGACTCCTCAGCAGAGAAGGCAATGGCACCCCACTCCAGTACTCTTGCCTGGAAAATCCCATGGACAGCAGAGCCTGGTGGGCTGCAGTCCATGGGGTAGCTAAGAGTCAGACACGACTGAGCAGCTTCACTTTCACTTTTCACTTTCATGCCTTGGAGAAGGAAATGGCAACCCACTCCAGTGTTCTTGCCTAGAGAATCCCAGGGACGGGGGAGCCTGGTGGGCTGCCGTCTATGGGGTCGCACAGAGTCGGACACGACTGAAGCGACTTAGCAGCAGCAGCAGCAGCAGCAGCAGGACTCCTCAGGCTCCTCTGTCCATGTGATTCTCCAAGCAAGAATACTGGAGTGGGCTACCATTTTCATCTCCAGGGGATCTTCCTGATCCAAGAATTGAACCTGCATCTCTTATGTCTCTTGCACTGGTGGGTGGATTGATTACAACTAGCACCACCTGGGAAGCTCATTGCATCTTCTAATGTTCTTTATTTATTTTTTTTTTCAGTGTTACAGCTCTATTTTATTTATTTTTTAATTTTATTTTTACTTTATTTTACTTTACAATACCGTATTGGTTTTGCCATACATTGACATGAATCCACCATGGGTGTATATTAGCTCCCAATCCTGAATCCCCTTCCCACCTCCCACCCCATATCATCTCTCTGGATCATCCCCGTGCACCAGCCCCAAGCATCCTGTATCCTTTTAAAACAAAGTATTAAAAAAAATTAATAAAGATTCCCTGGCAGTCCAGTGGTTAAGATTCTGTGATTTCACTGCAAGGGATATAAGTTCAAACCCTGGTTGGGGAACCATGATTTCACATGCCACACAGTGTGGCCAGAAATTTAGGGGGGAAAATTGGCTCTTGCCCCAAATCCCCCTGAAACAGTATTCTACTGCTTGTGAGGTACTGTACTCCCCCAATCCTGGGATTGTTTTCCCTTGAATAAAGGACATCGCATCTATTATTCATTAGCACTATTTTTGTCATTTGACAATATGTGTGCCAATCTGCCTCCTTGCTGTAATATTCTCCCATTCCCCTTTCCTCCTCATTCACAATTATTTGTTTCCCCAGCTCCTTGTATAAAGGATCTGAGTGTGTTGCTCTATATGTTTGTGCAGGCACCTGACTGACTAAGCAGTTGCTTAAGTTGGACTGGAATTTTTCAGCTTATATCTATGGCTATATTTCATTCTTTTATACATAGGTCTTTGTGTCATGATTTATATATAATTGTCATGATTGGGCTTCCCTAGTGGCTCAGACAGTAAAGAATCTGCCTGCAATGCAGGAGACCCGGGTTCAATCCCTGGGTTGGGAAGATCCCCTGGAAAAGGAAATGGCAACCCACTCCAGTATTCTTGTCTGGAGAATTCCATGGACTGCATAGTCCATGCGGTTGCAAAGAGTCGGACACAACTGAAGCAACTTAGCCTGACTTAGCCTGTCATGGTTTATCTGATAGATTATAACATTTTTCAATCCTTCACAGCACATAGCCCAAGGTCTTTTTTCTTCCAATTTTATTTCCATATAGTACAAATTTCCTAATCTTCCTTTGCCTCAATTTTATCATCTATAAAATGGAAAAGGGCATCAGCTTTGGGTTCGGTAAGGAGGTTCAGGAGGAAGGGGACATATGTATGCCTGTAGTTGATTCATGTTGATGTATGGCAGAAACCATCACTATATTTACTGTAAAGTAATTATCCTCCAATTAAAAATAAAAATCTAAAAAACAAAAAATTGAAAAGGGCCCATACCTCTTAAATTTGTTGTAAGGGTTAAATGAGAAGTGAGTGAATGCATAGTTTAGGTCAGTGACTACCACATGATAAGTGGTTAATATGATTTAGCTATATAAAGCTGTATGTATTTTTTACAGTGAACACATTTGGATTTCGATAGTCTCAGTCACCAAATAATAATAATAATAGTAATAAATAACTGACACCTTAAAGTGGAACAGGAAAATAGAACTATTGCTACAGTAGAAGAAAGGGAAGTACAGAAAGCAGTACCACCAGTGTCCAATATTGGTTTCTAGAGAGTCCGTTCATTTTCACTTGTTTTCCCACTTTCTACCTTTCCACTCTGGAGGGTGATAAGAGTTAAGCAATGGGAAAATAGCAAAGCTAACCATCTTTGAAATACTTTTTTATATTTATTTATCATTTAACAGTTGGAGAAAGCATGATAAGAGACTATTTTGAAATAAAGCTACATTTTATAAATACAGAAATAAAGCACATTTGTTTTCTCAAAATCAATATAAAAATTTGTGTAAATAGCCATGATAATGTGAAGAGTAGCATGTCAACAGCAAGCACAATTTTGGACTTTCCTACTCAGTGGCAGCTTCTTTGGCTAAGAAAATATTCAGATCTTTTAAATGCATGTTTTCCCCTCTTCCACAAATGTATCAGAATCTAGGAGAAGGGTTATGTTATTCTTGGTTTAATAGGCTTCTTAGCTCATTAAGGCATACTTTAAATTTATAAAGGTTGATAGTACTTACACATCTAAGGAGACAGAATGCTCACTTTCATGGTTTACAAATTCAGTTCAGTTCAGTAGCTCAGTCATGTCCAAATATTTGCAACCCCATGAACCTCAGCACTCCAGGCCTCCCTGTCCATCACCAACTCCCAGAATTTACCCAAACTCATGTCCATTGAGTCGGTGGTGCCATCTAACCATCTCATCCTCTGTCGTCTCCTTCTCCTCTGGCCTTCAATCTTTCCCAACATCAGGGTCTTTTCAAATGAGCCTGCTCTTCGCATCAGGTGGCCAAAATATTAGAGTTTCAGCTTCAACATCAATCCTTCCAATGAACACCCAGGACTGATCTCCTTTAGGATGGACTTGGATCTCCTTTCAGTCCAAGGGACTCTCAACAGTCTTCTCCAGAACTACAGTTGAAAAGCATCAATTCTTTGGCACTCAGCTTTTTTTATAGTCCAACTCTCACATCCATACATGACTACTGGAAAAACCATAGCCTTGATAGATGGACGTTTGTTGGCAAAGTAATGTCTCTCTTTTTAATATGCTGTCTAGGTTGGTCATAACTTTCCTTGCAAGGAGTGAGCATCTTTTAATTTCATGGCTGCAATCACCATCTACAGTGATTTTGGAGCCCCTAAAAATAAATTCAGCCACTGTTTCCACTGTTTCCCAAACTATTTGCCATGAGGTGATGGGACTGGATGCCATGATCTTAGTTTTCTGAATGTTGAGCTTTAAGCCAACTTTTTCACTCTCCTCTTTAAAGAGGCTCTTTAGTTCTTCTTTACCTTCTGCCATAAGGGTGGTGTCATCTACATATCTGAGGTTCTTGATGTTTCTTCTGGCAATCTTGATTCCAGCTTGTGCTTCCTCCAGCCCAGCATTTCTCATGATGTAATCTGCATATAAGTTAATTAAGCAGGGTAACAATATACAGTCTTGACATACTCCTTTTCCTATTTGGAACCAGTCTGTTGTTCCATGTCCAGTTCTATATGTTGCTTCCTGACTTGCATATAAGTTTCTCAAGAGGCAGGTCAGGTGGTCTGGTATTCCCATCTCTTTCAGAATTTTCCACAGTTTGTTGTGATCCACACAGTCAAAGCCTTTGGCATAGTCAATAAAACAGAAATAGATGTTTTCCATAACTCTCTTGCTTTTTCAATGATCCAGTGAATGTTGGCAATTAGATCTATGGTTCCTCTGACTTTTATAAAACCAGCTTGAACATCAGGAAGTTCGCAGTTCATGTATCACTGAAGCCTGGCTTGGAGAATTTTGAGCATTACTTTACTAGCATGTGAGATGAGTGCAATTGTGCAGTAGTTTGAGCATTCTTTGGCATTGCCTTTCTTTGGGATTGGAATGAAAACTAGCCTGTTCCAGTCCTGTGGCCACTGCTGACTTTTCCAAATTTGCTGGCAGATTGAGTGCAGCACTTTCACAGCATCATCTTTCAGGATTTGAAACAGCTCAACTGGAATCCCATCACCTCCACTAGTTTTGTTCGTAGTGATGCTTTCTAAGGCCCACTTGACTTCACATTCCAGGATGTGTGGCTCTAGATGAGTGAAATGGTTTTCCCCACTTTCTTCAATTTAAGTCTGAATTTGGCAATAAGGAGTTAATGAGCTTAGCCACAGTCAGCTCATGATCTCCCTCTTATCACTGAATTCCTTTTGCCTCAGGAATGTTGAACCTAGCCCTGAGCTTCGGTACATCATGCTGTCTGGCTTATTATCTTTGATTCAACATTGTCATTAAGAAATATCATCTCTTTAGATTAAATAGAACACTTCAAAAAGATTTACTTTCCCTTGTATGGGTTTTCTCCTTTGATAGGAAGCCAAGAAGGAAAAGAGATTCCTACATAAAAGAATACCTTAGCTTTTTTTCCCCCTCTCATTTCCATTTTTCTCTGAGATGTATTTACAGTTTGTTTTTCTGGAAAGCCTTTTTCATTACATAATGCATAAACTTGAAGAATGTGTAGTGATAGTCATGCTGTTTGTGGTTGGTTTGCTCTTTATACTTATGTTTTCTTGCCCTTGGCAAGAAATAAAAAGTGATTTTGCAGTTTTTTCACTGCCCTTTTATGAGTATAAAAAAGTACTTGTTCTTAATATTTTTCATAGATCTTTTAGTAATGCAGTTGTCAAACAAAACATTTGCTCTCTAGGTTTTTGGTTTTTATGGTCCCAACCAGAAGGAGGGAAATTTCAATCACTGAACTGCATATTAGGATAGAAGCAAAAAGGGTCTTAGCATGTTTTCCAGTATGCATTTTACATAAAACAGTGCCAAATGGATGTAGGCCTTGATCAATTCCTGATGTTTTCCTTGTCCATCAAAGCTTTTGTCAGAGTTCTTCAGGAGTTAAAGAAGAATCTAGGCACAAAGCCTGTCATCTGCTCTTGCCCATAGAACAGGCAGTCCAAAGCAAATGCCAAGAGTTTTATTTTTTTTATTTTTTCTCTATTTGTTATTACAGCTGGTCTCATTCATTGCACTACATGGCAGCTGATGCAGACAGATAGAGTGAGGTGATTGAAACATCTAGGTTCCAAATGGTAAAGTGGGAAGCTGTCCGAAAGCATTTTATGTGTTTGTGTTTGTTTCCTGAAGTTTAATGAACACAAAAGGCAGCGAGGATTGACGTAAAGCACACTGCAGTAATGGCTGTGGGAAATGCTTCCTGCACTTGACTGTTTTATTAGTGCCAAGTAGAAGGACCACCAGAGAGAGAATGCTCATCTTTCCAACAAGCTGAAATATAATTATTGGAGCACCTTCTGCTGCTATATGTTTCCTTTGTACTATATTGAATTCTGCTTGGGTCCTCATCTTTGTTGATGGGATTATAATTCATAGGCATTCACTGTTCTTCAAACTTTGCGATTCAGTGGTTACCCCCACTTCAGACTAGAGGATGCCCAAAAGAGGAGGAGGATGAGTAGTCTCTGTAGCATAACTGGTCAAGAATATATCAGAGTTATGCTATAGATGATCTAATTCCTCTGTATATTGGGGTAGGGTTAGAAGTGATGTACAGAAACTGAAGCCCTGGGGGAAAATGGATGCAATGGCCACTTACCTGCACAGGTGAGGGTGGACACCCAGTGGTTACGGTCTTGATTCCAAGTGTGTGTGGCAAACCACGTGAAAATTCTCCGGGTACAATTGTCATGTGTTTCCAATGATTAATTCATATTTTACTTAAATACTTCTGTGGTAAGAAGGACTGTATTGATCACATTGTCTATAATCCTGGAAAAGTTGGAGAAGGTGAAGACTAGGCCAACCACAAACCTATTCTTGAGGATTATTACAAAATGCACTGAGTGACTCCCCCCGACGCCCTCTCTATATATTATAGAGTATAAATAGTGATGGCAGAACAATCCCCAGCAATGAGCAAGCAGGAGATTGAGAACAGGGTAGCAAGCACCTAGTACTTATAAGATGGTAGGAGTGGACATCAGTAGCTTTTTGTGGGCTCATCTCTAAGTTGTTATTTTTAAAAATGTTCCAGGAAAATCAAAGCAGAAACTTGGGGCACTAAACCCATACTCAGATCTTATCTAAAAATCCAGACTTTGATTGTGAGCAGAGTTGTCATACTGTCAAATGCCTAAGGAGCAACTCAAAATAGCTGTTTTCTCATCAATCAATCAGCTTGCTGGTATTAATCATGTCACAGTGTATCGTTGTTGTTCAACTGCTCATTTCTGTCTGACTCTTTGTGACCCCATGGACTGCAGAAGTCCAGGCTTCCCTGTTGTTCACTAGCTCCTGGAGCTTGCTCAGACTTGTGTCTATTGAGTTGGTGATGATATCCAAACTTCTCATCCCCTGCCATCTGCTTCTTCTCCTGCCTTCAATCTTTCCCAACATCAGGGTCTTCTCCAGTGAGTCAACTCTTCGAATCAGGTGGTCAAAGTATTGGAGCTTCAGCATCAGACCTTCCAATGAATATTCAGGACTGATTTCCTTTAGGATGGACTGGTTGGATCTCCTTGCAGTCCAAAGTACTTTCAAGAGTCTTCTCCAACACCACAGTTCAAAGGCATCAATTATTCAGCACTCAGTCTTCTTTATGGTCCAACTCTCACATCCATTCATGACTACTGGAAAAACCATAGATTTGACTAGACCTTTGTCAGCAAAGACATATCACTGCTTTTTAATATGCTGTCTAGGTTGGTCATAGTTTTTCTTCCAAGGACCAAGCGACTTTTAATTTCATGGCTGCAGTCACCATCTGCAGTGATTTGGGAGCCCAAGAAAATAAAGTCTGTCACTGTTTCCATTGTTTCCCCATTTTTTTGCCATGGAGTGATGGGACCAGATGCCATGATCTTAGTTTTTCTGTGTTGAGTTTTAAGCCAGCTTTCTCACTCGCCTCTTTCACCTTCATGAAGACGTTCTTTAGTTCCCTTCACTTTCTGCTATAATGGTGGTATCATCTGCATATCTAAGGTTACTGATATTTCTCCAGCAATCTTGATTGCAGTTTGTGCTTCATCCAGCGTGGCAGTTTGCATGATGTACTCTACATAAGTGTTAAATAAGTAGGGTGACAATATATAGCTTTGACATACTCCTTTCTCAACTTGAATGAGTCTGTTAATCCATGTCTTGTTCTAACTGTTGCTTCTTGACCTGCATACAGGTTTTTCAGGGTGTAGGTAAAGTGGTCTGGTATTCCCATCTCTTTAAGAATTTTCCACAGTTTGTTGTGATCCACACAGCCAAAGGCTTTAGCATAGTCAGTGAAGCAGAAGTAGATGTTTGTTTTCTGAAATTCTCTTGCCTTTTTAATGATCCAACAGATGTTGGCAATTGGATCTCTGGTTCCTCTGCCTTTTCTAAATAAAACTGGAACACCTAAAACTTCTCAGTTCACATACTGTTGAAGCCTAGCTTAGAGAATTTTGAGCATTACTTTGCTAGCCTGTTAAATGAGTGTAATTGTGTGGTAGTTTGAACATTCTTTGGGACTAGAATGAAAACTGACCATTTCCAGTCCTGTGGCCACTGCTGAGTTTTCCAACTTTTCTGGGCATGTTGAGGGCAGCACTTTAAACAGCATCATCTTTTAGGATTTGAAAAAGCTCAGCTGGAATTCCACCACCTCCACTAGCTTTGTTCATAATGATGCTTCCTAAGGCCCACTTGACTTCACATTCCAAGATGTCTGGCTCTAGGTGAGTGATCACACCATCATGGTTATCTTGATCATTAGACTTTTTGGTATAATTCTTCTGTGTTTTCTTACCACCTCTCCTTAGTATCTTCTGCTTCTTTTAAGTGAAGGTGAAGTCGCTCAGTCGTGTCTGACTCTTTGTGACCCCACAGACTGCAGCCTACCAGGCTCCTCCATCCATGAGACTTTCCAGGCAAGAATACTGGTGTGGGTTGCCATTTACTTCTCCAGGAGATCTTCCCGACCCAGGGATTGAACACAGGTCTCCTGCATTGTAGGCAGAAACTTTACCATCTGAGCCACCAGGGAAATCCCACCTCTTATCACCTCTTCTTAATATCTTCTGCTTCTTTTAGGTGCATAACATTTCTGTTCTTTATTGTGCCCATCTTTGCATGAAATGTTCTCTTGGTACCTCTAATTTTCTTGAGGAAATCTCTAGTCTTTCCCATTCTATTGTTTTCCTCTATTTCTTTGAATTGATCACTTAGGAAGGCTTTCATATCTCTGCTATTCTTTGGAACTCTGCATTCAGATGGATATATCTTTCCTTTTCTCATTTTCCTTTCACTTCTCTTATTTTCTCAGCTATTTGTAAGGCCTCCTTAGACAGCAATTTTACCTCTTTGCATTTCTTTTCTTGGGAATGGTTTTGATCACCACCTTTGTACAATGTCATGAACCTCCGTCCATAGTTCTTCAGGCACTCTGTCTATCAGATCTCATCCCTTGAATCTATTTTCACTTCCACTGTATAATCATAAGGGATTTGATTTATGTCATACCTGAATGCCCTAGTGGTTTTCTCTACTTTCTTCATTTTAAGTCTGGATTTTGCAATGAGTTCATTATCTGAGCTACAGTCAGCTCCCAGTCTTGTTTTTGCTAACTGTATACAGCTTCTCCATCTTTAGCTGCAAAGAATATAATGATCAATCTGATTTTGTTATTGACCATCTGGTGATGTCCATGTGTAGAGTCATCTCTTGGTTGTTGGAAGAGGGTGTTTGCTATGACCAGTGTGTTCTCTTGACAAAATTGTTAACCTTTGCCACACTTCATTTTGTACTCCAAGGCCAAACTTGCCTGTTACTCCAGGTTATCTCTTGACTTACTACTTTTGCATTCCAGTTCCCTATGATGAAAAGGACATCTTTTATTAGTGTTAGTTCTAGAAGGTTTTGTAGGTCTTCCTAGAATCGTTCAACTTCAGCTTCTTTGGCAATAGTGATTAGGCATAGGCCTTGATTAGTGTGATATTGAATGGTTTGTCTTTGAAATGAACAGAGATCATTCTGTCATTTTTGAGGACCTATAGGATATCAAGTTGGAAAAGGCAATGGCACCCCACTCCAGTACTCCTGCCTGGAAAATCCCATGGACAGAGGAGCCTGGTGGGCTGCAGTCCATAGGGTCGCGAAGAGTCGGATATGACTGAGCAACTTCACTTTCCCTTTTCCCTTTCATGCATTGGAGAAGGAAATGGCAACCCACTCCAGTGTTCTTGCCTGGAGAATCCCAGGGACGGTAGAGCATGGTAGGCTGCCGTCTATGGGGTCACACGGAGTCGGACACGACTGAAGTGACTTAGCAGTAGCAGCAGCAGGATATCAAATATTCTCACAGTGTATAGGATATCAAATAATCACATTGTAAACCTTAAATATATGCAATTTTAAATATTTCTATATTATAATATACAATACAGATCATATGTTTATATGTTATTATATATTGTATACTTATACAGATTATAATAAATGTATTTATATACTTATATGTATTTCTATACTTACATATCTCAATAAAATCAGAAAGTAGTTTCAACTCATTTACTGATTTTTAACTTTAAAGTGAAAAATAATGGTGAATTATGTCAACTGTAACCTGTCTATAATTTAAGAACTGATTTTACAAAATATTCTATTTTGATTTTCTCCTAGAAGTTGTTGAACCTCTTTTGTGCTTCAATATACAGAATACTTCATTTAATCCTATAAGGCAGTCACTTTTGTTTAGATTCAGAGATCTTCAGAAACTTGTTTACATATTTTTCAGGTTTCTTTCTTTCATATTAATCTCTACATAAGCATATGAATTCCTGGGTGCTGGTTGGATCTCTCTGATTGGTATTTTCCTCAGTAGAACCAAATACACCAAGAATGGTGAGTCATCAGAACAGAGATAGTCAAATGGGACCTGTTTGAACCATGTTTTAGGGCCTGATATCTGTGTTTCAGGTGATTTTGTTTTTTCCTCTTTTTGATATTAGGGCTCTGCATATTTTTTGAAAAAAAAATTAAACTAATAATTGATTAAAATTCATAATGCCTCTTATCTCCAGAAATGTCTCAAGGGGGACTGAAGCCTGCTTTTAGTAGTAGTTGCATTTACCCCTGTCTGGACTTCTAGGTTATTGTTTTTGATCAAACCTTATTAATGTGCAGGCTGAGTCATTTCAGGTATCAAGATAAAAGGCTCAAAAGAATAAAGACTCAGCAGTCACTGCAAGTTCATTTGGAATAAATTGCTTTATACATCATTTTATTTGCACCATTTTAATCCTCAGAGTTACATTGTACACAGCTGTCTAATTTGGCCAAGATATTTTTCAGAGCTCAATATTGATGAATGAACTCATGAATCTGTGTTATTTTTGTTGTACCCTGAGATTAGCTATAAAGAGCTTAGTAGATTTTTTTAATCACTTATTTCTTTGTGGAAATAAGTGTCAGTTTAGCCTATAGAGTAAACCAAATCCATGGCTTATGACTTGGTGGATTTGATTAAAGGTTGTGCAAATTTATCTGAAGGTTAAGCCTGGCAATAACTCATTTTCCAGGTGGTGTTTAAGAGATTTGAATTACTTATAAATTATACCATGCCTATTTCTAAAAGGATTATGATACAATATGAAAATATTTCTTGAGAAGTACAGTTAAAATGCAAAAAAAAATGAGTACATACAAATACAAATTAATGTACATACGAGAACCTGTTTTAAAGAAGATTGAGAGAATCAGGTTGGAATCTGGAATGAATGAGGTATAGAAACTGAGAAAAATCAATTTAGCAGCCCAAACAAAAAGCTGGATCCACTGGATAATATTGTGTGATTTTCTGATGAAAATAAGTAAACAATTTCAGCTACCCAAATGGCTGTTTTCTTGACATTGAATTCTAAGAAGGACATATGAGAGGACACTTATCTTCAGCTTAATTTTTAATCAATATAGCAACCCTCTTCAGATAGATTCTTCTCAAATGAATTCTCCAGAAATGCTAAATGTTGTATCAAATCAGATTTTATGTGGGTCATTCTGTGGAAAACAAGACAAACTTGTCCATGTGCAAATACCACTGATTGAACAACATGAGCCCAGAGCTTAGAGTATCTGAAGGAAGGCATCTATAAGATCTTCTAGAACTTTATCTCAAATTTGAGCCATGGGCTGGGCTTAGTTGGGATAGTAAACTGTAGTGACTATGTGGACTCTGTATTTGGCTTCTCACATCCTGACAGATGGGTTCCCAGAGGAAGCATCTGGACATCAAGTATTCTAAAAGACCTGGAGATTCAAGACTTAATAGGTTTGACTTTTCTATGAGTCAGTCAGAAGGCACATAGAGTGGCATCCATGGTCCTCTATTGGTTGAAGGCATCTCAGGTTAGTGCAGATTCAAGGAGAGGGGAAACAGCACTCTATTATTGAATGAAAGAGTCTAATAATCTGTGGTCATATTTAAATACTACCTTAGTCATACTGTGTTCAAAGAACTTGTTTCTGTGTGCTGTTAAATCTTGTGGTTTGTATGTGCCTCATTTGTTTCCCCATACCTTTATTTATAACAATTTTTATTTTTTGCTTTAAGTATATCTTTTAAAAGCACGGTATTAGGCTATAACTATTTAATAATTGATCATTTACAGAAAAAGTTTTCTGATCTTTCTTCTAACTCAAACTCCATTGTCAAAATTGCACATATCCAAATAATAATCTTCATAGTTAAATTTCCTCATTTAGGACACATCTGAGATCTCTCATAGCATTTAGTTGTTCCTTTAGTCTTTAATGATGCTGAAATTTTTAAAGAATAAAAGCCATTTGTAGAATCTCTTAATATAAATTTATCTGATATTACCTCATGATAGATTTAGGTTAAACATTTTAGGCAGGATTAACACTGAAAAAATTCTGTGTTCTTCTTATTGCCCCCTGTCAGTAGGTATAGTAGATGTCAATTTTTCTTTTGTTAGTGATAATCATCTTAATCACTTAGTTAAGTTGGTATTTAAGTTCTTCCAAAATGAAGACACTCTTTTGCCGTATTAACATATAACTTTTGGAGGAAAACCTATATAAATATCTTATTCTGAATGAATTATTATTATGGTTAAAAAGAGTGATTTTAAAGTTCTATATGCATATTTTAATATCATGTAGGATAATGAAGTCCAGGCCTGTGTACAAAAAGTGCAGGAGAAATGTTTAAGGTCAATACTCAGTAGAAGCCAGGACTCGCACAGAATGCTGACCCTTATCTTAAGTGCCTTTTTGAGTGTGAACAATGGATGTGATCTTGAAAATAGGGAATGTAGTGTGGTTGATAGAATCTTTATGGAGTAGGGTACTACAGGAGTGCTCAAAATAAGTTCTAAATAATGTTCTTTCAGAAAATGCAGTATAGAGATTCAAATGCAATACTATAATATGAATAGGAAACTTTCATCAATTCAAAATGGTTCAATATAAGGCATGACTGTCTACAGGCCAGAAAGAAAACAGACCACAACATATAGGTTTGGTTAACTGATTTGCAGTGGTGGTCCTCAGCCAAATATTTCACTTCTGTGACTGTGAAAAAACAGTGCATTGGGCTGAATTAAGAAATGGTTGAGAGTACTTCCCTGGTGGCTCAGACAGTAAAGCATCTCTCTACAATGCGGGAGAACTGGGTTCGATCCCTGGGTCTGGAAGATTCCCTGGAGAAGGAAAATCCACTCTAGTACTATTGCCTGGAAAACCCATGGACAGAGGAGCCTGGTAGGCTACAGTCTATGGGGTCGCAAAGAATCAGACATGACTGAGCGACTTCACTTTAACTTTCCCTACCCTTAGTTAAGAGCAATCACTCAGGCTGCCACTATCAAAATTACTTTTTCAGGTAGTGGGAGCTGACATACCAAGTTTATGAAGCTTCTGATTTGCTTCAGGATAAAGTAAAAATGAAGGTCATATCATAGTCCTCAAAGTCAGACTTTTGTTTGGAAAGTAATTAGAAGAAGAGTGATTAAGGAAACAAGAAACAACATTTTTTTTCCAAGTGTTATTGACTTAGCATTGATAGATGTTTTCATTCTGTCCACTCTCTGACTTGAAAAAGAGGAAGAATTGAAAGGCCAATTTGGAATATACTCATTTTCAATTTTTGTTCAATATTTGTTTGGAATAGAGCAAAGTGTGAAATGATAATGGTATGGACAAGAAGGGAAGCAAATGTTTTTCTAGATGGTATCAGGGGAATTGCCCAATACGGCAGAAAGGAAGTAGTAAGAAAGACATCTCAAAGCATGTTTTATGTGGTTGAAGTGTCAGTCTCTTGGTCTCCTCATTTAGATATTTACATAAAACATTGCAAACAGTCTTGTAAATACTGCTTTTTAGGCAATGCTATGTGTCATTTTAAGAAAATTTATTTTTATAATATGTCAGGAAAGTTTAGTTTGGGGGTAATGATAAATATAGAATAAGTTGGCTTCAGTTATAGTATCCTAAAAAGGCATCATATGGGGACATATGTACACCTGAGGCTGATTCATGTTTATTTTTGAGAGAAAACAGAATTCTGTAAAGCAATTATCCCTCAATTAAAAAATAAATAAATTTTAAAAATCATACTCATAAGGTACAAATACAAGGCCTCTAAGAGAACAAAGATTCAGTTCAGTTCAGTTGCTCAGTCGTGTCCGACTCTTTGTGACCCCATGAATTGCAACATGCCAGGCCTCCCTGTCCATCACCAACTCCTGGAGTTCACCCAAACTCATATGCATCGAGTTGGTGATGCCATCCAGCCATCTCATCCTCTGTTGTTCCCTTCTCCTCCTCCCCCCAATCCCTCCCAGCATCAGGGTCTTTTCCAGTGAGTCAACTCTTTGCATCAGGTGGCCGAAGGATTGGAGTTTCAGCCTCAGCATCAGTCCTTCCAATGAATACCCAAGACTGGTCTCCTTCAGGATTGACTGGTTGGACCTCCTTGTAGTCCAAGGGACACTCAAGAGTCTTCTCCAATACCACAGTTCAAAAGCATCAATTCTTCGGCACTCAGCTTTCTTCACAGTCCAACTCTCACATCCATACATGACCACTGGAGAAACCATAGCCTTGACTAGATGGACCTTTGTTGGCAAAGTAATGTCTCTGCTTTTTAATATGCTATCTAGGTTGTTCATAACTTTCCTTCCAAGGAGTAAGCGTCTTTTAATTTCATGTGAATAACAAAGTGTTGAACCTTACCATATCTTGGCATACACATATGATGATAAATGCTAAAGTTTGTTGAATTGTTATTTGTATTCAACTGACTCCAATGTGAGCTTATTTATAGATCTGTACACTCAATTGTAGGTTCTTTTCTACTGACAGAAAAAAAAACTGTTTTAGATGCTATTCATCACAAAAATCTTCATTTAGCTTCTTTATGAAGGATATATTACCTACATAAATCTGAATCATTACTTTCATAATTCTCCAAGATGGAGATTCGATAGGAAGTTAATTTTAAGTGGAAAAATATCTAAATTATTTTAAGACTAGAAATATCTCCTTGCTTCCAATCATTGAAGGCTTCCCTGGTGGCTTAGAGGTTAAAGCGTCTACCTCCAATGCGGGAGACCTGGGTTCGATCCCTGGGTCGGGAAGATCCTCTGGAGAAGGAAATGGCAATCCACTCCAGTATTCTTGCCTGGAGAATCCCATGGACAGAGAAGCCTAGTAGGTTACAGTCCATGGGGTCACAAAGAGTCGGACACGACTGAGTGATTTCACCTCACCTCCAATCATTGAAAGTGTTTTTCAAAATTCAGCAATATATTTATTTGCAATATTTGTTATAGGTTACTGCAGAACAGAAATTTTTCTTAAAACCTGGTTGAAGCCACCTGATGATATATTGTATGTATTGAGGATATTTGAGGTGGAGGGGTTTTAGGATCACACAGTCTGAAGTGAGGAGAAATGAACGTTTGATAGCTAATTCGACAATTGCTATTTAGTGTTAAGATTTCCTTGAAATATTTACTCATGATCACACTTTACAAGAAATATTCTTCCTGTTAACAAATAGGTTTCCAAAATGTAGTTAACAGTTTATGAAGACTCAAAGGGATTTTATATTGCTATTTGTCTTGATTTGCACCAGGATAACGTAATTAGCCACCACATCGTAGCCAGAATTTTCTGTGGGGCAAAGGGAAACACAGGAACTACTCTAAAGTTCTTTTTAAATAATGATGATTTGGAGGACAATACCTGCATACAGATTGCCTGAATTCCAGTTTGGCTATGCCATCCACTGCTAGTGTGATCTTGTTTAAATATGAGAAAATGTAAAACCTCTATGCAGTTTCCTATTCAATAAGATTCTTGGAGGATTAAATAAATATAAGGTGTCAGTATTACTATTAAATAAGGGCAAGCTGTACATATGAGAAAATTCATAGTCCAAAAGAATTTCATCATTAAAGTTGAAGAAAATAAGTGAACTGAAGATAAAATTCAAAAAGTTGCAAATACTAAAGGGACAAAAGGAACCATGAGAGATGAATTGTTAAATATAACAACATAAATTATTGGATTGAAAATATAGATTAAAAGTGTTCCAAGCATTGTCACATTGAAAAGATAATCAAAATGGACAATTTGGTTAAATCTAATTATTAATTAGATAAAAAATAAGATATGCTGTCAGAAATTTGGAAGGCAACAAAATTATTCATAATGATGGAGATAATTGATGATGAAAAATCACTATCCTATCATTTGCCTCTGAAAAATGTAGGTTTTTGGAGACCAAAACCACATAAAAAGACTGAGTCATGTAGCTAAAATATGGTTGCTTGTATTTCTCTGAGAAGAAGGTGGTGTGAACAGCTAGCTGACACGTCAGTCAGGGAAGAAGATGACAAGAGGTGAGGAAGCAGGAAGATGGTCAGGTCCTGGGGATGTTATTGTAATCCTTAGAATGTGACAATATTTGGAATAGAAACTTTGAATTGGCAAGTTTGACAAGTTTTTGCTTCCTAACTTATTCTGATGTATTCTTCCATTAATTCTGAAAAAAAAAAATTACTACTTTTAAAAATGCCAGCCTGGGCCAACTAGATTAAGTGAAACAAAGGAACAGCTTTGGGCCAGAGATTGAGTATCACACTTCTCAAAAGTGGATATGATGACAGCTTTAAGGAATTCTGAAGGTTTAGATGGATCATAGAAAAAGCAAAAGAGTTCCAGAAAAGCATCCACTTCTGCTTTACTGACTATGCAGATCACAATGAACAGTGGAAAATTCTTCAAGAGATGGGAGTACCAGACCACCTGACCTGCCTCCTGAGAAATCTGTATGCAGGTCAAGAAGCAATAGTTAGAACTAGACATGGAAGAACAGACTGGTTCCAAATTGGGAAAGGTGTATGTCAAGGCTGTATATTGTCACACTGCTTATTTAACTTATATGCAGAGCACATCATGTGAAATGCCAGGCTGGATGAAGCACAAGCTAGAATCAAGATTGCTGGGAGAAATATCAATAACCTCAGATATGCAGATGATACCCCCCCTTATGGCAGAAAGTGAAGAATAACTAAAGAGACTCTTGATGAATGTGAAAGAGGAGAGTTTAAAAGGTGGCTTAAAACTCAACATTCAGGAAGCTAAGATCATGGCATCACTTTATGGCAAATAGATTGGGAAACAGTGGAAAGAGTGACAGTCTTTATATTTTGGGTTCCAAAATCACTGCAGATGGTGACTGAAGCCATGAAATTAAGAGACTCTTGGTCCTTGGAAGAAAAGCTATGACCAACCTAGACAGCATATTAAAAAGCAGAGATGTGACTTTGTTGACAAAGGTCCATCTAGTCAAACCTATGGTTTTTCCAGTAGTCATGAATGGATGTGACAGTTGGACCATAAAGAAAGATGAGCTCTGAAGAATTGATACTTTTGAACTGTGGTGTTGGAGAAGACTCTTGAGAGTCCCTTGGACTGCAAGGAGATCCAACCAGTCCATCTTGAAGGAAATCAGTCCTGAGTATTCATTGGAAGGACTGATGCTGAAGCTGAAACTCCAGTACTTTTACCACCTAATGCAAAAAACTGACTCATTGCAAAATACCCTGATGCTGGGAAAGATTGAAGGCATGAGGAGAAGGGGATGGCAGAAATTGAGATGGTTGGATGACATCACTGACTGGATGGACATATGTTTGAGCAAGCTCTGGGAGTTGTTGATGGACAGGGAAATCTGGCATGCTGCAGTCCATGGGGTCACAAAGAGTCAGACACCACTGAGCAACTGAACTGAAAGGTTTAGGTGAAATTCAGGGGGCCTTGAAGAACCTGGTTTCCTTTAATTTCAAAGTTACTTGACAGTCATTTCTATAAGTATAATTGTTTCCAGCACCCCAAAGAGTATTGCCACCTGATAAGGACTGAATGCATGCATGTGAATGAGGGAGGCCACTTTTATATAGGCAGATCAGTGGTTACCACCTTATCTTGATGGTAGAGATAACTTTATGACAGAAGTGTGGAAAATGTGTCTCCAGGTTACTGTTGCTTTCTACAATAACAAAGCTGCACTACTCAGATGATTAAATAGGCCTGCTCTCAACATGCACTAGATTTTTTTGCCTTTGATTCTTTCTGTGCACATAGGTGCAGATAGAATCATCAGTAAATGAATAGAAATTGATGTACCAAACATTCTATCAGAGAAGACTCCAGCCTAAGCAACTAATGTCAAGTGCCATCCTCCTGGAATGTTCCAGACAATAATAATGACAGTAGTAATAGCTCTCATATACTAATGTATCTACCAGTATCCAAAGTAGCAGTTTCAAGCTAAATGTGACACTGAAGGACTTTTCAGGCCATACAGATGTTTCCACTAATAGCACACAGGTACACATTCCTTCTTCCCTGGTGGCTCAGATGATAAAGCGTCTGCCTACAATGTGGGAGATCTGGGTTCAATCTCTGGGTCAGGAAGATCTCCGGGAGAAGGAAATGGCAACTCACTCCAGTATTCTTGTCTGGAAAATCCCATGGATGGAGGAACCTGGTAGGCTGCAGTCCATGGGATCTCAAAGAGTTGGACATGACTGAGCAACTTCATTTTCTTTCTTTCTTTTACATTTTCATTCAGAACTGTAACCTTGCCTACCACCAAGATTACCTAGCATGCTGCTGCTGCTAAGTCACTAAGTCATGTCCGACTCTGTGTGACCCCATAGACTGCAGCCCACCAGGCTCCCCGATCCCTGGGATTCTTCAGGCACGAATACTGGAGTGGGTTGCCATTTCCTTCTCCAATGCATGAAAGTGAAAAGTGAAAGTGAAGTTACTCAGTCGTGTCTGACCCTCAGCAATCCAGTGGACTGCAGCCTTCCAGGTTCCTCTGTCCATGGGATTTTCCAGGGAAGAGTACTGGAGTGGGGCGCTATTGCCTTCTCCGAGTTACCTAGCATGATTTCCTGCCCCTCCCAAAAAAAAATTTTTATAGGTGATAAAAATATGCAGTAAGCATCTACTGCTGTGTGATGAGGTAGAATCAATCTCCTACAAAAGATATATAACAAGGTACAGTCTAACCATCACAAAGAGTAAGGGTAGGAATGCTGAAGAGCCCAATTATGAAGACCATGCTTACAGGGCCTACCTATGACTGAGGTTTTAGTAGGAAAATAGAGAACTCTCTCTCCGTACTGCTAACCTACCAATGAATAAGAAATAAAGCATTTGGCACTAGGCGACTGGCAAAATCATGAGAAACTGTCTGTATGGACCAGACATATAGAGACAACCAAAACCTAAGAATAGCAAACCAGCATTGAGAAAAACTTCAGCAACTCCAGAACTCAATCTCAGCACAAGCTGATGTGGAGAAAGTTGAACCCTTGTATACTGTTGGTGAGACTATAAATTGGTGCAGCCACTATGGAAAACAATAGGGAAGTTTTGCAAAAAAAGAGAAAAAAAGTGGAATTTGGCATATATTCCAGCAATTTTATTTCAGGCTATACACACAAAAGGATCTATAAGCAGGAATCTTGAAGATACATTTGAATACCCATGCTCATAGCAGGAGTATTCACAATAGGCAAATGATAGAAGTAACTCAAGTTTTTATTAATAGGTGAATTGATAAAAAAAAATATAGTCTGTACATACAATATGATATTATAGCCATAAAAAGGAAGGGAATTGTGACACATTGTTACAGCATTGGTGAACCTTAAGAACATTATGCCAAATGAATAAACCAGTTATAAAAAGACATATTGTATGATTCCATTTATATGAGGTACCTAAAGCTGTATAGTCAAAGCTATGGTTTTTCCAATAGTCACGTATGGTTGTGAGAGCTGAACCATAAAGAAGGATGAGTGCTGAAGAATTGATGCTTTAGAATTGTGGTGCTGAAGAAGATTCTATTTTTTTCTATTTATTTATTTTTATTGAAGAATAATTGATTTACAGAATTTTGTTATTTTCTGTCAAACCTCAACATGAATCAGCCATAGGTATACAAATATTCCTTCCCTTTTGAAACTCCCTCCCTATGGTTTTTCCAGTAGTCATGTATGGATGTGAGAGGTGGACTGTGAAGAAGGCTGAGTGCCAAAGAATTGATGCTTTTGAACTGTGGGGTTGGAGAAGACTCTTGAGAGTCCCTTGGACTGCAAGGAGATCCAACCAGTCCATTCTGAAGGAGATCAGCCCTGGGATTTCTTTGGAAGGAATGATGCTAAAGCTGAAGCTCCAGTACTTTGGCCACCTCATGCGGAGTTGACTCATTCGAAAAGACTTCGATGCTGGGAGGGATTGGGGGCAGGAGGAGAAGGGGATGACAGAGGATGAGATGGCTGGATGGCATCACGGACTCGATGGACGTGAGTCTGAGTGAACTCCGGGAATTGGTGATGGAGGGAGGGAGGGAGGGATGCATGGGATGGAGGGAGGCCTGGCATTCTGCAATTCATGGGGTCGCAAAGAGTCAGACACGACTGAGCGACTGAACTGAACTGAACCCATCTCCCTCCCCATCCCACCACTGTAGGTTGATACACAGCCCCTGTTTGAGTTTCCTGAGCCATACAGCAAATTCCCATTGGCCCTCTATTTTATATATGGTAATGTAAGTTTCCATGTTACTCTTTCTATACATCTCACCTTCTCCCTATGTCCATAAGCCTACTCTCTATGGCTGTTCCTCCATTGCTGCACTGTAAATAGATTATTCACTGCCATTTTTCTAGATTCCATATATGTGTGTTAGAATATGATATTTTTAAAATTTTTATTTTTTTACTTACTTTACAATATTGTATTGGTTTTACCATACATTGACATGAATCAGCCATGGGTGTACATGTGTTCCTGAACACCCCACCCATCTTCGTCCCCATCTCATCCCTTTGGGTCATCCCAGTGCATCAGCCCTGAGCACCCTGTATCATGCATTGAACCTGGACTGGCGATTCGTTCACATGTGATAATTTACATGTTTCAATGCCATTCTCCCATATCATCCCACCCTCGCCCTCTCCGACAGAGTCCAAAAGACTGTTCTATACATCTGTGTCTCTTTTGCTATCTCACATACAGGGTTATTGTTACTATATGTCTAAATTCCATATATATGCATTAGTATACTATATTGCTGTTTTTCTTTCTGGCTTACTTCACTCTGTATAATAGGCTCCAGTTTCATCCACCTCATTAGAACTGATTCAAATGTACTCTTTTTAATGGCTGAGTAATATTCCATTGTGTATATGTATCACAGCTTTCTTATCCATTCATCTGCCGATGGACATCTAGGTTGCTTCCATGTCCTGGCTATTATAAACAGTGCTGCGATGAACATTGGGGTACACGTGTCTCTTTCAATTCTGGTTTCCTCGGTGTGTATGCCCAGCAGTGGTATTCTTAGGTCATATGGCAGTTCTATTTCCAGTTTTTAAAGGAATCTCCACACTGTTCTCCATAGTGGCTGTACTAGTTCACATTCCCACCAACAATGTAAGAGGGTTCTCTTTTCTCCACACACTCTCCAGCATTTATTGCCTGTAGACTTTTGGATAGAAGCCATTCTGACTGGCGTGAAATGGCATCTCATTGTGGAGTGCCAGGCTGCAATGGCAAAGGTTTGGCCAAAAGGAGCCACCCCACGTCCGAGTTCAGGGGCGACGGCCGAGAGGAGCCACCCCATGTCCAAGGCCAGGGATGGCAGCTGGGAGGAGCAACCCAACCTCCAAGGAGCAGTGACTGCGCAGGCACAGGAGGGCCTAGAGGAGCTACCCCATGTTGAAGGTCAGGAAGGGCAGCAGTGAGGAGAAACCCCTCATCCCAGGTAAGGAGCAGTGGCTGCACTTTGCTGGAGCAGCTGTGAAGAGATACCCCATGCCCAAGGTAAGAGAAACCCAAGTAAGATGGTAGGTGTTGCAAGAGGGCATCAGAGGGCAGACACACTGAAACCATACTCACAGAAAACTAGTCAATCTAATCACACTAGGACCACAGCCTTGTCTAACTCAATGAAACCAAGCCATGCCTGCGGTGCAACCCAAGACAGGCGGGTCATGGTGGAGAGGTCTGACAGAATGTGGTCCACTGGAGAAGGGAATGGCAAACCACTTCAGTATTCCTGCCTTGAGAACCCCATGAACAGTATGAAAAGGCAAAATGATAGGATACTGAAAGAGGAACTCCCCAGGTCAGTAGGTGCCCAACACACTACTGGAGATCAGTGGAGAAATAACTCTAGAAAGAATGAAGGGATGGAGCCAAAGCAAAAACAATACCCAGCGGTTGATGTGACTGGTGATAGAAGCAGGGTCTGATGCTGTAAAGAGCAATATTGCATAGGAGCCTGGAATGTCAGGTCCATGAATCAAGGCAAATTGGAAGTGGTCAAACAAGAGATGGCAAGAGTGAACGTCGACATTCTAGGTATCAGCAAACTAAAATGGACTGGAATGGGTGAATTTAACTCAGATGACCATTATATCTACTACTGTGGGCAGGAATCCCTCAGAAGAAATGGAGTAGCCATTATGGTCAACAAAAGAGTCCGAAATGCAGTACTTGGATGCAATCTCAAAAATGACAGAATGATCTCTGTT
>SJYT01018279.1:5523-30653 GCA_006410635.1 Cephalophus harveyi
GCTTTGTTCGTAGTGATGCTTTCTAAGGCCCACTTGACTTCACATTCCAAGATGTCTGGCTCTAGATGAGTGATCACATCATCATGATTATCTGGGTCGTGAAGATCTTTTTTGTACAGTTCTTCTGTGTATTCTTGCCACCTCTTCTTAATATCTTCTGCTTCTGTTAGGTCCATACCATTTCTGTCCTTTATCGAGCCCATCCTTGCATGAAATGTTCCCTTGGTATCTCTAATTTTCTTGAAAAGATCTCTAGTCTTTCCCATTCTGTTCTTTTCCTCTATTTCTTTGCTTTAATCACTGAAGAAGGCTTTCTTATCTCTCCTTGCTATTCTTTGGAACTCTGCATACAGAGGCTTATATCTTTCCTTTTCTCCTTTACTTTTCGCTTCCCTTCTTTTCACAGCTATTTGTTAGGCCTCCTCAGAGAGCCATTTTGCTTTTTTGCATTTCTTTTCCTTGGGGATGGTCTTGATCTCTGTCTCCTGTACAATGTTGCGAACCTCTATCCATAGTTAATCAGGCACGCTGTCTATCAGATCTAGTCCCTTAAATGTATTTCTCACTTCCACCCTATAATCATAAGGGATTTGATTTAAGGTATACCCGAAAATGCAAGAGAGTTCTAAAAAAAAATCTATATCTGCTTTATTGACTATGCCAAACCCTTTGACTTGTGGATCACAATAAACTGTGGAAAATTCTGAAAGAGACCGGAATACCAGACCACCTGACCTGCCTCTTGAGAAACCTATAGGCAGGTCAGGAAGCAACAGTGAAAACTGGACATGGAACAACAGACTGGTTCCAAATAGGAAAAGGAGAACATCAAGGCTGTATATTGTCACCCNCAAAGCCTTTGACTGTGTGGATCACAATAAACTGTGGAAAATTCTGAAAGAGATGGGAATCAGGTGGCAGACCACCTGACCTGCCTCTTGAGAAATCTGTATGCAGGTCAGGAAGCAACAGTGAAAACTGGACATGTAACAACAGACTGGTTCCAAATAGGAAAAGGAGAACATCAAGGCTGTATATTGTCACCCTGCTTATTTAACTTATATGCAGAGTACATCATGAGAAACGCTGGGCTGGAAGAAGCACAAGCTGGAATCAAGGTTGCTGGGAGAAATATCAATAACCTCAGATATGCAGATGACATCACCCTTATGGCAGAAAGTGAAGAGGAACTAAAGAGCCTCTTGGTGAAAGTGAAAGAGGAGAGTGAAAAAGTTGGCTTAAGCTCAACATTGAGTAAACTAAGATCATGGCATCTGGTCCCATCACTTCAAGGCAAATAGATGGGGAAACGGTGGAAATAGTGTCAGATTTTATTTTTCTGGGCTCCAAAATCACTGCAGGTGGTGATTGCAGACATGAAATTAAAAGACCCTTACTCCTTGGAAGGAAAGTTATGACCAACCTAGGTAGCATATTGAAAAGCAGAGACATTACTTTGCCAACAAAGTCCATCTAGTCAAGACTATGGTTTTTCCAGTGGTCATGTATGGATGTGAGAGTTGGACTGTGAAGAAAGCTAATCACTGAAGAATTGATGCTTTTGAACTGTGGTGTTGCAGAAGACTCTTGAGAGTCCCTTGGCCTGCAAGGAGATCCAACCAGTCCATTCTAAAGGAGATCAGCCCTGGGTGTTCTTTGGAATGAATGATGCTAAAGCTGAAACTCCATTTCTTTGGCCACCTCATGGGAAAAGTTGACTCATTGGAAAAGACTCTGATGCTCTGATGCTGATTGCAGGCAGGAGGAGAAGGGGACGACAGAGTATGAGATGGCTGGATGGCATCACCAACTCAATGGACGTGAGTTTGAGTGAACTCCAGGAGTTGGTGATGGACAGGAAGGCCAGGCATACTGCAATTCGTGGGGTCACAAAGAGTCAGACATGACTGAGTGACTGAACTGAACTGAACTGAATGGTCTAGTGGTTTTCCCTACTTTCTTCAATTTGAGTCTGAATTTGGCAATAAGGAGCTCATGATCTGAGCTACAGTCAGCTCCTGGTCTTGTTTTTGCTGACTGTATAGAGCTTCTCCATCTTTGGCTGCAAAGGATATAATCAATCTGTTTTTGGTGTTGACCTTCTGGTGATGTCCATGCATAGAGTCTTCTCTTATGTATTGGGAAGAGGGTGTTTGCTATGACCCGTTCATCCTCTTGGTAAAACTCTATTGCTTCATTCCATACTCCAAGGCCAGATTTGCCTGTTACTCCAGGTGTTTGACTTCCTACTTTTGCATTCCAGTGTCCTATATTGAAAAGGACATCTTTTTTGGATGTTAGTTTTAAAAGGTCTTGTAGGTCTTCATATAAATGTTAAACTTCAGCTTCTTCAGCGTTACTGGTTGGGGCATAGGCTTGGGTTACCATGATATTGAATGGTTTTCCTTGGAAACGAATAGAGATCATCTGTCATTTTTGAGATTGAATCCAAGTACTGCATTTTGGACTCTTTTGTTGACCATGATGGCTACTCCATTTCTTCTAATGGATTCCCACCCACATTAGTAGATGTAACGGTCATCTGAGTTAAATTCACCATTCCAGTCCATTTTAGTTCACTGATTCCTAGAATGTCAACGTTCACTCTTGCCATCTCCTGTTTGACCACTTCCAATTTGCCTTGATTCATGGACCTGACATTCCAGGTTCCTATGCAATATTGCTCTTTGTAGCATCGGACCTTGCTTCTATCATCAGTCACATCCACAACTGGGTATTGTTTTTGCTTTGGCTCCATCCCTTCATTCTTTCTGGAGTTATTTCTCCACTCATCTCCAGTAGCATATTAGGCACTTACTGACCTGGGGAGTTCCTCTTTCAATATCCTATCATTTTGACTTTTTATACTGTTCATGGGGTTCTCAAGGCAGGAATACTGAAGTGGTTTGCCATTCCCTTCTCCAGTGGGCCACATTCTGTCAGACCTCTCCACCATTCCCACCCGTCTTGGGTGGCCCCACACGGCATGGCTTAGTTTCATTGAGTTAGACAAGGCTGTGGTCCATGTGATCAAGAATACTGGTTGCCATTTCCTCCTCCAGAGGATCTTTCCGACCCAGGGACTGAACCCCCATTTCTTGTGTCTCTTGCTTTGGGAAGTGGATTCCTAACACTGTGCCACCTGGAATGTGATTTAATTATTATCTACATTCTAAGTTGCTATTTACTAAATAAAAGACGTATTAATTTTTAATTACACTAATCAAGTCACTTCACTTTCTTATTTAAATTCCTTCAGTGGCCTCAGGTAAAAATCAAAATTCTTAACATGTTTAGAATGTTCTGGGTTATAGCAAAATCCAATCCCTTGAGTTCAGATTCAAGAAATAATCTAGAGGTTAAATTGACAGGATTTGATATTAATTGTATATGGACAAATGAAGGGAAAGGAAGTATCTCAATCACTCCTAGATTCCTTGTTTGAACAACTGTGTGATAAGAGAGGTCTGTTTACTAATACCAGGGACAACAAGGATGAGAGTTAAGGAAGAACAGTAGTTGAATTATGTGGCTAATACCTGACCTTTGTAACACATTCACAATTATTCTATTCATTCTTGAATGTCTCTTCATGCAATCCTACTTACAAAGCAATAAAAATGAACCAACTGCTGATATAATACTGATGAATCAAAAAAGCATCATACTAAATCATGTATTCTTAATTGGGCAATATTGCCTCCACGGGGAAAAATGTTTGTTCTGGGGGTGTGAAAAATCTTATTTTTAGTGTATAAAATGCAGGTATACATGTAGTATATAAACACACAAACAGTATATCTGTGGTATTAAAATTTCATAAGAGGGGGGGAAATAATTAGGGAAATAGGTATAGAAAGGCTCTTTAGAGGGGCAGTGATAAAGTAGAGAACACCACACTAAATAAAAGATGCCAGCCACAAAAGACTACATGCTAAATGATTTCTTTTTCTAGAAAATCAAAACCGATATGTTAGAAGGATCAGTGTAGCTCAGGGCCCAGTTTGCAGGTGAAGGGACTGACTTCAGAGGTGCCTGGGGGAAATTATGGGATGATGGGATATTTTATATTGTGTTGTAGTTATTTGTCAAAGCCCAATGATCTGTACACTTAAAATTGGTGAATTTTCTTGCATATAACTTATAGCTCAATAGGACTAATTAAAAAATAATAATAACCTGGCCCCAGAGAGCCTCTGCTTTCCTGGGTATGGAATAGGATTTCCATGTAACTGACATTAAAGCTTGCCTCCTGTTATACTGGCTCTCTGTAATGTGTAATCTCTGCACTCACCTTTTATTTTTCTCTGTAGAAAAGTAGTTCCATCAGGTAGATGTGAAATTATATTTTGTTCGTATCTGAGTCAAGGAGGAATGTGCCATCATAAGTTCTGCTTGTCATTTTTTTTTTCCAGTTATCTACCTAGAAGGTTCAGCTTCTAAAAGAAGAAAATATGATCAGTTACACATCATCCGTCTCAAGTCCTCCTTTCTCACCAACTGCCATAACCTCTCTCTTTCAGATAAAAGAAGTTTATGTTACATCTCTTGTATATATCAGGTACTACATGAGATGCTTACCTGAACGTGGGCTCATTTAACCCTCAAAGCAGTCCTGGGCTTTGTGTATCAATATGTATCACTATACTGATTTTCAAATGAAGAAACTAAGCCTTAGTCCAGATATCATTTGCCAAGTTCTCCAGAGTTTTACACACACACACACACACACACACACACTCAGAAATACACAAACTCCTGCGTCAGAGAGAAGCAAATTGTGCAGCTTCTAACGTAAAAAGGAGGGGAGGCCGTGAAGATATTTGGTTCTACTCACATAGCTGTATGCCAATATATCTTTAAAGCTGCCCTTCCTTCTTTTTGGATTTCTTACTTTCCTATTCCTTTTACTTGATTTACAGCAGATCCCATACGTTAGCTCATTCAACATCCATTCCAACCCTTTCTGGTCTGTCAGAAAATTTCTGTACAGTTATAGTGCTTGTATGTGAGCTAGTTTCTACTAGTTGGTTGCACTACTGCAAAACTTGGAGGCAAAAGTGAAGGATGTCAGTGGATAGAGAGATTAGGTTATTTGGCAAGACAGTAGTAGAAATGTCTGGTTTCTCTGGGACAGTAGTGGCACAGGAATCCAGTACTATATATCATGGACTTCAGAAAGCAATAGAGTCAATGATGTTCCTGCTGTTAATTTCATGGTGGTACTGGATATTTTTCTCTGTCTATATGGATCATGTCTTTGTAGCAGCCAAGCCTGGTTCCCAGATATTCCATGATATTTTGTAACTTGTTACCTTCTAATGAACACCTTCTGCTTAGACCAGCTGAAGTGGGTTCTATTGTCTGCAAGTAACAGCTATGATATACCTTGTGAATTCCTATTCTAAGGATCAATTGAGTCATCATTTCTCATGGGAAGCCTTACTAATCTCCATTCTCGATTCAGGTTGTATGTAATCCCCCTTTGTCCCGTGGAACATACCATCCATGCTTACCTTTACTATGTCACTCAGTTACATTTCTGCCTTCCAAACAAGATTGAGGAGGGAAGAACTGAGTTTTCCTTTGTATTCATATAATCTAATGAAGTTATTTAAATTAATGTAAACATTATTGAAAACTAACATAGTACAATGCTCAGATATAGGTATACAGTTCAATGAATTTTAACCATACCCTCACCAAAGACAATCACTATCCTGACAGCTAAAACCATATAATAGGTTTGTCTATTTTGAATTTTATATAAATTCAGTGTCCTTTTTTGTATCTAGTTTAGTGTACCCTGGTGGCTCAGAGGTTAAAGCATCTGCCTCCAACGCGGGAGACCCGGGTTTGATCCCTGGGTCGGGAAGATCCCCCGGAGAAGGAAATGGCAATCCACTCCAGTATTCTTGCCTGGAGAATCCCATGGACAGAGAAGCCTAGTAGGTTACAGTCCACGGGGTTACAAAGAGTCAGACACGACTGAGCGACTTCACCTTCACCTTCCTTCACCTTAGTGCACTCAGCATTATGCGTTAAGATTCATTCATGTGTATAGTTTTATTTAGTATATTGTATCATTGCATGAATATTTCACAATTTACCCATTCTATTGTTGATGGACAATAGCATTACTTCCAATTATAGAGCTATTATAAATAACACTATAAACCATAAGCAATGAAAAGACAACCCAGAGAGTGGCAGAAAATATTTGCAAACAATGCGACCAACAAGGGATTAATCTCCAAAATATACGAATAGCTCAGGCAGCCCAATATAAAAAATAAAAATAAAAAATATGCAGGAGATCTAAACAGACATTTTCCCAAAGAAAGTATTTAGATGGCCAAAAAGCACATGAGGGTGTGGAGAAAAGGGAACCATCCTACACCCTTAGTGAGAATGTAAATTGGTACAGCCACTAGGGAGAACACTATGGGGGGTTCCTTAAAAAAATAAAAATAAAGCTACCATATGATCCAGAAATCCCACTCCTGGGCATGCATCCAGAGCAAATCATACTTCTAAAAGATACATGCACCTCAATGTTCATTGCAGCACTATTTACAATAGCCAAGATACGGAAGTAACCTAAATGTCCATTAACAAATGAATGGATAAAGAAGATGTGGTACACATATATGCAATGGAATATTATCAGCCATAGAAGGAATGAATTAATGCCATTTACAGCAACGTGGATGGACCTAGACATTATCATATCAAATGAAGTAGTTCAGACAAAGACAAATATCATAGGATCTCCCTTATATGTGGAATCTAAAAAATGATACAAATGAACTTATTTACAAAACAGAAATAAACTCACAGACTTAAAAAATAAACTTATGGTTACCAAAGGGGAAAGGTGAGTGTGGGGGATAAATTAGGAGTTTGTGATTCACATATACACAGTACTATACATAAAATAGATAATCAACAAGGATCTACTGTATAGCACAGGGAACTCTACTTAATATTCTGTAATAACCTATATGGAAAAGAATCTGAAAAAGAATAGATATATATGTATGTGCTAAGTCGCTTTAGTTGTGTCCGACTCTGCAATCCCATGGACTGTATGTGGCCCACCAGACTTCTCTGTCCATGGAATTTCCAGGAAAGAATACTGGAGTGGGTTGCCATTTCCTTGTCCAGGGCATCTTCCTGACCCAAGGATCAAACCAGCACCTCTTAAGTATCTTGCATTGGCAGGCGGGTTCTTTACCACTAGCCCCACCTGGGAATGGAGAAGGAAACGGCAACCCACTCCAGTGTTCTTGCCTGGAGAATCCCAGGGACGGGGGAGCCTGGTGGGCTGCCGTCTATGGGGTCGCAGAGAGTCGGACACGACTGAAGCGACTTAGCAGCAGCAGCAGCAGCCACCTGGGAAGCCAGATATAAGTATATGTGTAACTAAATCACTTTCCTGTACTCCTGAAACTACCACAGCATTGTAAATCAACTATACTCCAATATAAAATAAAAATAAATAAATAAATAATGCTACTTTGAACATTCTTATAAATTTCTATTGTGAAAGTAAGTATGCATTTCATCTTTTGTGAAAATAAATAAATTCCCAAATTCTGTTGGGAATTTACCTAAGTGTGTAACTGATGGATTGTAGGGTGTGTATTTGTTCTGTTTCAGTGAAATCCAGAAACAGTTTCTGATATAAATTCTCACTAACAGTACAGGAGAGTTTCAGTGCTCCACAGTCTCCAGAATATTCAGAATTTTCTGTCCTTTTAATTTTTTCCATTGTAGTAGATATCATTTATTTCATTGTGGTTCTGATCTGCATTTAGCTTACTGAATAATAAAGATGAGCACATTCATATGTATCTGTTGGACACTTAGATATTCTGTTTTGTGAAGTGCCTGTTGAAGTCTTTCACCATATGTCTATTTGATAGTCTGCCTTTTTTACAATTGATTGGTAGTAGTCTTTATGTAGCCTAGATATCACTCCTTTATTAGAGATGTGTATTGTAAATATCTTCTTCCACTTTCTTTTTACCTTCTTAGTAAGTATCTTGTGATGAACAGAATATCTACTTTTTGGTGTTAACAGTTTGTTAAATTGGTAATTTAACAGAGTCATCACCTTCATGTCCTGGTAAGGAGCCTGGCTACTCAAAAGTAATAAGGATAGTATACTATCTTAACCTAGTATACTATTATTTTTGTCTTCTTTTTTTTAACATACACAGTTTATCTAGAAGTGATTTTTAAATATAATGTAAGGTAAGAGCCATGATTATTTTTTCCCATATGGATAAGCAATTGACTCAGAATCATTAATTGGAAATATCATTCCCATTCTCACTAAACTGTGTCATAAATTAGGTGACCACATATGAGTCAATTTAGCCCTTTTTTAAGTCTCTGATATATTCTGCTGGTTTGTTGATCTACACATGTGCCAGAACCACACTGTTTAAATCACTATTGTGGTACAGTAAATTTTCATATCAGGTAGTCTAATTTTTTTAACTTTCTTTTCCTTAAGATCCCCTGAGCTATACTTGATATTCTGCATTTCCATACAAGTTCTAAAATCTGATTAATAAAACTTCTGGTGTTTTTAATGGATTTACATTAAAAGTATACAAACTGATAGCTTTAAACAGATAGTAATAGCTTTTCAACACTGAGTCTTCTAATCACTAAACATAATGTATCCCTCCATGTTTTTACATCTTCTTAATTTGTCTCAGTGATGTGTTACGATTTTCTATATAGAAGTATTTTTTATGTTTTTTTAAAAATATTGATTGAGATAATCATATATTTCTCCCTTTTTTGTTTAATGTGATGGATTAGTGATTGATTTGTACATGTTCCATACTTGTGAAGCTGGAATAAAACCCATTTTGAAGCAGGGTTCAATTCCTGCATTGGGAAGATCCCCTAGAGAAGGGTATGGCGACCCACTCCAGTATTCTTGTCCAGGAAATATCATAGACAGAGGAACCTGGTGACCTACAGAGCATAGGGTCACAAAGAGTCAGACACAGCTGAGCAACTAACACACACTTTGATGTTACATATGAACTTCATTAATATATCAGCTTATTTGAAGTGTTAGTATTTTGTATAGAATTTTGCTTCTCTTATGAGAGAGGTTGATCTATAATTCTCTCCTCAATGCCCTTATCAGGTATAAAAAGGTTTTGCTGATCTCATTAAATGAGCTTAGAAATATTCTCTCATTTACCATTTTCTAAAAGACTTTGTGTACAATTTAGGTTATTTCTTTCAGTATTCTATGTATTTAACTGAGATTAAATTTATTTTTATTATCTAAATCTTTCATATATACACTGTTTTGTGAGGGTTTTGTGTCTCCCGATTCTAGCAGCAATTGAGAGTGGTTTGTTAAGATTTTATATTCTTATTATTGATTGTGCAGTATTCTTTTCATTCTGTCAACTTTTATTTCATATGTTTCTACACTACGTTATTAGACCGTAAAAGTTTAAAATAGTGATTGTATATATTAATCATAAAATGTCCCCTTTATTTCCAAAATTATTCTTCCTTAATATCTACTTTTTATAATATGCAAAGCCTTTTTTTGTTAAGTATTTATTTGTACTTTATATCTTTTTTCTATCCTTTTATTTGTAAACCTTTGTGGTTCTAACATTTAAAATGTGTCTTTGTAAATATCATGTAGTTGGGTCTTGTTTCTTAAATTCAGTCTAACAGCTCTTCTTATTTCAACTGTTTATTTACATTTGACGGAACTGCTGATTGAAGTTGTGTCTAATATATCATCTTAATTTTATTTTCTGTTTGACTCAACCATCCATGTATGTCTCTTTCCCTCTTACTCTGCCTTCCTTTGGATTATTCAAGTATGTTTTATTTCATCCCTTCCTCCTCTATTAACTTCTTAGTTATATATTTTTCTACTTTTTTTATTGTAATAACCCTAGAGATATAACATGCATCCTTTTACCTATTATGGACTTCCTTGGTGGTTCAGCAGTAAAGAATCTACCTGCCAATTCAGGAGAAATAGGTTTGATCCCCAGGTCAGGAAGATCCCCTGGAGAAGGAAATGGCAACCCACTCCAGTATTCTTGCCTAGAGAATTCCATGGACAGAGGAACCTGGTGAGTACATGGGGTTGCAAAAAAGTCGAACACAATTTAGCAACCAAGCAACAAGCCTAATATAAATTATTACTCTAGCCACTTCCCTCCTATTGATACAAATTCAGAACATTTTAATCCCATTTACTCTCTACTTCTGTTTTATTGTTATATATTTTAATTCTGCATACATTTTAAACTCCACAAGATATTACCGTCATATTGTACAGTTAATAATCAATAGACATTTATATTTAACCACTTAGTTTTCTTTACATTGCTCTTTTTTTTTAAAAAAAAAGATTTGATTGAAGTATGATTGACATACAAAAAGCTATAGAGATTCATGTATACAATTCAATGACTTTAAAGGTAAGTATACACCACAATCATCATCCATGCCATAAGCTGGTCCATCACCTCCAAAAATTTCCATATGACCGAGCAATCCCACTCCTGGGCATATATCCTGAGGAAACCAGGATTGAAAAAGACTCATGTACCCCAGTGTTCATTGCAGCACTATTTACAACAGCTAGGAGATGGAAGAAACCTAGATGTCAGTTGGCAGATGAATGGATAACGAAGTTGTGGTGCATATTACTCAGCTATAGAAAGGAACACATTTGAGTCTGTTCCTAGGTGGATGAGGTGGATGAACTTAGAGCCTATCATACAGAGTGAAGTAAGTCAGAAATGGAAGACAAATATCATATATTAACACATATATATGGAATCTAGAAAGATAGTATTGATGATCCTATTTGCAGGGCAGCAAAGAGGGCAGAGACATTTTGGACACAGTGAAGGTATTAGGTGGTGGGATGATTTGGGAGAATAGCATTGAAGCATAACATTACCATGTGTAAGATTGATAGCCAGTGTGGATTCCATGTATGACCCAGGAAGCCCAAAGTCAGTGCACTGTGACAACCCAGAGGGGTTGGATGAGGAGGGGAGTGGGGGCAGGGTTCACAGGGAGGGGACATATGTATACCTAATGCCGATTCGTGTTGATGTATGGCAAAATCCATCACAATACTGTAAACTAATTATCCTCCAAATTAAAAAATCAGCCTACCTTCATTACTTATTATTATGTATGAAAACTTAACGTAAGATCTATCCCCTTAGCAAATTTTTAAGACTACAATACAGTATCACTAGCTATAGCCTCTATGCTTTACAGATTTCTAGGATTTCTTCATCTTGTATAACTAAAATGTTGTACCCTTTGGCTAACACTTCCCTGTTTTCCCTTCCCCGCAGTCCCTGCCTTGTCACTGTGTTGATGGCTTCCCTTGCTGTGCAGATACTTTTTAGTGTAACATAATCCCACTTGTTTACTTTTGCTCTTGTTGTCTGTGCTTTTGATGTCACATCCAAGAATTCTTTTCCAAGGCCAATGTCAAGAGGCTTTTACCATATGTTTTCTTCTAAGAGTTTGTGGTTTCAGGTCTTACAATTCAGTCTTTAATCCATTTTGAGTTAACTTTTTGTATGTAGTATAAGATGAGGCTTCAATTTCACTCTTCTGAATTCGGTTTTCCAAGACCATTTATTAAAGAGAGCTATCCTTTCCCCATCGTGTATTGTTGTCAAAGATCAGTTGATATACATGCATGGGATTATTTCTAGGCTCTCTATTCTGCTCTGTCTATGTGTCTGCTTATTTGCCAGTAGTATACTATTTGCATTACCTTGTAATATGTTTTGTATTACAGCTTTGTATGGTAGCTTTGTCATACATTTTGAAATCAGAAAATGTGTTGCCTCCAGCTTTGTTCTTCTTGCTCAAAATGACTTTGGCTACTCAGAGTCTTTGTTGTTTCATATGGGTTTTAGGACTTTTTTCTTTTTCTGTAAAAAAAATGCCACTGAGATTTTGATAGAGATTGTATTAAGTCTGCAGATCACTTATACTAGTATGGATTACTATAAGTAGTAATAAATCTTTTAATCTATGAATGCAGAATATTTCCACTTATTTCTCTCTGCTTTAATTTCTTTCATCACTGTTGTATAATTTTCAGTGTACAAGTTTTTTACCCCCTTAGTTAAGTTTATTCCTATTTTATTCCATTTTTTCCTGCTATTGTTAATGGGATTGTTTCCTTAATTTCTGTTTCAGTATTTTATTATTCAGTTCAGTTCAGTTCAGTTCAGTCGCTCAGTTGTATCCGACTCTTTGCAACCCCATAAATCGCAGCACGCCAGAGCTCCCTGTTCATCAACTCCAGGAGTTCACTCAGACTCGCATCCATCGAGTCAGTGATGCCATCCAGCCATCTCGTCCTCGGTCGTCCCCTTCTCCTCCTGCCCTCGTTCCCTCCCGGCATCAAAGTCTTTTCCAATGAGTCCACTCTTCGCATGAGGTGGCCAAAGTACTGGAGTTTCAGCTTTAGCATCATTCCTTCCAAAGAAATCCCAGGGCTGATCTCCTTCAGGATGGACTGGTTGGATCTCCTTGCAATCCAAGGGACTCTCAAGAGTCTTCTCCAACACCACAGTTCAAAAGCATCAATTCTTCGGCGCTCAGCCGACTCTCACATCCATACATGACTACTGGAAAAACCATAGCCTTGACTAGACGGACCTTAGTCGGCAAAGTAATGTCTCTGCTTTTCAATATGCTATCTAGGTTGGTCATAACTTTTCTTCCAAGGAGAAAGAAAATTAAATGTCTTTTAATTTCATGGCTGCAGTCACCATCTGCAGTGATTTTGGAGCCCCCCAAAATAAAGTCTGACACTGTTTCCACTGTTTCCCCATCTATTTCCCGTGAAGTGATGGGACTGGATGCCATGATCTTCGTTTTCTGAATGTTAAATTCAACTGACTTTTTGTATGTTGATTTTGTATAGTGTAACATTAATGAATTCATTGATTAGTTCTAGCAGGGTTTTCTGTAGAATCTTTACAGTTTTCTACATATAAGGTAACATTATCTGAAAACAGACAATTTTACTTCTTTCCAATTTATATGCTTGTTTCTTTTCCTTGATCTTTTTATTTCTTTTAACTGCTTTTAAAATTTTTCTTTAATTTAAGTACTATGCTAAATAGAAACAGCAAAAATGGGCATCCTTGCCTTGTTCTAGATCTTAGAGGAAAAGATTTCAGCTTTTCACCGTTGAGTCTGATTTTAGCTCTGCATTTTTCATATATGGCATTTATTGTGTTGAGATAAGTTCCCTCTACACATAATTTTTGATAGTTTTTATCATAAAAGTGTGTTGAATTTTATCAAATGCTTTTTCTGCATCTCTTGAGATGATCGTGTGATTTCTATCTCTCATGAGGTGTATCACATAGATTGGTTTTTTGCATATTGAACCATTCTTGCATAGAGGGATAAATTTCACTTGGCCATGATGTATGATTCTTTCAATGTACTGTTGAATTTAGTTTGTTAATATTTTGTTAAGCATTTTTGCATTCGCGCTCATCAGGAATTGTGCAAGACTCCCAGATGGTCTGTCTTAGCTGGCAGCTGCTGCACTCTGCCCTCTTTCAGCTAAGCTGTGCCATGCACTCTCTCAGTCTGCCTGCAGGGGACACTCGCTCACTCACATCATTGCCAAGAAACTCAACTCCACTATGGTAACAGAATGAGAAGAGAGGTTTAAAGACTCGCTCTTCCTAGAGCATGTTCTTCTTTTTAAGACTCTCTTCCTCTTTGCCCTGGTGGCTCAGAGGTTAAAGCGTCTGCCTCCAGTGCGGGAGACCCGGGTTCGATCCCTGGGCTGGGAAGATCCCCTGGAGAAGGAAATGGCAATCCACTTCAGTATTCTTGCCTGGAGAATCCCATGGACAGAGATCCCTGGGCTGGGAAGATCCCCTGGAGAAGGAAATGGCAATCCACTTCAGTATTCTTGCCTGGAGAATCCCATGGACAGAGAAGCCTAGTAGATTACAGTCCACGGGGTCGCAAAGAGTCGGACACAACTGAGCGACTTCACCTCACCTCCTCTTTGCCCCCTTTTCCATAACACTTTCTCTTTTTTGTTCCCTTGAAGACTGCTCCATTCCACAGGATTGTCCTCCATCACCAAGATGACTCATTGGCTTTTGAAAGCCAAACAGAACTAGAATGGAGCCTAGAGAAAGATGACAATGAAGCAGTAAAGGCTTTTGAGAGTCACAGGTAGTAAGGGAGATCAGATACGGATTTGGGCACAGTTTCTTCCCGGAAGGAAAAAAAAAAAAACCAATGTGTCCAAGAAGTATTCCTGTGCATGTGGGATATGACTCCAGTGATTAATAGACATTTTAAATTAGTTAGCATAAAAAACTTCTTTCTCCTCTCCTTCTTCTTTTCTAAGAATTAAGAGAAACACTTAAGTTTCCCACATACATGACTTGCTTGTAGCCATGACTGTGTATGTCCAATACCACACTGTCAGTCACTTCCGCACCAGTGTAGGGACAGGGTCATGCCACATGTTCACAATATCCCAGTGCTTGAGAAGACATGGGCACCTGGATGAATAGCACTATTTTATAAATATTACATTAGAATATTACTTATATTCTGTGAATAGAAGTTGAAATATTGAAACCTGCAGACAAGTTTTCACTTGCATTATGAGCAATGTCATATTTTTCTTACGTCAAATTTTTTTCTACAGTTTGCTTCAGTAACAACATCAGTTTAAACAAAGTAAACAGATTTGTTTGAACCTGGACAATTAAATCTTTTCTGATCTATTACTTTATGTGTTAGAGTTGGATACTCACAAAGAGTGGGGGTGTCTCATGTTTTTGCACAAAACTGGAATTTCAAAGCTTAAAAGTCTTAGAAAGAAATACCTTTATTTCAAAAACTTTGAGCACACACGAAAATAGTAAATGCCATTCAGAAATGTTTCCAGTGCCTCACTACAGAACAATAGCTTGCTAGTAAGAACGGTCCCTACATGGGGAAAATCAAGAGGATGTCTGAGAGAAGCAGTGAAATCTGTGACAGATGAGCCTGGAAGACAGTACCTGGGGATCTGGAACAACCGAACCAGCACCCACAGTCACAGTGCTCACTCAACAGCAAGCTCAGCCAAGGGCTTCGATGTGTGTTATATACAGAACTCGCCAAGCGAGGTTTGATAAACCCCTACAGATAGTGCATAGTCTCTTATTAACTGAGAAGCTGTTTCTTTCCCTGAATGTCAAGTTTAGATGCTGTATGTTTGGATTTTTGAGTATCCAGGCTCAGGTTTGGAAATTTGCCCTGTGCTTTGGGACAAAGACATGTTGAAGAGGACGCACCTGGAACACAGAAGAGAGCCAGACAAAATGTCTGAGACACACTGGTTATTATCAGTTATGGGCTCTAGCTCAAATGGATTCATTAATTTAAAAAGGACTCCACCTCACCCCCAATTTCTGCAGAAAAAACTAATGTGAGCCTCATCCCAGTAACTCACTGCATGGTAACCAGTGGCTAAGTGGCAAAGAATCTCCCTGCAGTGCAGGAACCTCAGGAGACATGGGTTCAATCCCAGGTTAGGAAGGTTCCCTGGAGGAGGGCATGGCAACCCACTCCAGTATTCTTGCCTGGAGAATCCCCATGGACAGAGGAGCCTGGTGGGCTACAGCTTATGGGGTGGCAGAGTCGGACACAGCTGAAGCAACTTATTAGGCACACACGCACAAGTGGCAAGTATACCTGCAATGATTGAATGAGGTTGTGAAAGATAAAGGGAGAAATCGAGAAAACAGGGAACAGAAGGACAGAGAAGCAACAGGAAAAATGAAAAGAATAAGGAGAAAAAGGCAGAGGGAGAGAAGAAGAGGAAGAAGGTGGCAGGCTCTAAGAATCCCAGCCAACCATGCCATCATCACTTACAGGCCTTGAGCTAACTAGTATTTTCCGAGCATCAGAGTTTTTATACCTGAAAATAATACAAATATAATGATTTACCCAGTTGATTGTCTAATATAATATGAACTGGTTACAAAAGAGTACAGCTGACCTTTGTAATACTTGAAAGAAAATAAGGGATATAGTTTATTTTTTCATGGAGATGATCCATTTGTAAATCCAAGGAACCAGGGAAGTTTTTAGAGCAATATCTATAGCGCTTGTTTGCTGCTGTTATTCAGATATGTCACCCATATGTCTTCACTGTGTTTCCCCTTGCCCAAATTGTCTACCCTGTTCATTCTCTCCTGAACATTCCTGAGGTCCAAACCAGATTCTTTTTCCTTCAGGCCCCCACCCTCCACTCCCTTATACATTCTCAGCTGCTTTCTTGCTTCAGCTAAGCATCTCGTTCCTTTTTTGTTTGTTTGTTTCTTCTTTAATTCCCATTTTAATTCTTTATTTTAGGCATTTGTGTATCTGTTTTTAATGTTGAATTTCTTTCAGAACTAATAAGATATTTTTTATAGTAGGTGTGAAGTTTTAACTGAATGGGCAGATAAGGGTAGAAAAACCACCTTGACCTTATTAAGCATACCTTTGGAAGGACCAAATTTGAATCTAATTCCATAGCTGATGTCAGGATCTTAGAATAAATATGGCCCAGAGCACAGTCTCCTAAGAGCAGGACTGCCTCCCTGGCCCCCTGGGAACCTCCTTACCTTGGACAGTGAGCTCTTCTTTATCTCTCTGTGATTGACCCCTGAAGCTGGACCTCAAACCCCAGTCTCTGCCTTCTCTCATTCTCCTAATTTGGAGGAATTCCCTGGTTGCCAAGTGGTCAATGCCCTTGGATGGAAGACTACCTCAATATTAGCAGCGAGACAAGAAGTGGCTTCTGTGGCTGTATGATAAGGAATCCATGATAGAACTAACATCAGAGGCCAGTCTATGAAATGAGAATCCTAAAAAAAAAAAAAAATGTAGAGTCCTACAAAATGGCATTAGGCAATCTACATCCTCATGAGTGCATAGATTACAGGTCTCAGGACCACCCCTCCTTTCAAGAAGAGCATCTAGAATCTACTTTGGGATTTCTCACTTCATTTAATAAACAAATCACATCATTTAAAGTATCTTTCATATAGTAAGTAGTTAATATTCTGAGATTAATAAAACATATCTCATCCCTCCCTGCATTTAAATCTCCTTTTGTCTGGGAGGGGAGAAAGTGGTACATAAATTATTCGTCAATGCAACAACACCTACAGGTACATTTAAAATGCCACAAGAATCCAGAAAGGGGAGTAATGTATTTAACAAATAGTGGAAAATGGAGGCATCAAAATGTCACAGCAATGGATAATGCTGGGACCCAGATATGTACCAGGTGCTGGATCCTGAAGGATGCGCTGAAGTTCTAGATGCAGAGAGGAAGAAGTAGAGCACTCTGGGTGAAGACAAGAGTCTTAGAGAAGGCATGGATGCATGTTCAGGAAAATACCAATAATCTGATATGCCAGGAATATTAGTAAATGAGTAGAAAAATAAGTGAATATCTATAGATGAGGCCTACCAAATAAACATGTTCCCACTCTGAGGATTTCCTACTGTATCCTGAAAATTATAAGAGATTCAAAATTTAAAATATCAACATTTTAATATTTCAATTGCAAAAGCTTACTTTTGGCAACAGAATGAAGGAAGGATTGGAGGAAGGAAGGACAAAAAATTGATACTATAGTAGGCTATTATGCTGATTAAGTTTAAATGCTACATGGACTGGTACAAATTGATACCACCTGGGAAGATTAACCACCAAACTAAACAAAAATTGAAGACTCTAGGGGTTGAGAGGACACTGTATACTTCGGGTGTATCAGTTAGCAAGTAATGACATCTATATGTCAAATCAACAATAAAAAGACAGGAATAATCACTAATGTTTAAAGAAAACAAATGCTACTTAAAAAAAAAAAAAAATCAAACTCCTCAGGCAAATGAACTAACAGACTAGCTAGTTGGTTAAAAGGACAAAGGATGAAATGTAGCTTTAAATGTAGTCAATACCCTCAGTAAGAAGAAAATGATGTGAAAGAAATTCTATTACAGTTATTGAATAAAAGATGTAGCAGAAACACAATTGGTGAGCTTATAAAAATGTTCAGAAAGATTCTCACAGATGGAACAAAAAGTAGCCAAGAGAGAATACTGAACGGGAATGCTACAAAGCGCTTAGGATAAATCTAAAATTCCAGCATCATTTGGAGAGAGCAGAATGGAATGGGATGCTCAAATAATTGAAGACCATCTCCTCCAATAAAAAAGATGACCTCTTTATGTGAAAGGCTTTTACCCAGTACTGAGCTGAATTAATAAAAAAAGACTCACGTTTAGAGACGTCAAGATGGAATTTCAAACCACAAAGAACAGCACACTTGGCTGTCTAATAAACATCTCAAATTTAGTATATCCAAAGCTGAACTCCTATGCCTTTCTTCCCCACCTCCCAGACATACATATAAACTTGTGACTTTCACTCTGTACTGCCTGAGTGAAAAACCTTAAAGTCATCCTAGATTTCTCTTTTTCTCCCCAAATTGGTCCCCAGTCGTATCGTCTTTTCTTCAGAATAATTAACATAGGATTCCTGGACCAGATTTTTTTTTTTATAAAGGACTTTCCTGGGACAAAAGACAAAATCTGAACAGAATGTATAGATTAAGTAACAGAATGGCATCAGTGTGGCTTTCCTGACTTTGGTCACTGTATGTGGTTATATAAGAGAAAGTACTATTCTTAGGAAGTATATACTGCATGTCACAGAGATAAAAGCATCATATCTTCAACTTATTTCCAAAAGGGTCAAAATATTGTCATATATGTATGTAAAAAGTGAAAAGCAAATGTGATAAATGTTACAACTGGGAAATGGGGTTAAGGATATATTGGAGTCCTTTGTACCATTTGTATAAGGGTTTTAGAAATACAGAATTTTTCTATGTTGAAACATACAAAAGAATAAGTCTAAGTTGTGTCTGCTCTTCACCACTTACATTGCTGAAACAACTGTAATTTAAACCACATCGTGTTCCACTAGGAATATTCTAACAAATTCATGAATTCTCCCTTCTTTTACTTTTGCCTCCGCTATAGTCTATTCCCCAGGCTTCCAATGCCTCAGTGGTAAAGAACCTGCCTGCCAATGTGAAAGATCTGGGTTCGGCCCCTGGGTCGGGGAGATCCCCTGGAGAAGGCAGTGACAACCCACTCCAGTATTCTTGCCTGGAAAATCCCAGGAACAGAGGAACCTAGCAGGCTACAGTCAATGGAGTCACAAAAAAGTTGAACACTATTTAATAACTAAATAACAACAACATAGTCTATTCCTGCTGAGCAACTGAGGTAATTTTTCAAAATATAACAGCGAAGGGGTTGTTCATCTCATCACAACCCTCTGATGGCCTCTCATGTTTCTCAGAGTCAAGTCAAAATTTGGAAAACACCTAATATGCCCTACAGGAGCATATTAACCCTCTCCCCCCATCCTCTCTTTCTTTGATGTTATCTCCTGTAACTCTCCCTTCTGTTGGTGAATTCCAAGTAAACCTAATGGGCTGTTTACTTTCCCTCGGGCTTCCCTGATATGTTCCCACCTCAGGGTCTTTGCGCAAGAAGTTTCCTCTGTAGGAGTGTTCTCTCCTCAGATATCTGCACAACTCGCACCTTCGCCCGCATCACATCTCTGACCAAAGCTGCTTCGTTGATTCCTTTCCTTTCTATTTAAAATGTCAACACTTGACCGCTTCTACCCAGCACACCTCGTCCTTTTTATTCTTTTATTCTCCACAGCCTTTATCGCTGACACGTCATACATTTTTGTTGTTTGTTTCTTTGCCTTCTTGCTCCCTCCACTATGATTCAGACTCCTGAAGGACAAGAAATTCTGTTTTGTTCACTTTTTTACCTCCAGCACTGGAAATAGTGCTTTGCATATAATACCTTCTTAATAAATATCAATAATTGTTGAAGGAATGAAATGAAACATACTAAAAATTCTCATAGAGGGGGAAAAAACCCAGATGCATTGTAAGAGGTTTTAAGACAAATCAACATCAGACTTTTGACATATTGAATGCTGGAGAAAACACTTGAATGGCTTTGAAAGGCAATTTTGAATTTAGAAGTCTGCTTTCAACCAAACTACCATTTGAGATGGAGAGAAAAGGAAGCATGTATTCTAATACATATACACTCAGAAAGTTTACCTCTCTCAGATTTTCCTTAAATGAGTAATGTATACTCTAAAAATGAAAAAAGATATGTGGGATACCAAAAATAAAGTAGTGGGGGAGTGACACCAGCATCACAGTGATGTGAAATGCTCTCTTTGTTTCTCCCCTTCGAGCAACAACTAGTAAAACGTCCACAACTCAACAAAAGTATCTCTGCCCAACCAGAGTGCTGGGGCATTCCACATTATCTGTATCTGAAAATGGGTGGACTAGAAGAAACCAGAGGAGGGAGAACCAGAAACACAGTGGAGATGGTGCCTGCAATCCCAGCTCACCAGCCACAGTAGCTGAGCCCAGAGCCCAGAGAACCCAGGAGCAGGAGAGGAGGTGCAGACAGCAAGAGCCTCCCAGGCACCGTGCAACCACAGCCACAGGAAAATGGGTCCCTTGTCACAGAGACACCCATGACGCCTGCAGCAGCAGAGCCTATGAACCTGACAAAACCAGACATGGCCGAGGTGCCTACACCACCCAGCTACCTGTCACCTTCCCCTTCCCCTGTGGCTCAGGAGCCCACAACTCAAAAAATCCTGAGCTTGGTGGAAGAGCCCACTCTCTGGTGCCCCAGCCAGTCATGCCAGTGACACCAGCAGCAGCAAGGCACCACTGATCCATCCTGGAGGGAGGCACAGAGGTGACAATGAGGGCCCTGCGCCATTCCTTTGACAGAGGCCCTGAAAGGTGAAAAATGCCAATTCTCAATTTTAACCAGAGGCAGCGCAGGTGAAAGAAACCAAAATCTTGGTATGGCGCCACCTACTGGAACGCAAAAGAAAGGCCTCTAATTTCTGGATGTACCAGCTGAATTCTTCAGTTCAGTTCAGTTCAGTCAGTCGTGTCCAACTCTTTGCGACCCTATGAACCGCAACACGCCAGGCCTCCCTGTCCATCACCAACTCCCGGAGTCCACTCAAACCCATGTCCATTGAGTCGGGGCTGCCATCCAGCCATCTTATCCTCTGTCGTCACCTTCTCCTCCTGCCCTCAATCTTTCCTAGCATCAGGGTCTTTTCCAATGAATCAGCTCTTCACATCAGGTGGCCAAAGTACTGGAGTTTCACCTTTAGCATCAGTCCTTCCAAAGAACACTCATGATTGATCTCCTTTAGGATGGACTGGCTGGATAATTCTTAGAGACAAGTGAAAAAAAAAAAAAAGGAACTTTACCTAAAGAAAGATGTTGAATAGTTCAGAAGCACCAGCAAAGGAACAAGTCATCAGGCAGCATGAAGAACCAAAGTAACATGGTACTAGACAAAGAAAATGGCAATTCTCCAGAAACCAGACTTTAAGTCACATAAGATTGTGATCTGATTGGAGAATTAAAACAAAAAACTATTATGAAGAAACTCAATGAGCTACAAGAAAAGTCAGAAAGGCAGTTCAATAAGCTTAGGAATAAAACTAATAATCAGAGGGAAAAGTTTACCAAAGAGATTGAAACTCTAAAAAACAACCAAACAGAAATTCTGGAGCTAAAGACCTCAAAAAATAAGATGAAGAATACATTAGAAAGCATTAGAAATAGAGAGGACCATACAGAAGAGGGAACTAGTGAGCTCAAAAATAGAAATCTAGAAATGATACAGATAGAAGAGAAAAGAAAATTGAGATTCTCCCAAAATGAAGAAATTCTCCAAGAATATTCCAACTCTTTTAGGAGGGGCAACATTAGGGTAATGGGTATACATCCTAGAAGGAGAAGAGAGTGAGAAAAGAGTGATTATTTAAAGAAATAATAACTGAGAACTTCCGAAACCTGGGGAAGGGACTGAATATACAAGGCTGTGATGCTAAAAGAATATCTAATTGCTGCTGCTGCTGCTGCTAAGTCACTTCAGTCGTGTCCGATTCTGTGCAACCCCATAGACGCCTGCCCACCAGGCTCCCCCGTCCCTGGGATTCTCCAGGCAAGAACACTGGAGTGGGTTGCCATTTCCTTCTCCAATGCGTGAAAGTGAAGTCGCTCAGTTGTGTCTGACTCTTAGCGAACCCATGGACTGCAGCCTCTGCCGTGGGATTTTCCAGGCAAGAGTGCTGGAGTGGGTTGCCATTGCAAGAATATCTAATTAGTTTAACAGAAAAAGACCTTCTCCAAGACACAATATGTTAAAACTATCAAAAGTCAATAACAAAAAAAACAATTTTAAAAGCAGCCAGTAAAAAATAAAAAGGATTGTAATCTAAAAAGAAACTCCCTTTAGGCAATCAACAAATTTCTCAGCAGAAACTCTGCTGGCCAGGAGGGACTGGGATGACATTCTCAAAATGCTGAAAGATAAAAATTGTCATCCAAGAATACTCTCAGCAAAATTGTCATTCAGATACAAAGAAGAAATAAAGACTTTCCCAGATGAACAAAAGCTGAGGGAGTTCATCAACACCTGACCTGCTTAATGGGGCTTCCCTGGTGGCTCAGACGGTAAAGAATCTGCTTGCAATGTGGGAGACCCGGGTTCCATTCCTGAGTCAGGAAAATCCCCTGGAGGAGGAAATGGCAACCCACTCCAGCATTCTTGCCTGGAGAATTCCATGGACAGAGAAGCCTGGTGGGTGATAGTCCATGTGTTTGCCAAGAGTTGAACACGACTGAGTGACCAGCTTTATAAAAAATATTGATAGGAGCTTTTCTATCACAAACAAAAAGGCAAAAATACATAGACATTTGAGTAAGGTGGTAAATAGAATTAGAAAATTGCAAGTCTATATCAGCATATGTTTTTGAGTATTTTATTCAAGCATGAAGTTTAAAGAGAAGAAAAGCAGGAAAGAATAATGATAGCTACTTCAATTTGGATTAAAAATGCATAAAAAGTGATAATTTGAGATAACAAAAAGAAAAAAGAAGGATGGATCTCATAGATAAATGAAGATAAGATACTATCAACAGAAATGGACTGTTTTATCTATGAGACATTTTATACAAACATCATGACAACCATACAACGTACGTCTAGAGCAGAGACATGAAACAGAAAAAGAGGAAACTGAAGTAAACATTACTGAAAAGCCATCAAACCAAAGTGACAGACAGAAACACAAGGAAAAAGAAACAATGGAAATATAGAGCAACCATAAAACAAAAGATAAAATGGCAGTACTAAGTCCTCATTTATCAATAATCACACTAAATATGAATGGATTGAATGCAGCAATCAAGACACAGAGTGACTGGGTGGATTTAAAAATAAGACAGAATTATATGCTTCCCCCAGCTCTAACAGCAAACATAGGCTCAAAATGAAGGGAGACCAAAGTCACTCTCAGCTGTTACAATGGCTATTATCAAAAAAGCAAGAAATAACAATGTCGTAGAGGATGTGGGTAAAGGGAACCCTTGTACACTATTGGCTGTTCAGTCACTAAGTTGTGCCCACCTCTTTGTGATCCCATGGACTGCAGCACACCAGAATTCCCTGTCCTTCACAGTATCTTGGAGGTTGCTCAAACTCACGTTCATTGAGTCTGTGATGCCATCCAGTCATCTCATCCTCTGTTACCCCCTTCTCTTCCTGCCTTCAATCTTTCCCAGGATAGGGGTCTTTTCTAATAAGTCGGTTCTTTGCATCAGGTGGCCAAAGTATTGGAGCTTCAGCTAAAGCATCAGTCACACAATTGGTGAGGATATAAATTAGTACAGCTACCGTGGAAAATTGGAGAAGGAAATGGCAACCCACACCAGTATTTTTGCCTGGAAAATTCCATGGACAGAGAAGCCTGGTAGTCTACAGTCCATGGGGTCACAAAGAGTCGGACACGACTGAGCAACTTCACTTCACTATGGAAAATAGTAGGGAGATTCCTCACAAACTTAAGAATAGAACTATCGTATGATCTAACTATCCCGCTTCTGGGTATTTATCCAAAGAATATGAAAACACTTACTTGAAAAAAATATATGCACCTATGTGTTCACCAGGGCTTCCCTGGTGGCTCAGAGGTTAAAGCGTCTGCCTGCAATGCGAGAGACCTGGGTTCAATCCCTGGGTCGGGAAGTTCCCCTGGAGAAGGAAATGGCAACCCACTCCAGTATTCTTGCCTGGAGAACCCCAAGGACGGAGGAGCCTGGTGGGCTACAGTTCACGGGGTCACAAAGAGTTGGACACGACTGAGCGACTTCACTCACTCACTCACTCATGTGTTCATCATAGCATTGTTTGCAATAGTCAAGATATGGAAACAACCTCAGAGCCCATTAACAAATCAATGAATGAAGATGTGTGTGTGTGTGTGTATGAATACTACACAGCCATAAAAAAGATGAAATTTTGCCATTTGGGACAGCATGAATGGATCTTGAAAATATTATGCTTAGCCAAGTAGTCAGACCCAGAAAGACAAATATATAATTTCCCTCATATGTAGAATATAAAAAACAAGCACAGCAAATGAACAAACCAATCAAACCAAAATAAACATATAGATACAGAGAGCAGAATAGTGGTTAACAGTGAGGAAAGTGTGAAGGAGAGGGTAAATTGGATAAAGGGGATCAACTGTTTGGTAACAAATGGAAGCTAAACTTTTGGTGGTGGTCATGGTGGTTCAGTTCAGTTCAGTCGCTCAGTCGTGTCCGACTCTTTGCGACCCCATGAATTGCAGCACGCCAGGCCTCCCTGTTCATCACCATCTCTCGGAGATCACTCAGACTCACATCCATCGAGTCAGTGATGCCATCCAGCCATCTCATCCTCGGTCGTCCCCTTCTCCTCCCGCCCCCAATCACTCCCAGCATCAGAGTCTTTTCCAATGAGTCAACTCTTCGCATGAGGTGGCCAAAGTACTGGAGTTTCAGCTTTAGCATCATTCCTTCCAAAGAAATCCCAGGGTTGATCTCCTTCAGAATGGACTGGTTGGATC
>SJYT01018279.1:47757-150868 GCA_006410635.1 Cephalophus harveyi
AGAATATAATCAATCTGATTTCGGTGTTGACCATCTGGTGATGTCCACGTGTAGAGTCTTCTCTTGTGTTGTTGGAAGAGGGTGTTTGCTATGACCAGTGCATTTTCTTGGCAAAACTCTATTAGTCTTTGCCCTGCTTCATTCCGCATTCCAAGGCCAAATTTGCCTGTGACTCCAGGTGTTTCTTGGCTTCCTACTTTAGCATTCCAGTCCCCTATAATGAAAAGGACATCTTTTTTGGGTGTTAGTTCTAAAAGATCTTGTAGGTCTTCATAAAACCGTTCAACTTCAGCTTCTTCAGCATTACTGGTTGGGGCATAGACTTGGATAACTGTGATATTGAATGTTATCACAAATGGTAAAATCATGTTCTTTATGGCTCAGTAACATTTCATTGAGTGTATATACCACACCTTTATCCATTCATCTACTGATGTTCACTTCGGTTGCTTCCATATCTTGGCTGTTGTAAACAATGCTGCAATGAACATGTGGGTGCATATATCTTTTCTGATTAGTGCTCTTATTATCTTCAAATGAGTATCTGGGAGTGAGTGTTATTGCTGGATGATATGGTAGTTCTGTTTTTAATTCTTTAAGGAATTTACATACTATTTTCCATAATGGTTACACCAATTTACATTCCCACAAGTAGTGTGCTAAGGTTTCCTTTTATCCACATTCTTGCCTACATTTTCTAACATCAACTCATAATGTTGTGTTTGGAAAATATGTTTGATGTTTCAATTTTCTTAAATTTTCTGAGGCTTGTTTTTTAACCTACCTTGTGATCTGTCCTGGAGAATGTTCCATGTGACTGGAAAAGAATGTGCACTCTGCTTCTATGTACCATATATAGAGATATATCTGTTAAGTCCATTTGGCATACTGAGTCATTTAAAGCCAGTGTTTGCCTGTTGACTTTCTATCTGGATGATCTGTTGTTGATGATAACGTTGTGTTAAAGTTCCCTACTATTACTGTGTTACTATCAATTTCTCCCTTCATGTCTGTTAATATTTGCTTCATGTATTTAGGTGCTCCTTTGTTGGGTCCATATATATTTACAATGATTATATCTTCTTGAATTGATCCCTTGATCATTATGTAATATCCTTCTTTGTCTCATTACATTTTTTGTCTTAAAGTCTAATTTGTCTGATACAAGTACTGCTACCTCACCTTACTTTTCATTTCAATTTGCATGGAATAGCTTTTCCATGCCTTTGAGTCACTGTATGTCTTTAGATCTGACTCAGTCAGTCTTTATCTTTTGATAGAAGCATTTAGTGCATTTACATTTAAATAATTACTGATAGGCATGTACTTGTTAACAATTTTGTTAATTGTTTTTGGGTGTTTTGTAGTTCTTTGTTGTTCTTCATCTTTTGTTCTCTGACCTTGTGATTTGATGACTATCTTCACTGCTGTTTGGATTCCTTTCTCCTTTTCATGTGTGTATCTGCTGCAGATTTTTGGTACAGGGTTACAGTGAGAGGTGGGTGTGGGTGTGTGTGATGATTTTAAGTGGCTGATCTCTCAAGTTCAAACACATTTTGAACCCTCAATTTTTACTCCCCTCCCCCAATGATTACTGTTTTTCAACGTTATATTTTATACTTTTTGTTTTGTATCCCTTAACTAGTTGGGGGCGCCCTGGTGGCTAATAGGTTAAAGCGTCTGCCTGGAATGCAGGAGACCCGGGTTCGATCCCTGGGTCAGGGAAGATCCCCTGGAGAAGGCAATGGCAACCCACTCCAGTAGTCTTGCCTGGAGAATCCCATAGAGGGAGGAGCCTGGTAGGCTACAGTTCATGGGGTCGCAGAGAGTGGGACACGACTGAGCGACTTCACTTTCACTTTAACTAGTTATTGTGGATATAGATCATTTTACTACTTTTGTCTTACCTTTATACATGGTTAGTTTACTATGTCTACTGTGTTTTTGCATCTGTCAATAAGCTTTTTGCTTTAGTAATTTTCATGTTTCTAGTTGTGACCTTTTCTTTTTTTGCTTTGAGAGGTCCTTTTAATAATTTCTTGTAAAGGTAGTTTGGTGATGCTGAAGTGTTTTAGGTCTTGCTTGTCTCTAAAACTTTAGATCTTTCTGTCAAATATAAATGATGGGAGAGTATTCTTGTTTGTAGATTTTCCCTTTCATCACTTTAAAGATATTCTGGCCTACAGAATTTTTGCTGAAAAGTCAGCTTCTAGATTTATGGAAATTCCCTTGTACATCCCTTTTGCTTTTCTCTTGCTGCTTTTAATATTCTCTCTTTAATACTTTATACTATATCTTTATCTTTATACTTTAATAGGAGTGTGTCTTGGCATGGTCCTCTTTCAATTGATTCTGTTTGAGACTGTCTTTGCTTCTAGTAGCTATCTGTTTCCTTTGCCAGGTTAGGGACATTTTCAGCTATTATGCCTTTAAATATGTTTTCTGCCCTCCTCTCTCTCTTCTCCTTCTGGGACCTATATAACACAAATGTTAGTATGCTTGATGTTGTTTCAAGGGTCTATTAAATTATCCTAGTTTTTTTTTGTTTGTTTTTTTTCCTGCTTAGCTTTGGTCAGGCGAGTGTATGCTTCTCGGTTCTTGTCTCATCACCATAATGATTTGGAGTGACGGACATTAAAGCCCTCAGCATGTCACAGCTCCAAGGCGTTGCACAAACCGTGTCATAGCTCTTAGACAAATCAGTGTTACAGCTCTATTTTATTTAGAAGATAGCAGGAGAATCCATCCTCAAAGAAGAGAAGAGAGTGGAGGAGTGCGCCAGCTCGTGGTGGGCGGAGGGGTGGGTAGAGAGAGAGAGAAAGAGTGTATGCACGCGGGAGAGAGACAGAGCCCTTTGGCTCCTCTTTTTATGTTTTTTTCTTCCCCCGGGCCTGCCCTATGCAAATTAGGGTTAGTCAGGAGTGCTGTTCTACCTGAAGTCCTCACTCTGGTCCTCAGACCTTCCTTTGACCTTCCTCTGTTCTATTTTCATGGGCTTTTCCCTTCTGTGTCTTTTAGCCACCACCATTTTGGACTCCTTTTCCCTATTCTAACTACCTAACACTTCCAATATTCTCTCTTCTGGATCACTGATCCTTTCCTCTATACCAACTAATATCCTGTTGATTCCTTTTAGTGTATTTTTCAATTGTTATATTCATCTCTGGTTCTTCTTTAAATTTTCTAACTCTGTATTAAAAACTTCTAACTTCTCACTCTAGTCTTTTTGTCAGTTTTTTTTATAGTTTTTACAATCATTACTTTGAATTCTTTATTGGGTAGGCTGCCTATCTCCACTTCATTTAGTTCTTCTTCTGGGGCTTTATCTTGTTCCTTGCTTTGAAACATATTCCTCTGTTGCCCAATTTTTCCTAATTTTCCATTTTTATTTTCATAGGTTTCATGTATTTTATTGTTACATTTCCTGAACCTGGAGAAGTGGTCTTTTGTAGGAGATAGCCTATGAGTCCCAGCAGTGCACTGCCCTCTAGTCACCAGATCTATGTCTTTTTATGTATCAGTACTATGTGGGCTGTGAGTCCCTCTGTTGTGGTGGGCTGACTATATGGGCAGTCTAGTATGTATAACTTGGTTTTCCAGACCATGCTTTGTATGAGGCTGTTGGCCCCTGATTACTGAGGCCAGGTCATGAAGCAGCTGGCTGTGAAACCCTATAGAATCATAGGGCCAATACTGGTGAATCTGACCCCAAACTTCTTTCAAATTACTACTTCTTCCTTGAGTCCCAGAAGTGTGTGAGATTTTGTGTGCGTCCTTAAAGAGTAATATCTCTATCTCCCATAGCTCTCTGGCTCTCTAGAAAGTAAGCCTCATTGGACTTCAAAGCTAAATGTTCTTCCCAATGCAGCATCCACAAACTGAAGAGCCTGATACAGGGCTTTGGACCCTTGCTCTTTGGAGAGAACCTCTGCAATTATAATTATCCTTCTGTTTGCTGGTTGCTGTTAGAGGTATGGCTCTTGACTGTACTGTGACCCTGCTCCTCTTACCCATTTTCTGCTAAATTAAAGTCTTTCTCATCAATAGTTTCTCTGAAAATAATTGTTAATTTGGTATGCCTATGGAAGCAGGTGAGTTCAGGGTCTTCCTATACTGTCATCTTGGCCACAAACCCTGCCAATCTGCCATCTCTATGTCTTATACCTTTTCTTTTATTCTTCTGTTATTACTCATTTTTTGTTAAATATATACTGTTAGTGTACCATTTTATTCCCTTGTTTCCTTTTATTGTATTTTTGAAAATTTTAAACTATTTTTATTGGTTTCCCTGAGGATTATAATTAGCACTTTAATTTAGAAAAATCTAGTTCAGATTAATTCTAATTTATTCAAACAGTGTATAGTAACTTTGCTACAATGTATTTCTATTCCCTGTCCTTTTTCTGTTATAAAAATAACATCCTTATACAATATACAACCTACTTATCAACACATCTTTAGTTTTATGAAGTTGTCTTTTAAAGCAGATAGGTACATGTGTTCCACCCATGGTGGATTCATGTTGATGTATGGCAAAACCAATACAATATTGTAAAGTAATTAGCCTCCAATTAAAGTAAATAAATTTATATTAAAAATAATAATAAATAAAGCAGATAGGCTAAAAAGTGTTACAAACATAAATATATTTATACTGTCTTTTATATATACTTGTGTGAAGGGTGAAGTCGCTCAGTCGTGTCCGACTCTTTGCGACCCTGTGGACTGTAGCCTACCAGGCTCCTCCGTCCATAGGATTCTCCAGGCAAGAACACTGGAGTGGGTTGCCATTTCCTTCTCCAGGGGATCTTCCCGACCCAGGGATCGAACTCAGGTTTCCCGCACTGGAGGCAGACGCTTTAACCTCTGAGCCACAGTTACCTTTATTGACACAATTGTTTATGTGGATTTGAGTTGCTTTGTGGATTTTCTTTTCAGCTTGAAGTACTCTCTTCAGTAACTTTTATAGAACAGGGCTTCTTGTTCAGTTGCTCAGTCTTGTCTGGCTCTTTACCACACCATGAACTGCAGCACACCAGGCCTCTACAACACGGCACACCAGTACATAATCCTTAACTATGTCCCAGAGTTTGATCAAACTCATGTCCATTGAGTCAGTGATGCTATCTAACCATCTCATTCTCTGTTGTCCCCTTCTTCTCCTGACCTCGATCTTTCCCAGCATCAAGGTCTTTTCCAATGAACTGGCTCTTTGCATCAGGTGGTGAAAATATTGGAGCTTCAGCATCAGCCCATCAAATGAATATTCAGCATTGATTTCATTTAGAATTGATTGGTTTGATCTCCATGCTGCCCAAGGAACTCTCAAGAGTTTTCTCCAGCACCACAGTTTGAAAGCATCAATTCTTCAATGCTCAACTGTCTTTATGGTCCAACTCTCACATCCATAACATGACTACTGGAGAAACCATAGCTTTGACTATACCATTGTCATTGGATTCCCAATGTTGAGTTTCAAGCCAGCTTTTTCACTCTCCTCTGTCAGCTTCATCAAGAGACTCTTTAGTTCCTCCTCACTTTCTGCCATTAGGGTGGTGTCATCTCCATATCTGAGGTTATTGATATTTCTCCCAGCAGTCTTGTTTCTAGTTGAGCTTAAGCCAGCCTGGCATTTTCCATGAATTACTTTACATATAAGTTAAATAAGCAGAGTTTCAATATGCAGCATTGACGTACTCCTTTACCAATTTGGAACCGGTCCATTGTTCCATGTCTGGTTCTAACTGTTGCTTCTTGACCTGAATATAGGCTTCTCAGGAGGCAGGTAAGGTGGTATTCCTAACTCTTTAAGTATTCTCCACAGTTTGTTGTGATCCACACAGTCAAAGGCTTTAGTGTAGTCAGTGAAGCAGAAGTAGATGGTTTTCTGGAATTCCCTTGCTTTTCCTATGATCCAATGTATGTTGGCAGTTTGATCTCTGGTTCCTCTGCTTTTTCTAATTCTAGCTTGCATATCTGGAAGTTCTCAGTTCAGATATGCTGTAGCCTAGCTTGAAATTTTGAGCATTACCTTGCTAACATGTGAAATGAGTACAATTGTGAAGTAGTTTGAACATTCTTTGGCATTGCCCTCCTTTGGGACTGGAATGAAAACTGATCTTTTCCAGTCCTGTGGCTGCTGCTGAATTTTCCAAATTTGCTGGCATGTTAGAGTGAAGCACTTTAACAGCAACATCTTTTAGGATCTGAACTAGTTCAGCTGGAATTCTGTCACTTCTACTAGCTTTGTTTGTAGTAATGCTTCCTTAGGCCCACTTGACTTCACACTCCAGGACGTCTGGTTCTAAATAAATGATCATAGAATTGTGGTTATCTGGGTCATTAAGATCTTCTTGCACAGTTCTTCTGTGTATTCTTGCCACCTCTTCTTAATATCTTCTGCTTCTGTTAGGTCTACACCATTTCTGTCCTTTATTGTGCCCATCTTTGCATGAAATGTTCCCTTGGTGTCACTATTTTCTTGAGATCTCTAGTCTTTCCCATTCTATCGTTTTCCTCTATTTCTTTGCATTGTTCACTTAAGAAGGTCACAGCTGCTAGTGATGACTTTTCCTGGGTTTTGTTTATCTAGGATTGTATTTTTTTGTTATTTTTGAACATTTTTTCTGGTCATAGAATTCTTGATAGACATTCTTTATCTTTCAAGTATTTGAAAATGTCATCTCGCTGACTTCTCCATCATCTTTGGGAAGATAGTTGATGATCTCTTAAGTGACGCCTTGTACTTCATTTTTCTGTCACTGCTTTCAACATCCTTTGTCATTTTCTTCTTCTTCTTTTTTTTTTGGTTAGTCACTCAGTCGTGTCCAACTTTTTGTGACCCATGAACTGTAACCCGCCAGACTCCTCCATCCATGGGATTTTCCAGGCAAGAATATTGGAGTGGTTAGCCTTTCCCTCCTCCAGGGACCTTTCTAACTCAGAGATCAAACCCAGGTCTCCGACATTGCAGGTGGATTCTTTTCTAGCTGAGCCATTTTCTTTTTAAGGCAGAATAATATTCCATTTTTTTTTAATCCATGTGTGTGTGTATCCACATTTTCTTTATTAATCCATTGAAGGACATTTAGGTTATTTCCATGTGTGGCTATTGTATAAATATCAGTAAATAATGCTGCAATGAACATAGAGGTGCAGGTATTTTTCAAGTCAGTGTTTTTACTTCCTTCAGATAAATACCTGAACTTGGATATGCTGGATTATACAGTAGTCTCTATTTTTTGTTTTTTGAGGAAACTCCATCCTCTTTTTCATAGTAACTGCAACAATTGATATCCCCACCAACAGTGTACAAGACTTTCCTTTTCTCCACAATCTCACTGTTGCTGCTGCTGCTAAGTCGCTTCAGTCGCGTCTGACTCTGTGCAACCCCAGAGACGGAAGTCCACCAGGCTCCCCGTCCTGGGATTCTCCAGGCAAGAACACTGGAGTGGGTTGCCATTTCCTTCTCCAATTCATGAAAGTGAAAAGTGAAAGTGAAGTCGCTTAGTCGTGTCTGACTCCTAGGGACCCCATGGACTGCAGCCTACCAGGCTCCTCCGTCCATCTCTTGTCTTTTTGATGCAAGCCATTCTAATAGGCATGAGGTGGTATCTCATTATGGTTTTGATTTGTATTTCCGTGATTAAGGGGATGTTGAGTATCATTTCATGTATCCGTTAGCCATTTGTTCATCTTTGGGGAAAAATGTCTATTTGGTTTCTCTGCTCATTTCTAAACTGGATTTTTTTTTTTGCTATTGACTTTTTTTTATGAGTTCTCTACATATTTTAGATATTAATCACTTATCCGATATGTGATTTGCCAATATTTTATTGTATTCTGTAGGTTGCCTTTTCATTTTGTCAATGGTTTTGCTGTGCAGAAGCTTTTTAGTTTGATGTAGTTCTACTTGCTTAATTTTTGCTTTTGTACCTTTGCTTTTGATATCAAATTTCTAAAAAAAAACTATTAGGACCAGGAGCTCAAGGAGCTTATTGCCTGCATTTTCTCCTAGGTGTTTTGTGATTTGATATCTTACATTAAAATAGTTAAACCATTGTGAAGTGACTTTTGTATGCGGTATAAAATATTTGTCTAGCCTCATTCTTTGGAAAATGGTTGTCTAGTTTTCCCAATACCATTTTTTGATGGTATTGGGAAAAGACTATTCTTTCTCAATTGTATATTCTTAGCTCCTTTAATGTGAATTGGCCATACATGCATGAGTTTATTTCTGAGTTTCTATTCTGTTCCATAAAACCATGCATCTGTTTTTATGCCCATACCATACTGTTTTTGTTACTATAAGTTTTTGATATAATTGAAATCAGGAATCATGATGCCTCCAATTTTGTCCTTTCTTCTCAAGATTGCTTTGGGTATTCAGAGTCTTCTATGCTTCCATACAACTTTTAGAATTATTTTTTTACTTCTTTGAAAAATACCATTGGAATTTTGATAGGGATTACATGGAATCTAGATTTTAACAATATAGGCTTGGATTTTAACAATATAGGCCATCTAACATAGTGATTCTTCTAATTCATGATCACAGAATATCTTTCCAGTTATTTGTGTCTTCTTCGGCTTCTTTCATCAATGTCTTATAATTTTCAATGTAAATATTTTCACGTCCTTGGATAAATTTAGTCCTAGGTATTTTATTCTTTATGATGCATCTGTAAATGGCATTGTATTCTTAATTCCTCTTTGTAACAGTTTGCTTAGTGTACCAAAACAACCAATTTTTAAAATTAATTTTACATCTTTCAACATTGCTCAATTTCTTGATTAGTTCTAACAGTGTTTTGGTGGAGTCTTTAGTGTTTTCTCTATATAATATCAGATCATCTGCAAAGAGAGACTCGTATTTTTCCCTTTCTGATTTGAGGCCTTTATTTATTTCTCTTGCTTAATTCCTCTGGCCAGGACTTCTAGTACCATGATGAATATAAGTGGAGTGAGTGAAATTACTGTCTTATTCCTAATCTTAGAAGAAAAGCTTTCACTTTTTCAATTTTGAGTATAATGTTAGCTGTGGGCTTGTTGTATATGGCTTTTATTATGCTGAGGTAGTTTCCCTTTATATCCATGTTGTGGAGTGTTTTTTTATCATAAATTAACTTGGATTTTGTCAAATGCCTTTTTGTGCATCCATTAAGATGTTTCAAGTGATTTTAACCCTTTATTTTGTTAATGTAGAGTACCACACTTATTGATTTGCAGATGTTTAACCATTTTTGCATGCCTGGAAATAATTCCACTTGATCATAAAGTATAAGCCTTTTAATGTACTGTTGAATTATTTTGCTAATATTTTTTAGGATTTTTGTATCTCTGTTCATCAAGGATGTTGGCCTATAATTTTCTTTTCTTGTAGTGTCTTTATCTAGTTTTGATATAAGGGTAATGCTGGCCTTAGAAAATAACTTTACAAGTTTTTCTTCTCTTCTTCTATTTTGTAATTTTTTGTGAGTGTTTTAAAGGTATTTACATTAATTCTACCAAAGACTTAAAGTAGAACTAATCAGTGAAGCATCTGACCGTAAACTTTTTAATTGCTAGAAGATTTTAGATTACTGATTAAATATCCTTAGTAGAAATAGGTACATTCAGATTTTTCTTTTCTTCCTTCTTTAGTCTTGGTAGTCTATTTATTTCTAAGAATTTATCTATAGCTTCTAGCTTTCCAATTCATTGGCAGATAATTGTTCATAGTAGTCTCTTATGAGCCTCTGTATTTCTGATATACCAAGTTTAATGTCTCTCTTCATTGCTGATTTTGAGTCCTCTTTTCCTTGGTAAGTATAGATTACTGTGTTTCACTGATCTTTTCTATTGTCTTGACAGTCTTTATTTGACCTTTATTTTTGATCAATCTTTATTTCCTCCATCCTTCTAACTTTAAACTTATTTTTTCTTTGATGTTAAGTTTTTTAAAGTTTTTTCATAATATAAGGATTTATTGCTGTGAAATTCCCACTCAGAACAGCTTTTACTGCATCCCACAAGTTTTGGTATGTTGGATTTCCATTTTCATTTGTCTTATGAAGTTTATTGAAATCTTTTAAGTTGTTCTTTGAACCAATGTATATTCAGTATTATGCTGTTTAATCTTCATGCATTTGTGTATTTTCCAGTTTAAACTTGTAATTAATTTCTAGTGACATATCAAAGTGGTCAGAAAAGATGCTTGGTATGATGTGATATTCTGATATTTACTGACTTTTCTCTGTGGTAATGTAAGATCTATCTGGGAGAATGCTCTATATGTACTCTTGCTTTTGGATAGAATGTTCTGTATGTTATACAGACATATATATCCAGCTGATGTATCATGTTTCACTTTAAAGCCAATGATTCTTTATTGACATTCTGTCTAGATGATTTCTCCATTGATTAAAGTGGGGCATTAAAGTCCCTTACTATTATTGAATCACTTTCTATTTCTCCCTTAAGTCTGTTAATATTTGCTTTATGTATTTCTTTGCTCCTCTGGCTGTGTGCATAAATATTTACAAATGTTATATTTCTTGTTTTAATGACTATCATTTTACAGTGGGCTTCTTAGTCTCTTATTGCAGACTTTGTCTTAAAGTCTATTTAATCTGATATAACCACCATAGTTTATTGTTTTGATTTACCATTTACATGGAATTTTTTTTCTTTTTTCTTTCCTTTCAGTCCATGTGTGTTCTTAAAGCTAAGTGAATCCCTTGTAAGCAGCATATATATGGGTCTTATTTTTTTGTTTTTAAAATATATTTAAGCCACTCTGTCTTTTGATTGGGAAATTTAGTCCATACATTTAAAGTGATCATTGGTAGATTTGAACTTGTTGCTATTTTGTAACTCCTTTCTTCCTCTTCTCTTGATCCTTTCCTTTATGATTTGATGATTATCTGTAGTTTTATCTTCTATTCCTTTATCTTTTTTGTGTCTACCTTTTCTTTGTGGTTACCATGAAGCTTACATAAAACCACTTGCATTTATAAAAGTGTATTTAAAATTGATAACAAATTAATTTGGATAATTCTAAAGTTCTACATATTTACTCCTCTTTCCAACATTTAATATTTTTGATGTCACTACTTTATCTCATGTCTCCACTGACAATTATTATATTTATTTTGCTACTTTTAGCCTTCATACTAGATTTATAAGTGATAAATCTACAACCAACACATTAATCTTTATTTTAATATATATTTAACTTTGCCAGTGAAATTTACTTTCATATGTTTTTCTTTTGGTAATGAGAACATTTATTTCAGCTAAAGAAAGTCTTGGGCATTTATTTTAAGGCTGATGTGTTAGTGGTGGAGTTCGTCAATTTTTTTCTTCTCTGGAAAACACTCTCTCCTTCAATTCTAAAGGGCACATTTGATGGAAAGAGTATTCTAGGTTGGCAGATTGTTTTTCCTTTTAGCATTTAATATATTATGTCTCTTCCTTCTGGCTACAGATTTCTGCTGAAAAAGCTGTTAACAGTCTTATGCAGGATCCCTTGTATATAACAGGTTTTCCTTTTGTTGCTTTTATTATTCTCTTCTTGTCTTTATCTTTTGACAGTTTAATTATGATGTGTCTTGGTATGGGTCTTCTTGAATTAAACTTTTTGAACAATTGGCATTCCCTGATTCTGGATGGCTGTGTCCATCCCTAAGTTAAGGAAATTTCCAACCATTATTTATTCAGGTATGGTTATTGCCCCTTTTTCTCGTTCTTTCCTTCTGTGGTAAGTCATTTCAGTTGTGTCTGACTCTTTGCGACTCTATGGACCTTAGTCTGCCAGGTTCCTCTGTCCCTGGGATTCTCCAGGCAAGAATACTGGAGTGGGTTGCCATGCCCTTCTCCAGGCGATCTTCCCGACCCAGGGACTGAACCTGTGTCTCTTAGTCTCTTGCACTGGCAGATGGGTTCTTTACCACTAGCGTCACCTGTGAAGTGAAAGTCACTCCATCGTGTCTGACTCTTTGTGACCCCATGGACTATAGCCTGCCAATCTCCTCTGTCCATGGAATGCTCCAGGCCAGAATACTGGAGTGGGTAGCCATTCCCTTCTCCATCCCAGAAAGATCTGGGACCCCCTATAGTAAAGTATTGGTCATCTTTTTCTCAAATTTATTTCATTCAAATATAGTTGGTGTACAATGCTTGTGTTCTTTTCTGCTGTAGAGCAAAGTGATTCAGTTATACATATTTATACATTGTTTTTCATAGTCTTTTCCATTATAGTTTATCACACATCTTGAATATAGCTCCCTATGTTATACAGTAAGACCTTTTTGTTTATCCATTCTATATATAATATTCTGCATCTGCTAACCCCAAACTCTCAATCCACCCTTCCCTCACCACCACCTTCCCCCTTGGTAACAAGTTCATTCTCTATGTTTGTGAGTCTATTTTATCATTTCAGTCACTCAGTCATGCCTGAGTCTTGGCAACCCCATGAACTGCAGCACACCAGGCCTCCCTATTCATCACCAACTCTCGGAGCTTGCTTAAACTCATATCCAACGAGTTGGTGATGCCATCTAACCATTTCATCCTCTGTTGTCCCCTTCTCCTTGTGCCTTCAATCTTTCCAAGCATCAGTCTTTTCCAATGAGTCAGTTCTTTGCATCAGGTGGCCAAAGTATTGGAGCTTCAGCATCAGTCCTTCCAATCAATATTAGCACTGAGTGGTTTGATCTTCTTGCAGTCCAAGGGATTCCTAAGAGTCAGTTTTATAGATACATTTATCTGTGTCATATTCTGTATTCCACATATAAGGGATATCATATGGTATCTCTTTTTATCTTTCTGACTTACTTTACTTCATATGATAGTGTCTAGGTCCATCCATGTTGCTACAGATGGTATTATTTCATTCTCCATTCTTTTTTATGGTGGAGTAGTATTCTACCATATATATATATATATACCACATCTTCTTCATTCATTCATCCATCAGTGGACTTTTAGGTTGCTTCCATATGTTGGCTATTGTGAATAGTGCTGCTGTGAACATAGCGGTGCATGTATCCTTTGAATTATAGTTTTGTCTGTATATATACATATATATAGTTATATATATATATATAGTTTTGTCTGCTCAGGAGTGGGATTGCTGGATCATATGGCAACTCTATTTTTAGATTTTTGAGGAACCTCCACACTGTTTTCCACAGTGGCTGCACCAATTTACATTTCTACCAACAGGGTAGGAGGGTTCCTTTTCCTTGACAACCTCTCCAGCATTTGTTATTTGTAGACATTTTAATGATGTGTGATGTGATGGTGGCATCACTCATTCTGAGTGATGTGAGGTGGCACCTCACTGTAGTTTTGATTTGCATTTCTCTAATAGTTAGGGATACTGAGCATCTGTTCATGTGCTTGCTGGCCATCTGTGTATCTTCTTTGGAGAAATGTCTCCTTAGGGCTTCTGCCTGAGAAATGGAATATTTCCTGCCATATCAGTAATGGATGTTACAGTCATCAGTCATTGTAGCCATCCAATTTGAGCCAGTCAACCCTAAGAGAACTCAAAAAGGAGAATACCTGCCATCTAGTAGCCATCAGAATACAGCCACATCCTATAGTGAACCCCAAGGAACTCTGGATATGAAAACAGGATACTGGCCCCAGATGGCTAGGTCCATATCAAAGGAATGACGTCCTTGACGTCCCAGATTCTTGCATCTTCCCATACATAAAAAAGTGCTAAATTTCTTAACTTGGGTTATCTGGTTTTCTTGAATAATAATTTTTTGATGTTCAGACTACCTACCCTTTGTTGCAATACTTCTAAATAACCTGGCTCTTCCCCTCACCTTCTTGGAGCAGTTCTCTAGGGTGGCTTGAGATGCTGTCTCCTAAACCAGAATATGCGAGCAATTTGGAAAAGGACTAGAAAAGGTCAGTTTTCATTCCAATTCCAAAGAAAGGCAATGCCAAAGAATCCTTAAACTACCGCACAATTGCACTCATCTCACATGCTAGTACAAGTAATGCTCAAAATTCTCCAAACTAAAGTTATGACCAACCTAAATAGTATATTCAAAAGCAGAGACATTACTTTGCTGACTAAGGTTCGCCTAGTCAAGGCTATGGTTTTTCCAGTGGTCATGTATGGATATGACAGTTGGACTGTGAAGAAAGCTGAACGCCGAAGAATTGATGCTTTTGAACTGTGGTGTTGGAGAAGACTCTTGAGAGTCCCTTGGACAGCAAGGAGATCCAACCAGTCCATTCTGAAGGAGATCAGCCCTGGGACTTCCTTGGAGGGAATGATGCTAAAGCTGAAACTCCAGTACTTTGGCCACCTCATGCGAAGAGTTGACTCATTGGAAAAGACTCTGATGCTGGGAGGGATTGGGGGCAGGGGGAGAAGGGGACGACAGAGGATGGGATGGCTGGATGGCATCACTGGCTCGATGAACGTGAGTCTGAGTGAACTCCGGGAGTTGGTGATAGACAGGGAGGCCTGGCGTGCTGCGATTCATGGGGTCGCAAAGAGTCAGACATGACTGAGCAACTGAACTGAACTGAATTGAAACCAGAAGTCCTAAAAATTTCCACTGACTAAAACATAACTCACAACTTTTAGATTGCATGTAATTTTTTCAGTCGACATGCCCATTTTTCAACTAGGTTGTTTTTTGTTACTGAGTTTTATGAGCTGTTTGTATATTTTGGAATTTAAGCCCTTTTTGTTCGCATAATTATCAAATATTTTCTCCCAATCTGTAGGTTGTCTTTTCATTTTGTTTATGGTTTCCTTTGCTCTACAACAGCTTGTAAGTTTGATTAGGTTCCAATTGCTTATTTTTGCTCTTATTTCTATTTCCTTGGGAGAGTAATTTAAAACATTGGTGTAATTTATGTTGGAGAAGGCATTGCCTATGTGCTCTCCTAGGAGTTGTACAGTGTCATGTCTTATATTTACTTCTTTAAGTCATTTTGAGTTTATTTTTGTGCATGGCATGACTGTGCATTCTACTTCATTGATTTACACGTGGTCGTCCAACTTTCCCAACACCACTTGCTGAAGAGACTCTTCTACATTGTATATTCTTACCTTTTTTGTCAAAGATTAATTAGTGTGTAGATTTATTTCTGGGCTCTCTATTCTGTTGCATTGATCCATATGTCTGTTTTTGTGCCAAATATTGGTCATCTTGATATTGTCCATAAGTCCCTTAAGCTTTCTTCATTCCTTTTTTTTTTTTTCTTTTTTGCTGCTCTGATAGATACATTCCATGCATTTCAAGTTTGCTATCCCTTCTTCTGCTTCATCTAGTCTTCTGCTGAATCCCTTCATTTATTTTTCTGACCAATTATTATATGTCTCAGCTCCATGATTTCTACTTGTACTTTCTTATATTTTCTCTTTGTTGAAATTTTCACTTTATTCATGAATTATTCTCCTGACCTTGGTGAGCATCATTATGAACAGTCATAATTTTGAACTCTATCTGGTAAATCACTTATCTGATTTCATTAAGATGTTTTTCTGGGATGTAATCTTGTTCTTTAGTTTGGAACATAGTACTCTATTTCTCCATTTTCATCGAATCTCTTTTTTTCTCTGCATTAGACAAAACAGCCACCTCTCCTGAGTCTTGGCATGTCATCAACCTTCAGTCTTATATTTCCTCCTTGCATAAGTTCTTAATGTCAGTCAGGGATGAGTATCTTCTCTTTTAGCCTGCACCATACCCCATTCAGATCCTGAGGGATGTATCTGTACTTTACCATGTCTTCTATGGCTAGCTAGTTTTTCAGAATTTCCTCTTGAATTTGTGGCTAGGCTCTTATTTTCTGCAACTGAAATCATAGTCTTAGACCTATGTGATATTGCCAGCAGATTTTATTGTTTTTGGTAATGCCAAATGTTAAAGGATTTTCCCCATGAGATGAAATCAAATAGATGCAATACCCTGAGCATTAAGGGTGGGACACACTTAAGCTCCCAGTGAGCTTAAGTTGGGACATAATATTGTCTGTGCTCTAGAGATGATGTATTTAAAGCAGCTGTAGAAGAAGTTTAGTTGTCTTACTAACTTTGAGGCTATTGGCTTTTATAGCTACTGTATCACTAAAGTGGTTAGAGAGGGGAATATAAATAACCCCAAATTTAAAAAAAAAAAAAATTTAAGCTTAAAAAATTTAATATCCCACCATTTTACCAAGGACCATTAGTTTCCCTGGGATAGGTGATTTGCAGTCCCATCTCTGATTTGCACTAATATCCAGAGTTCTGAAATGGCTGATTGTAGTTGTTTTACCAGTAACATGATGGGATTTTTTTGTTTGTTTGTTTTTGTTTTGTGGTTTTTTGTTTGTTTGTTTTTAATGGGAGAGTTCACTAAGGTCCTCTATCATTCTGGAAGTCAATCATTATGCAGACTTTGTACTCTGCTTCAGCATAGCTTTTGGGGACAACTGGCTGTGGCAAGATTAGGTGAGCTAAAGGAAGGTCCTCATGTTCACAAGTAGCTGCAGCAAAGAGGAGCTGATCCAGGTGACTGAGAATTCATCCTATGAATTCCGTAGAACTGTGTAATCAGAGAAACCTGAAAAACCCTAAATTGGTATCTCAACAACTGACTATCATATATTACTTTAACCTGAATAGTAAAAGAGGGCACAAAGTAGATGATTTATTTGTTTAGTTTTGTAGCAGATTCTTCTGAAACTCTGGGAAATACCCTCTTTGTCTGTTAATAGCACTTGTGAAAAATTCTCTTGCTTGATTGTAATTTCCTGATTCAAGTGCCTGCCACATCTCTAAGCTTTCCTTTCCTTGGAATTCTGAAATGTCACTCAGCCCAAATACAGTAACAGCCCAGGAGAAAGCAGGAGTTAAATCCATGAAGAATAACTCTCAGCAGGGGGTGATAAGAGCCAGTGCATAAATGCCTCAGCCTCCTATTCTCCAGAGGGTCAATTGTGAAGGTGCTTTGGGAAGTGGAATTGATCAAGAGTCTTCTCAGGCTATACGAGTAACAGGATAGTTGGCTATGAATTCCCAAGTACTACCTGCTGTGAGGACAGTAGGTAAAATAATCAATGAGGGTCACACTTAGGCTTGGATAGGGGAAAGATTACCAAGAATATTGGGATAGGAGTAGACAACAATAGTGTGTTGGTGGCCCAGTTACATGGTACTTAATTTTCTAGAAGTTTCTACCCGTTAGGTAGACATTAGAGGAAATATTTAAGCTTTCAGAGAAAAGATAATATACCTTGGCAAAGAATCTAGTGGACATGGAGAAGAATCATGAGAATTCACTGAGAGAACTATGTTCATTTTAGGGAAGTTACTAAGTGCCTCTGGATTCTGAGTATCAGATGTTTAATGTCGCCACCTGAAAGTCCAGGTTTGCCAGTGACAAACAACTGAATATGTACTTTTCTAATCTAAACAGATTACAGAACTGCAATTTTGCAAAACATTGCCTATGTGTATAGAGACTAAGTCAAAATATAGGTTTGTTTCTCTTCCAATGTTTCATACAAGAGGAATCTTGTTATTCCTGAATGCAAAAAGAAAGTTAAGGCAGCAATTAGAAAATAGATAAGCAAATACAGACCTAATCCATCTCTTCTCTAGAGGAAAACAACAAGATGCACTTTATCTTAACTGGCTTTTACAGGAAGCACTGAGCAACTTGTAACTATGGTGAATTGACTTAAGGCTAATAAGATATTCATTACACCCTTGAAAAATTGGATTTTCTTAATTTCACTTTCTGCTAGGTTGTTAAATGTATAGTAATGTAACAGATTTTTATATATTGATTTTGTACCCTGCAATTTTACTGTATCTGTTTATAACTTTAAACAATTTTAGTGCAGTCATTTTGTTGTTATTCAGTCACTAAGTCCTATCTGACTTTTTACAACCCAGTGGACTGCAGCACACCAGGCTTCCTTCTCCTTCACTATCTTCTGGAGCTTGCTCAAACTCATGTCTATTGAGTCAGTGATGCCATCCAACCATCTCATCATCTGTTGCCCCTTCTTCTTCCTCCTTCAATCTTTCCCAGCATCAGGGACTTTTCTGATGAGTAGGAGCTTCAGCATCAGTCCTTCCAATGAGTATTTAGGGTTAATTTTCTTTGGGATTAACTGGTTTGATTTCTCTGCTGTCCACGGGATTCTCAAGAGTCCTCTCCAGCACCATAGTTTGAAAGCATCAATTCCTCAGTCCTCAGCTTTCTTTATGGTCCAACTCTTACATCTGTACATGACTAACAGAAAAACCATAGCTTTGACTAAATGTACCTTTGTCAGCAAAGTTTTGCCTAGGCTTTTTAATATGTTGTCTAGGGTTTTCTGGTAACCCACTCCAGTATTCTTGCCTAGAAAATCCCATGGATGGAGAAGCCTGGAAGGCTGCAGTCCATGGGGTCGCAAAGAGTCGGACACGACTGAGTGACTTCACTTCACTTCACTTCACTTCACTTCTAGGGTTTTCTATATATAAAATTATATCCCCTACAATTATTGACAGTTTTATTTCTTCCTTTTCAATTTGAATGACTTTTACTTCTGTTTCTTGTGCAATTATTCTGGTGATGGTGGTTTAGTCGCTCAGTTGTGTCCAACTCTTGCAACCCCATGAACTGTATGCAGCCCGCCAGGCTTCTCTGTCCATAGGGTTCTCCAGGCAAGAATACTAGAGTGGGTTGCCATTTCCTTCTCCAGTGGATCTTCCTGACTCAAGGTTTGAACCCAGGTCTCCTTCACTGCAGACAGTTTCTTCTTTTACCTACTGAGCTAACAGGGAAGCCCCTGGTAATTAATTATTCTGTGTTGAATAAGAGTGGCAATTGTGGGTATCATTATCATGTGTCAGATCGTACAGTGATACCTTTCAGTTTTTCATCACTGAGTATGATGTTAGCTGCAACTTGTTATACAAGGCCTCTATTATTTTAAGGGATGTTCCTTCTATACCCATTTTATCAAGAGTTTTTTTATGTAAATGGTTGTTGAATCCTTTCAAATACTTTTTCTGCATCTATTGAGATGATCGTATGATTTTTAACTTTCCTCTGTTAATATGGTCTATTACACTGATTGATTTGCAGATGTTAAACCATCCTTGCTCCCTGGGATGAATCCCACTTGATCATAATATGATCCTCTTTATAAATTTTTATTTGGTTTGCCAATACACTGCAAACCAAAGGATATACATTGATGTCCATTATGGGTGTATAATTTTCTGTGTTGTTGTTGTTGGATTTGGTATCAGGGTAGTGCTGGACTTGCAAAATGAAGAGGAGAGAATGCTTACTTATTTTTTTTGGAAGAGTTTTAGAAGGATAGGTATTAAAATCTTCATTAAATGTTTAGTAAGGCTTATTTGTGAAGCTTTCTGGTCCTGGACCTTTGGGGGGACATTTTTAATTACTGCTTTAATCTTACTAGTGATCCATCTGTTCAGATATTCTGTCACTTCTAATTCAGTCTTGAAAAGGTTATAGGAATCTAAGAATTTATCCATTTCTTCTGGACTGTCAAATTTGTTGCCATATAGCTATTCATAGTATTCTAATTCTTTGTATATCTAGGCTATCCATTTTAATTTCTCCCTTTTCATTTTTGCTTTTATTTATCTGAGCCTATTTCTTGTTTTCCTTCAGTTCAGTTCAGTTGCTCAGTCACGTCCAACTCTTTGTGACCCGATGGACTGCAGAACACCAGGCTTCCCTGTCCATTACCAACTCCCTGAGCTTGCTCAAACTCCCATCACCAACTCCTGGAGCTTGTTTTCCTTAGAGAGGCTAACTAAAGCCTTGCCAATTTATCTTTTTAAAGAACCAACCATTAGTTTAATCAATCATTTCTACTGTCTTTTTAGTCTGTTTCATTTATTTCTGCTATGATCTTTATTCCTTTCCTTCTACTGACTTTGGGCTTCATTTTTTTTTCTTTTCCTAGTTCCTGTAGTTGTAATTAGATTGATTGAGATTTTTGTTGTTTTTTTAACCCAGGCCTACATTGGTATTTTGCTGCATCCTTTAGAATATTTGGGTGGGGGGAAGGGATCTTTCATTTCTCCTTTGATTTCTTAGTGCATCCAATATTCTTCAGTAGTATGCTGTTTTGTCTCCACATATTTGTGATTCTCAAGCTTTCTTCTTGTACTTCATTTCTAGTTTCATATTATTGTGTCAAAAACATGCACAATATGATTTTACCCTTCTTCAATTAAGTGAGGCTTGGTGTTTTCTGATATGTGGTCTATCTTTGAGAATGTTCCATGTGTGCTTAAAAGGAATGTACATTCTGCTACATTTGGAGAGAATGTTTTGTATAAATCTATGAAGTTCATCTGGTTTAATGTTTAATTTAAGGCTGTTTTTGATGGGTGTTGATGACTTTCTATCTGGATAATCTAGCCATGGGTGTAAGTAGAGTATTTAAGTTCCCTACTACTTTTGTGTTGCTCTCAATTTCTCCATTTATGTACATATTTTTCACTTGTTACCTTTTTGGGGCTTGAATTCTATTTTGTCTGAGTATTGCTATACCCACTTTGACTGCCATTTGCTTGAAATATCATCTTTCATTCCTTCACTTTAAGCCTATGTTTGTGTTTAGAACTGAGATCACTCTCCTGGAGGCAGCATATAGTGGTGTCTTGTTTTTTAATTTATCCAGCCACTCTGTATGTTTTGATTGGTAAATTTGATCCATTTATATTTACAGTAGTTATTGATACATGAGGACATAGTACTACCATTTTCTCTTTTGTTTTCTGGCCATTCTATTAGTTTGATGTTTTTCTCAGTTTCCTTTTTTAAAATGTTTTGTGTCTCTGCTCTAGTTTTGTAGTTACCATGATGTTTGTATCAAACTTCTGTAGATAAAATTGTCCTGCTGCTGCTGCTAAGTCATGTCAGTCATGTCCGACTCTGTGCGACCCCACAGACGTCAGCCCAACAGGCTCCCCTGTCCCTGGGATTCTCCAGGCAAGAACACTGGAGTGGGTTGCCATTTCCTTCTCCAATGCATGAAAGTGAAAGGGAAGTCACTCAGTCCTACTTCTGCTCAAAACATCCTATGTTCATTTGCCTATATGGTTCCATCCTCTTCTTTTTTGCTTTTGTTTTCTCAAATTATCTCTTTTCATGTTGTTTGTTACCAAATTAAAGTAGATATATTTTTACTGACTTTTTTCCCTTTGATTTTTTGAGCTGCACTTTTTTCTGTATATCACCTTAGTCAAATTTTTGTGTACTTTTGCCTTTTTGTAAGGCATGTCTAGTGGTGATGAACTCCCTCACCTTTTGTTTGTCAAGAAAATCTTTATTTCTCTTTCATATCTGAATGATAACTTCACTAGAGAGTATTCTTGGGTGACTTTATTTTTCAGTATTTTGAGAATGTAATTCACTCTCTCCTGGACTATAGAGTTTCTGCTGAGAAATCTATTGATAGCCTAATGGGAGATCCTGTGTAGGTTACTTTTTTAACCTGGCTACCTTTAGAATTATTTGTCATTAACTTTTATGCATCTTGTAGAAAGTCTTCTTGCATTGAGATAAGTAGGTGTTTTCTTGGTTTCATGGCCTTCCCCGGGTTTGTGAAGTTCTCAGCTATTTTTCTCTTTAAATTAGCTCTCTGATCACTCTCTTCTCCTTCTGGGATACCTATTATCTTTAGGAAGGGTGACAAAATGGAGTTGGGTAGCTCTTATAGATGTCTTCATTAGTTTTAGTTTTCTTCCCCCTTCTATCTGTATCATTTCTAAATTTCTCTTCAATATGGTCTGCTCTATTTCCAATGCTTTCTAATTCAGTCTTCATCTTTAAAAACAAAAATTATTGAAGTATAGTTGATTTACAGTGCTGTGTTAGTTTCCGCTGTATAGCAAAGTGAGTCAGTTACACATATACCTATATCCACTCTTCTTTAGATGCTTTTCCCATATTGGTCATTACAAAGTATTGAGTAGACTTCCCTGTGCTATACAGTAGATCTTTATTAGTTATCTATTTTATATACAGTAGTGTGCATATGTGAATCTCCCAGTTTATCCCTCCTGTCTCCTTTCCCCCCTGGTAACCATAAGTTTGTTTTCTACATCTGTGACTCTATTTCTATGTTGTAAGTTTATTTGTACCATTTTTTTTTTTAGATTCCACATATAAGTGATATCATATGCTATTCATTTTTCTGTCTTCACTCAGTAGGACAATCTCTAGGTCCCTCCATGTCACTGAAAATGGCATTATTATTTCATTTTTAATGGCTAATATTCCACTGTCTATATGTGCCACATCTTTATCCATTCTTCTGTTGGACATAAAAGGCTGCTTCCATGGACTGAACTTTGGGGTACATTTATCTTTCTGAATTATGGTTTTCCCAGAATATATGCCCATTTACGGGGTTTCTCAGCTTTAGGATTTGTTTGGTTCTTCTTGTGGTTTCTTTATGGCAATTACTTTGGATTCTCCATCAGTTAAATTGCAATATTCTGTGACTTTAACTTTGGTTTTTTGGAGAATTGTCACTTTCTTTTTCTGATACCATATTTCCAGACTTTTCATGATGCTTGATGAATTTTTCCTGTGCTGGTAGATTTGAAAGTAGGGAATAATTTCTTTGGGTAAAACATTTTTTACTGGATTCTAACAATTCAACCGGTTAGTAATTAGGAGCCTTTTTCAATAAGTGGCATTGAAGAAAACGTTTTGAGAATAGGCATTTCCCACACTCCATTACCTCATCCAGAGTTTCCCCCAGGGCCATCAGGTTGTGGGCTCCACCACTGTGGGTGGGAAGGAACTGCAGGTGTCTCTGGAGCTGGAAGGCCAGTGTTTCACGTCCCACTACCTCCCCTGCTGTTACTGGGCTCAGCTGCCATGGCCTGAAATTGCATGCTCTGTACTGACTGTTCATCTGACTCTGCCTCTTCTATGTGTAGATCTCTCTGGTATCCTAGTGTGTTGGGCAGAGCAAACTTTGTTGAGTTAGGGGTGTTTTCATGGTTTTAGACTGAAGGAGAGAGACAAAGGCAACATCTTACATTGCCATGATGCTGACATCACTCTAACTGCCCGAAGTGTACCAATCTTTCTGTGAAAGAGGTTTATCTGCTTACCTTAAGTCTGAGGAGCAGGCTTCTAATTTCACATGCAACTAGGGGTCAGCTGCAGTGCTCCAGAGATGGGGGAGCTAGCAGGCACTGTCTTTGTAATTTCCCTTTGTAAGGTCCCTAGGATCTCTTACAAAGGAACTTATGTACGAATCTGTACGCAGCCCTGGTTTTGTGGCTATCACTTGGGAGGTGTGCTTTCTTAGCTGGTTCGAGGGGCCAGCATTGTTTGTGTGTGAGTCCCATAGGACGGTAATGACTAGAGAAATAGTTTTTAATCAGCTTATGTATCTAAAGCACAGTGCAGAAGCAATAGAAATGTCCAGAACATATGAACATGTCCAACAGGACAATACCAAACAAAGAAATATTTTCTAACTGGTTATGGGCTCAGTGCAGAGGAAGTGCCCAGAAATGTTCCTCTCTCAGTCTTCCCCTGAAAGAGGTATATTTTCATACTTTAAAAACTGCTGACTTATATCCTTCCTTTTAGGACAGTATAGGTCTTGGCACACCCTCAAGGATTAAAACAAAAAGAAAATGCTTGGGCAATTACAAGGGATTGAAAGGCAGCAAAGATCTAGGACAGGGCTAAGCACAAAGCTTTTTCTCCTACACAAGCTTAGTCCCTCAGGACTAGGAGAGGTGGCTGCTTTGTCTAAGGCAGAGAAACCAACAAAGAAAGAGTCAAAATGAAGAAACAGAATTTCAAGATTAAACCCCAGAAAAAAATACTCAATGAAATACAGGTAAATGATTTCTTTGGCAAAGAATTCAAAATTAGTCATAAATATGCTCACCGAGTTTAGGAGAATACACACAAAGAAAGAATTTCAACAAAGATAGAAAATATAAGTACCCAACAGAAATCACCAGCTGAAGAATACAATAACTTACCTAAAAACTTACATCAAGTGTTTGAACAGCAGACTAGATGAGGCAGAAGAAGGGATCAGTCACTGGAAAACAGGGTGGTAGATTTCATCCAATTAAAGGAGCAAAAAGAATGAAAAGGAACAAAGAGCTAAAGGGGCTCATGATCAACAGGCCCCAAGGGAACAGCCATCCAGAGTCAGGAGGGCCAGAGAGTTCCAAATGAGAGAAACCTAAAAAGATCTATACTAAGATACATTACAATTAGTCAAAGACAAAGAGAAAATCTTAAAACTAATGAGAGAAAGAAGCCTGTGGGCTCCCCTTTACATAGCAGAAGATCCTCAACAGCTTTTTTCTGCAGAAATTTTGAAGGCCAGAAGGGAAAAACATAATATATTCAAAGCCCCAAAAGGAAAAAAAGATACCAAGATTCTATCTATCAGAGCTGTCCCTCAGATTTAGAGAGAAAGAGCTTTTAAGGCAAGAAAAAGATGGAGTTTACCAGCAATAGACTGGCCTTACAATAAATGTTAAGGGGATGACTTTCAGCTGAAACAAGGGTTCAAATTAGGAAAATAAAAATATAAGGAAGTATGCATTTCACTGGTGAAGCTAAATATATGTTAAAATTAAGAATAAACTAATATATTGAAGGTAGGTTAATTACTTTAGTATGAAGGCTAATGACAAAAACAGTACAAAATAACTACAATAATTTATTAATGGCTATACAAGGTAAAAGGATATAAATTTTGATAGTTATTAATAAAACATGAAACATTGGGAGAGTAAAACTGTAGAGCTTTAGAATGCATTCAAATTCAACTTATAACAGAAATTATAAGATTTGCATAAACTATTTTTTATTTGTTAACCACTAATAAAAACCTTTAGTATATACACAAAAGATAATGGAGTCTAAGTGTTACACTACAGGAAATCGTCAAATCACCAGAGAGAAAGAAGGAATACAATAATTATTTGTTTAGAAAGAAAAAAGAATGGCAATAATAAGTCCACACTTACCAACAAATAATTCAAATGTAAAAGAATAAACAAGAGTGGCTAGTGAATTTTAAAAAAATCTATATTGTGCTTTATGGGCACAAATTTCAAGACTGAAAGTGATGGGATGGATAAAGATATTCCCTGAAAATGTAAACTGAAGAAGGCTTGGGTAGCTATACTTATATCAGACAACATAGGCTTTAAGACAAAGGAGGTCACATTTTACTAATAAAGGGGTCAATCCAACCAGAGGACATACATTTAAAAATATTTATTCACCTAACATAGGGTCACATAAATATATAAAACAAATTGTAATTGATCTAAAAAGATAAATATTAATAGCAATACAATAATACTAGGGCAGTTAAATACCCCCACTTTCATCAATAGGTAGATCAATGTAACAGAAAATAATGAAACACTGGCCTTAAATGACATGTTGGGCCAGACAGTCTTAACATTTACAGAACAGTCTATCCCAAAGTAAGAGAATACATGTAGCTCCCCAACACATGGAACACTCTCCAAGATAGAACGTATGTTAAGCCACTAAAAAGTCTTAATAAATCCAAGAAAATTGAAATCATATTGAGCATCTTTTCCCACACAATGGTATGAAATTAGAAACCAGTTACAAGAAGAAAACACACTAATAAATGGAGATTAAACAACATGCTAATGAATAACCAATGGATCTAAAGAAATTTTTTTAAAAATTGAGACAAAGATAATGTATATACAATACACCAAAACTATGGAGTATAGGAAACGTAATTCTAAGAGAGGAGTTCATAGCAATAAACATAAAAAACAGTAAAAGATCTCAAAGCAACCTAACTTAACATCTCAAAGAACTAGAAAACTAAAAATACACTAATAGAATCAAGGAAATAAGATTAGAGCAAAATATATGGACTAAAGATAAGAAAAGATTTATGAAACTAAGAGCTGGTTTCTTTTTGTGTGTGTTTGTGTTTTAGAGCTAATTTCTTGAAGAGACCTTTAGCTAGACACACCAGGGGAAAAGACTCAAGTAAAATTAGGAAAAAGAGATTACAATAGATAAACAAATGATCAAAAGAGACTACTTTAAACAATTATAAGTCAACAAAGTAAACCTAAAAGGATAAATTCCTGGAAACACAATTTACCAAAACTGACTCATGAGGAAATAGAACATTTGAACAGACTGATTACTAGTAAGGAAATTTAATCGGCAGTCAAGTACCTCCCCAAAAAAGTCTAGGACCAGATGGCTTTACTGGTAAATTCTGTTAATCATTGAAAAATAATTCCAACCAAGCCTTCTCAAACTCAAAAAACAGAAGATGAAAGAACATGGCCAAATACATTTTATGTAGCCAGCATCATTCCTTGATACCCTAAACAAAGACACTACCAGAAAAGAAAGCACTATACAGACCATTATCTGTGATGATATGGATACAAAAATCCTCAAAAATATTAGCAAACTGATTTCTACAGCACATTAACAATATGAAGGATAAAAATTATTTCATTTCAATAGATGCCTGAAAATCACTTGACAAAATTCACCATACATACATGGTAAAAACTCTCAACCAAGTGAATATAGAGGGAATGTAACTTAATAAAGGCAATATATGATAAGACTACAGCTAACATCATATTCAGTGGTCCCTCGAAGATCATGAACAAGGATGCCCGCTCTCACCACTCCACTGTTTCAACAAAATACTGAAAGTCTTGACCAGAGCAATTAAATAACAAAAAGAACTGTTTGGCATTTAAATCAGAAAAGTAAAACTCTGTTTACAATTGGCATATTATATACAGCTGGAATCAAGATTGCCGGGAGAAATACCAATAACCTCAAATATGCAGATGACACCACCCTTATGGCAGAAAGTGAAGAGGAATTCAAAAGCCTCTTGATGAAAGTGAAAGAGGAGAGTGCAAAAGTTGGCTTAAAGCTCAACATTCAGAAAACGAAGATCATAGCATCTGGTCCCATCACTTCATGGCAAATAGATGGGGAAACAGTGTCAGACTTTATTTTGGGGGGCTTCAAAAACACTGCAGATGGTGATTGCAGCCACGAAATTAAAAGATGCTTACTCCTTGGAAGGAAAGTTATGACCAACCTAGATATGAAGTTGCAGGATATAACACTGTTTGTTATATACTTGAAACTAAATTGTACATCAACTACACTTCAATAGTAAATATGTAAGTGAAAAAGAATCATGTCATTAAGTTCTAGGGAATATGTCCGTTGCTTTTGAATTTTGACTGAAAAATAATAATGCTTAAGTTGTCATATGTCTCCCCCTGGAAGCATCATGTCACTAGGTTTTTGTTCTGTTCTGTGCATCACGCCATGTAACAGCAAGGATGTTCATTCTTCCCTCGGGAAAGAATCTGCACTGGTTGTAAGGAGTTGCCATAGGAACCCACTGGAGAGTTCAAGCCAGAGCCACACGCTTCCCGAGCAGCCCCAGCCAATGACTGAGCACACACCTGGCAACAATGCTAGACCCACGACATTCCAGCCCCACACGGGACTTTCCTATAGCTAATCTTAGCTGGGCTGGGAGGCCCAGGGCATTCTCAGAGTTGCATCACAGTTTCAGGTTCTTCCTTTCCCCAGCTTTTTTCACTGTCCTGTTCTTTCACAGGTATAAGAACCTGATCATGGCCTGAAGTCTTTCTCTGAGTAATTCTGCTCTCTCCTCCCTTTATCTTTCACAGTAATTCTCTTTTACTACTAATTCCATCTTAGCATATGCTGCCCAAAGTTCTAGAAGCAACACAATTGGTATAATATTAGGAGTAGTCTAAAAAAGCAGGAGCTAAAATGGGATTTTGAAAATAGATTATTCATTACCAGAGTGGTAAGGATGACCCCATCTCAAGTGCAATATGGAACATGGATAATCCATGGCATAAGGTGGCAGCCCTATTACTAAATAGGTCACCAGTGGTCACTTAGGGAAATACCGTGGTTGGCAGAATTCCCTGGGTATTGCTGTGATTCAGACTTTGGTCTTCAGGTGCACCGTTCCTCTATACCCTTCGGACTGGCTATACATATACCTTTTTTAAAAGATGACTTGATACCCTGCAGAAAGATTATGAGAAAATAAGAGTGATTATCGGACAGTTAAAGGCTAAATTCGAGGGCAGAAGTCTGTCTTAGATTAATTACTTTCAAAGAGGCTCTTATCTCCTGTTGTGAAAGATAGGATGAAGCCAAGGAAGAGACTAAAGATCTGAACGTTAGGATTACTGAACTTCAAAGACGGTTGAACTCTCAGCCAAGGAAATCTGTTATATTAAGGCTAGAGCCCTGGTTTGGAAAACCTAGAAACCTGATACAGGACAGGAACATCTGGGTGGATACCTCCTGTACACTGTGGCTCTCTGGACTACCTATATAATCCTCTCCTATACAAGGTGGCAGAGCTCTCACTGGAATCTTCCCCCAAATGTATAATTAGGGTTATTCCATTATAAAATGGCTAGGATGTCAAGGTCACAGGGAAGAAAGAGATTATAACTATAGGAAATTATAAGAATTAGTCAGCATGTGCCAGGACAGTACCTAGAGATTTGATTTTGACCCTTCTTTGACTGGAATATATAACTGGATAAGAATCGTTGACTTGGGTACACAAGATTTAAAATATGTCCCACCCTTCTAGGGACTAGGACAAACACGCTGCTAAAGTAGCACTTACTTAGAAGCCTAGAGATGGTGTAAAAAGAATGTACAATGGATAAAAGTCTCAACAAGTGGTGCTGGGAAAACTAGATAGCTACATGTAAAACATGAGATTAGAACATTACCTCACGCTATGTAAAAACATATATTTAGATCTTTAATCTATTTTAAAACCTGAAACCATAAAAATCCTAAGAAAGAACATAGGCAGAACACTCTTTAACATAAATCATAGCAATATTTTTTTAGATATGTCTCCTAAGGCAAGATAAATGAAAGGAAAAATAAACAAATGTGACCTAATTAAACTTAAAAGCTTTTGCAAAGCAAAGGCAACCACTGACAAAACCAAAAGATAATCTACAAAATGGGAGAAAATGTTTGGTAATGATGTGATTGACAAGGAGTTAATATCCAAAATATATAAACAGATCATACAACTCAATATCAAAAAACAAACAACCCAATCAGACATTGAATAGAAGACCTGGATAGACATTTCTCCAAAGACAACACACAGAGGAAAAGATGCCCAGCATCTCTAATTATTAGAAAAATTCAAATAAAAACGATGAGCTATCACCTCACATCTGTCAGAAAGGCTATCTTTAAATAGTCTACACATAACAAATGCTAGAGATGATGGGAAGAAAAGGGAACCCTTGTACACTGTTGGTGGGAATGCAAATTGCTATAGCTACTGTAGAAAACAGTATGAAGTTTTCTCAAAAAACTGAAAAATAGAAGTACCATATGACCCAGGAAGTCTACTGCTAGGTATATACTCAAAATGAAAACACTAATTCAAAAAAGTGCATGCACCCCAATGTTGTTCATAACAGCACTATTTACAATAGCCCCGATGTGGAAGCAACCCAAATGTCCATCAATAGATGATAAATTCATATATATGAATATTTATAATAATCCATATATATGTAGAGTATTACTCAGCCATAAAAAGAATGAAATTCTGCCATTTGCAACAATGTAGATGGACCTAGAGAAATGATGCTTAATGAAATGAGTCAGAGAAAGACATGTGAGATCACTTATATGCACAATATAAAAAATAACACAAAAGAATATACATGCAAAACAGAAACAGACTCACAGATACAGAAATCAAACTTGCAGTTACCATAGGGGATAGGAAAGGGGGAGGAATAAGTTAGGGATATGAGATTAATGGATACAAACTAGTCAATACATATAAAATAGAAAAGCAACAAAAGCAACAAGGATATACTTTATAGCATAAGGCATTATACTCATTACCTTGAAATAACTTTCAATGGAGTGTAATCTGTAAAAATACTGAATCACTATCCTATATATCTGAAAACATAATATTGTAAATCAACTATAGCTCAATTAAAAAGAGAATGATTATCCATTCTGAGCAAAGTTGTAATGCTTGTGTTGCCAAAGTAGATTATGGGGTGACTCATATGCCAAAGATGCATCCTGAAAATGACTGCATACTATTGTAAACTCAGCCAAGTAGAAACCATAATTGTGGCTATTGCCAATTCATGAGTAAATTGTATACAGCCATTGATTAGGTAAGTGTAGTTTTTTTCCTATCCAATTCAGGAAAGGGTATTAAAGATAGCCCTAGGGGTAACATTCACATGAAATGGACAAGAAAATGCATTTATAAACCATGATAGCTCTTCCTTGCTATTATAATATAGTCAGAAGAGATCTGGATCATATGAATATGTAAAGAGCATCACATTGATCCATTATACCCATGAAAACATACTGATTGGGCAGGATGTATGAGCTGACTAGTATACTAAAGGCTTTGATAAGAACCCGGTTTTCTGGAAAGCAAGAGAGAAATCTTTATAAGATTCCGGAATCTAATTTTAATAGTTTCTAGAGTCCTAGTGACCAGGAATGCACCTAGGTATCTCCAAAGTAAAACGCAAATTGCTGCACCTGACACACTTTGCCAAGAAGAAGAAAGCACAGCGCTTGGTCAGCCTCTTTGCATCATGGAGACGGCAATTCCTTATCTGCGACAGGGGTCTGGTCCATAAACTAGGTGATACAAAAGGTTGCCAGTTTTAAAGTGGAGCCTGGAGCAGGTACTCTTTGGCAGGTCCAGACTATGATGCAAGCAACTTTACATCTTCAGTTAGATGATTCAGCAGTCCTGATGTAGTCAATGGTGAGAATGTTTCATTGTCGAGTTTATGGGAAAGCCTTTGGGGAGGCCATGTCATTTACAACACAGAATTATATGTCTTTGAGAAACAGTTGAAGGAAATGGCAACCCACTCCAGTATTCTTGCCTGGAAAATCCCATGGACAGAGGAGCCTGATAGGCTGCAGTCCATGGGGTCGCTAAGGGTTGGACACTGAGCAACTTCACTTTCACTTTTCACTTTCATGCATTGGAGAAGGAAATGGCAACCCACTCCAGTGTTCTTGCCTGGAGAACCCCAGGGATGGGGGAGCCTGGTGGGCTGCTGTCTATGGGGTCACACAGAGTTGGACACAACTGAAGCAACTTAGCAGCAGCAGAAAAACAGTTCCTGGTATGTTATTAGGGATTGGTAAAAGTGGAATGCTTGACCATGGAACAGTAAGTGACCATTTGTCTTAACCTGTTATAAGCTGGGTATTATCTGGCCCATTAACTCAGTGGATTTGCATGGCTTATCCAGTCTTATAAGGTAGAAACAGTACATTGGAACTGAGCCTAAGCAGGCATGCTAAATCCTCCCATAGAACTTCACCAATCACTTCTCTGTCTCCTAGTAAGATGTACAGAAGTAGAAAGAACAAGGGAACAAGTTATGGCCCAGCTTCTCCTGTCACAAGCAGTCTGGGGTCATTGCTGTTGCCAGGCACCCACCCAGAGAGAGAATCAATAACTGGTGACCACAGAGTTCCCAGCACACAGCTGGCCTCCTCTGTTAAGGAGGTCTTGCCATACTGGGTTTTCTTTGCCAAGTGAGAAAGCAATACAATCAAATGGTAACATATATGTAAAGATAGATGCCAGCTCCTCTATGGGAAGGGAGGTTTCAGATATCTTGAAGTAAATGTGCTAGTCTTGGCTCTCTTTTTGGGTACAAATAGTACAGATATCCCTTTTTAACTAGGGGTAGTATGTTAACTAGGGGATATAAAAGTGTGTTTAATTCCTGGAGTAGCATTCAGAAGTAAGGAGAACTGATCTGAAACAATGCAATCCTATAACCTGTGATAACACTGTATAGATTTTTGACATATCCCTTTCATCATAGGGAATTGGAATGCAAAACTAGAAAGTCAAAAGATACCTGGAAAGACATGCAAAGAGCTTATTTGTACTATTTTAGTGAACTGGACATTGACCAATCAACTGTTTGGCCAATGAAAGTTACCTCCTGTGCTCTTTAAATAACAATTTTAATTTGAGAATTCATAAGGCAAGAGCTAAGAAAGAAGAATCATTAGTTTAGCACCATTATTAACACATGATAACACCTCAGGCACTTAATATTCCTATCATCTTCTAATTCTAGGTGAGGAACCTAAAACTTCCATCAATCACTTACGGAGATATCGGGATGTTTTAGAGAACAAGATCAGATCAGAGAACAAGATCAGAAACTGGCCCAGAAACTAAAGCCTATGAACTTTTTTGCTATACTAGGCTGCCCAGTGTTTGAGGAAAAACTGCCTTCTAAGCAAGATTTGAGAAGTCAGTTCATTGTGTTACAACATTTTGGCAGCACTGTAGAAAAAGAAAGAAAGTGAAGTCGCTCAGTTGTGTCCAACTCTGTGACCTCATGGACTATAGCCTACCAGGCTCCTCCGTCCATGGGATTTTCCAGGCAAGAATACTGGAGTGGGTTGCCATTTCCTTCTCCAGGAGATCTCCCCTACCAATGGATTGAACCTAGCAGACACTTTACTGTCTGAGCCACCAGGGAAGTCCACCACTGTAGAAACCAGTCTCTAATACGACAAAGAAATGTACCAAAGAACACGACAATATTCAAAGGTCTGAATAAGATGAGTTCACTGAAATTTCAACTTCTTAAAAGAGAGCAGGGACAAATCTGGTCCCTGCCTTTTAACAAAAATAACAATCATGGATTCCTGATGTATCGAAGCCAGTTGAATAGGAGATGCTATCATGGGGCAGATGAACCATGTTTTAATTCCAGTGCTGGCCCATAAGAGGAATGTAATTTTATCCAAGACTACTGGCATGAGGCCAACAGTCTAGTTCAACCCTGAGTATTCTTTCCAATCGTTATCCCAAAGGCTTCATAATATGAACAACCTGTGTAAAGCAATAAACTCTGTGGCCTCCTAGAGAGACTACCACATTGTAACCATATACAACAGACCACATCAGTGCTGCCCACAAAGTGTTTACAAAAATTAAAAGGCCTAGTAATTTAGGTTTCTGGAATCTACCATGGCCTTATTCTACATGAGTCCAGGGATGTTTCTGGTACTAAGTTCTAAAGCAAGATAAACTATCCCCATGAACCACCACTTTCCCAATGCTTTCTCAACGAGCCCCAGTCTAAGCTCAGATGTATTAGCTCCTTGAGATATAACTGTACACACATGAATTTTCTTCTCATCTTAACCAGATTGCCTGCTTAGGAATCCACACCAGCTCATCTCAAGGGCCTGATCATTCTCTGCTGGAACAGGATATAAAAGCTGCTGCAAGTCATGCCTAGCTGCAAGCCATGTGCCAGAGCTGCAGATATCCAAGAGCGAGCACCGTGGGGGAAAGAATACTGAAAGGATTTGTAGAATGACAGAATATACTTGCCTGATTCTTAACCACCCACTTCTTAGGTACATGACAGATAAATGATCAGAGAGGAGATATTATCTGGATGATATATAGACATGGGGGACAGAACAGATGTTCAGGAAAATACTATAACAAGGAAAGAAAAGCAATAAGCAAACAGACATACTTCTATCTATGACAATATAAAAATTAACAGTCTGGGGAAAAGACCTCCTCCTCTGTTCTTTTCTGACCCACCAGAAAAAAATCCTGTAAATGCTCTTGCCTAAAGGGAAAATAAGGGACAAGTCTATAGTAAGGTTTATTATTTTTGTACTGAGATGAACTGAGCCATTTCCCTAAGAAGAAAGAATCAAAACAAAGAAGGTGAGGAGGTAGGAAGCAGTGAATAGGAGAGTATACCCAGTAGAGGTGTGGACTGTGTCAGAGTGATGGGTAGTTTGAGGGAGCAGATTTCAATAAGCGTTGCTGTGGACCATGGCTTTCGAAGAGCAGAGTAATTACAAAGGATGGAATTCCTTCTTATTCACTTTTGAATCTAGACATGTGCCTCTGTAACATGCCACTGCCTTAAGATTTGAGCTGCATTAGTCTCCAACTTAAGGTGGGCTCCTGTCATCTGCAATCTGAGACAGTTTAAGAATGGCCTTCAGTGTTCATTTTATTCTATTACTTTTAATGATTTTTAAAATTTACAGTTTCATTTCTTTCTCTCATAAATGTAGCCATTTTATATGTTATCAGGCTTCTCTTTCCTTACTGTTCTATAAAGTTCATATTTTCTCAAAAGTCTTGTCTTAAATGAAGAAAATCATAGGAAATGTTTCAGACACTTAAAGGGACACAGTGTATATGCCTATCTATGTTCTAGACTGGAGAGACATTATTTATTCTGACTTAATGGCTTTTAGTGCCGAGCAGGAAAAATGAGGAACAATTACTAATTACAAGAACGAGAAATAGGAGTGATATTAAAGGATGTTTGGAATGCTATGTGAGCACATAGAAGGGATTTAATCTAGTCTAGGGAGTCATTGGTTACACACTATCAACAGCTTCCCTGGGAAGGCTTTATTAAGCTGACGCCTCGAGTGAGTGACTTTGGGTACCTTATTGTCAAACTAGTACATTCTTTTTTTTTAAAAAAATGTCATTCAACACTTAATAAATTAGGCAAGAGAAAGACTTTTTACATAAAGATATAAGATAGATTCCCCCTACACACAATAGTCTATGTCATTAGCAACCTAGTATCTGAGCTCTATGGGTTTCATAATCAATTTTAATTTGTCACTTAGACAGAACAGTCAAACTGATTTTGTGCATCTTTTAGGGAATTGGTTCTCCATTCCCTTACCTTCACTGAATCTCATTTTTAAACTTTAATCTGCTAAATCGTGAATCAATGAGAAATGCTAAACTAATTGTCAACAATAGCTCTTTTAAAAAAAAAAAAAAGTGTTAAAGGAGACACAAGACTAGAAACTTGCAAATTCTACATAATAAATAGGTGACCTGAGTCTTTTTGGATGAAATAACACTAGACCCTTATATTTTCCAGAAGTTTAGATCTTTTCAGTATTCTTCTGGCAATGTTTCCATTAGCACTTCATCCTGAGGGAAGTGAGTATATAAATTGGCCTTGACTATTTGACGTTGCTGTGCAGGTGGTGACTGGCTTTCCTAACCAAACTGTGTTAACTGTTAAGGTGGTATCTACACTTTACCTCCTTCCTAGTGCCCACCCATATCAGGAAAAAGCATCGCTAATTTGGATTTCAAATACTGAGCTTCCCTTTCCCTAAGTAGCCCTGCATTTAATCCACATAGTGAGGCCGTGGCCACTCTTGACTTCCATCTCACTCCATTGCTTGCTTACTACCAATAATTTAAAGAAATGCTCTAGATGGAATGGTATTCTTCTTTACCTTCTAGGGCTAATACAGACTTTTCCTTGTTTTCATCTCAAGTAACTTAAGTGAGGTTTTGTTAGGGGTGGGAAAGAGTTTTACCCCTGAGCTCATCTTCCACAAGAGCCTCAGAAGGCTAGTTCGGGATGAATGTAATACAAGTCAGGTTCAGTTAGGCATGTTCCTTTTCTTCTGTTTTATACATGCCTGCTGGGACCTTTTAAAGAGCTTTGAGCAAATTCAACCATTCATCCATATAAAAGTACAAAAAAATCAGTTCTCCTCTTTACCACCCACAATGGTGCAGTTAGGGAAGAAGAGAATGCACTTAACCCCATCTAGACTCGCAGCCCCCACTCTGTGGGCATGCTTTCAAACATTACTGCACTGCCCTCACTCTCCAAGCACGCGGCTTGGTGCAATCAATTTCTGGGAGCTTGATTGACCTCCTTTTCTCTGCCATTCAGACTTCCTCTAAGCAGGCATACCTCTAACACTTGGCATCTAAATTCTCTAAAAAAAGAAGCCAGATATTTACAAATGGATATTTACAAAAGGATAGTTCTTCCTTAAGAATTGTTAACCAGGGGAGGTGGAGAAACATGGATGCTACTACTATGATACCAGATGCATAGTCAGCACTAACGTCCGGGATCTTTCAGGCTGTGGTGTCTTACATAGCACACTGCGTTCCAAGGTTCAGATTCAGCTTATGCTTCTCTTTTTTTAACCCCTGCCATGTCCTACTCCATAGGCTAAAAGGGTATGGTTCTTAAAGAGACAGTAACAAGCAAAAGGGAGAGATTATCGTGTTCACTGTGTTTCTTTCTGTCCCTGCTTTCTGAAAAACTTGATCTGTGTAAAGCAGGCTCTGAGATGAGTAAAAGTTTTCTTCTTTTTTTTTTTAAGAGTGCTCTTGGGACCCTCAACTGTAGAATGGAAGAGAAGCACATAGAAATGGGCAGAGGGACAAGTCAAGTTGCAATGCTACTTGGGTGGAATACCTATAGGAGCTCTAAAGATGACATTACCCTTCAGGGCTGCCCACATTTGCAACAAGAGGGCCAGGCCTTTATAAGCCCAGGACAATGTTTTATGAGATGCAGTCCATCCAGGAAAGATGTATGACTTTGGGCAAATTTGTTCTCTGCCACGGAGAAACCCCTGAAGGTGGCTGATAGCTGAGGGCCTGCAGCACTCTCAGCAACTTGTGGACTCAGTCCTTCATTCCTGAATGAGAATCTGGGGACCCTAAGGCAGTAACCATCCCACTGCCTGATGTGTACCTGTAGAAAAGTTTATTTTCAAGTTTCCAAAGTTTTAAGCTTATAGTCTGAGACAAGTACATAATGTCTACATAAAAGTTGGAATATTTGTGAATATTGTTGACCAAAAGAAAATTCTCTCAATCCTGATTGGGCCTGTCATCACTAAAGAGTCACATATACCCTTAAGCAAAGCATATTCATTATTATCTATGTCTATTCAAAAGGGAAAATAATTGGCGGAAGCTTTAAACTAGTCATCTTCTGAGGACCTCACCGGTCTTTAGGCATGACCTTCTTAAGTCTACACAAAACTGCAGGAGAGCTAGTAAAGAAAGACACTGCTTCCCAACAGATTGCCATGGTAATGTAGTTGGATTTTGCCTTTTTAACTAGTATGGAGTAGTGGAGGATGAAAAAGCAATGTGGAAATGCTTAGCTATTTGCAATATTGCAGTGAAGAATGAGTAACAGAGACTTCTTTTATTTAGTTTTAGAATAAGGAGAAATCACTGCCGACCATTTAAGGAAAGACTTCAGAGGTGAGACTCTTGACAGGCCTGTGGGAGATGGACAGAATCCACTTGGAGACAGTAAGGTAAGGTGAGGTAATATAGTGAGCAAAGATAAAGCTCAAAATGCTCAGAGGATACTGGGAAATAAATATATCTGCCTGGCTATAACTACTTGTGAGATAGAAACAGGAAGAGGCTGGGACCAGATAATCAACTCCTTCATACCCAGGACAAAATAATGCCAAAGGTTTGAGGAGGAGACTCACAGAAGCAGTGTCTCATGAAAGCAAACCTAACATATGGTGGGATATTAGAGGTGGCAATAAAACAGACTAATAAGTTACATAATGCCCAGGTATAAGACAATGGCCACAGTAGCATCAGTGAGAATAAAAGGGGAAGATATAATGATCTATGAGGAAATATCCATCTTCTTTATCCCTGTGTAATCCCTTAGGATCTGGACTAAATGAATCTGAATATAAATAAATTGTATTCTTTAGTGTGACATAGACTGTGGTAGAGCACAGTCCACATGATTAATCTTTTCAAATGCTATTAACTTATTTGAGCTTCTTGGCATATTTCTACAGAGCTGTAGCTTGATATACATGAGTTTCTACCATAGACTACAAAGTAGAAGATTTCATTTATTCCCCATTACCCCTTGACAAAGCATTGGCAGAAGAGAAAGTCCTAGGTGTTACTTCTTGCATTTCTATAATTGCTTATAGTATAAACAAGTATTTTCTGAAATGTTACATGTTACAAACATAATAAATATTATCAATATATATGGATTGACTGAACCACTGGATAGTTTAATCCATATACGTTCCTAGTAAAAAAAATTTCAAAGACTATTTTCCCAAGAAGCTTCCTGAAGACTAAAGAGAGTCTTATGTCAACCTCAGAACAAATAATTGATCTTTGAGAACCCAAAATTGAATGTACTAGAATACTGGTCCCTTACTATTTCCAGTTAGTTTGAATGCCACTTTAAAAGCCACACCAAGAAAGGAGAGATTAAATGACAGAAGCAGGAGGACACGGAACTCACCTCCCCCCATAAATACATCAAATATACATCTATGTGTAAGGCAATTCTCTTTGAAAACTAACTGGCGACTGGCAGAAAGACTCTTGTCACAACTAACACTCAAGAAATACACACAGGATTGAGCAGAAAAGGAAGAGACGAGATCAAGTCAGGACCTGTGCTGCTGGGCTAGGACTCAGAAGGAGGGCGGATTATAAGGGCTGGGAGATCCTCTATAGCAAGTGAGCAATTCGAGCCTCGTATTGGGTACCCCAACTCTAGGATTCAACACTGAGAAGACAAGTCCCTCTGGCTGGTTGGAGGGTCATGGGACTAAAAGGAGAGCTGTGGGAAGTCTGGAATCCACCCACAAGGAGCACACACATACACTTGCTTACTCCAGAAGCAGGGCAATGAGGGAAGAATGAAACTGTATAGGATGTTGGCTGGTTTCCCATGACCACCCCAGCCTACAACAAGCGCCTGCTCCAGCCCTGCATGCTTCACAGTGGACCTCTACGCTGGGGCGAGGGCTGCTGCAGCCAAGGGAGGGCTCAGGGGTGAAGGACAAAACTGGTAGATCTGAGCAGCATCTGAGAAGGAGAGGAGCCGCCATTGCTGTCAAGAAGCGGGCCCACACTCTGCCGCTGTGGCTGCTGCAGCCCATGCCCAAACCCCTGAGGCAGGGGAGACAGAGGTGGGAGTGGGCCACACCAACACTTAGAGCAGACAGAGCCAGCTCAGACTCAATGCTCTGGGCTTCTGCTCCAGCAGTGAGGGCACAGCCACACCCTCAGCAGCTGGTTCTGGTGGATGAGCAGTGGAGAAGCCCCAGCTCACACCAGGCACTGGGCACAGCCCCTTCACCTCCATCCCCACCTCTCTACAAGATGATAGCCACCAAAACACCCTGGGAAAAGACAAGATTCATGCTCACATCAGATCCAGCTCTCCCGAGACAGCCAGTGGGCACCCGCAGACTGTTCAGGGACACACCCACACAGGGATACCCCCTTCAAGACTCGATAGGTAACTGTTTCATCTAATTTCATAGAAATTTAAGCAAAATGAGAACAGGAGTTTATTTCAAGTGAAAGGATAACAGAAAACCCCTTGGTGAAAAAAAAAAAAAAAAAACAACAACAACTAATAAAACAGAAATAAATAACTAGCCAGGAAGAGTTCAAAGCAGTAGTAATAAGAACGCCAACTGAATTAGGGAAAAGAATAGATGAACACAGTCAGAATTTTAATTAGAAAATATTTTAAAAATAATCTATGATGATGGTCATCAACACATGAAAAGAGCCCACTAGGCTCCTCTTTCCATAGGATTTCCCAGGCAAGAATACTAAAGTGGGAAGCCATTTCCTTCTCCAGGGGATCTTCCTGACCCAAGGATCAAACCCACAAAAAGTAGCTCATACAACTCATAAAATAGTACAAGTCAATTTTAAAATGGGCAGAAGACTTAAAAAGACATTTTTTCCAAAAAAAAAAAAATATATACAGATGGTTAAAAGGCACATGAAAGAAGCTAAACACTGTCAATCAGCAAAGAAATGCAACTTAAAACCACAATGAGATATCACCACACACATGTCAAGATGTCTATCATTGAAAAAAATCATAAATAGTAAATACTGATGAAGATGTGGAGAAAAGGGAGCACTTGTACTCTGTAGGAATGTAAATTGATGCAGTCACTATGGAAAACAGTATGGAAGTTTCTCAGAAAACTAAAAATGGAACTACCATGTGATCTATCAATTCTATTCCTGGGTATGTATCTGGAAAAATGAAAAACACATCAACCCCAATGTTCACAACATTATTTACAATAGTCAAAATATGGTAGCAACATAAGTATTTGATCATCAATAGATGAGTGGATAAAGAAGATATGGCATACACACATACACACACAAAAAAAATAATAGTGAACTATAAAGAGCCTTTTCTAAATTCAGCTTGAACATCTGGAAGCTCAAGGTTCATGTATTGCTGAAGCCTGGTTTGGAGAATTTTGAGCATTACTTTACTAGCGTGTGAGATGAGTGCAACTGCGCAGTAGTTTGAGCATTCTTTGGCATTGCCTTTCTTTGGGATTGGAATGAAAACTGACCTTTTCCAGTCCTGTGACCACTGCTGAGTTTTCCAAATTTGCTGGCACATTGAGTGCAGCACTTTCACAACATCATCTTTCAGGATTTGAAATAGCTCAACTGGAATTCTGTCACCTCCTCTAGCTTTGCTCATAGTGATGCTTCCTAAGGCCCTCTTGAATTCACATACCAGGATGTCTGGCTCTAGGTGAGTGATCATACCATTGTGATTATCTAGGTCATGAAGATCTTTTTTGTATAGTTCTTATGGGTATTCTTGCCACCTCTTCTTAAAATCTTCTGCTTCTGTTAGATCCATACCATTTCTGTCCTTTATTGAGCCCATCTTTGCATGAAATATTCCCTTGGTATCTAATTTTATTGAAGAGATCTCTAGTCATTCCCATTCTATTATTTTTCTCTATTTATTTGCACTGATCACTGAGGAAGGCTTTCTTATCTCTCCTTGCTATTCTTTGGAACTCTGCATTCAAATGAGTATATCTTTCCTATTCTCCTTTGCTTTTCACTTCTCTTCTTTTCACAGTTATTTGTAAGAACTCCTCAGATAGACATTTTGTTTTTTGCCTTTCTTTTTCTTGGGGATGCTCTTGATCCCTGCCTCCTGTACAATGTCACAAAACTCTGTCATAGTAAGCTGGATTTAGAAAAGGAAGAGGAATCAGAGATCAAATTGCCAATATCCGTTGGATCATTGAAAAAGTAAGAGAGTTCCAGAAAAACATCTATTTGTGCTCTATTGACTATGCCAGTCTTGGACTGTGTGGATCACAACAAACTGTGGAAAATTCTTAGGAATACCAGACCACCTTACTCGTCTCCTGAGAAATCTGTATGCAGGTCAGGAAGCAACAGTTAGAACTGGACATGGAGCAACAGACTGTTTCCAAATTGAGAAAGGAGTACGTCAAGGCTGTATAGAGTCACCCTGCTTATTTAACTTATATGCAGAGTACATCATGAGAAACGCTGGGCTGGATGAAGCACAAGCTGAAATCAAGATTGCCAGGAGAGATATTATTAATAACCTCAGATATGCAGATGACACCACCCTTATGGCAGAGAGCAAAGAGAAACTAAAGAGCCTCTTGATGAAAGTGAAAGAGAAGAGTGAAAAAGTTGGCTTGAAACTCAACATTCAGAAAACTAATATCATGGCATCTTGTCCCATCACTTCATGGCAAATAGATGGGGAAACAGTGGAAACAGTGACAGACTTTATTTTGGGGGCTCCAACATTACTGCAGATGGTGACTGCAGACATGAAATTAAAAGACACTTGTTCCTTGGAAGAAAAGCTATGACCAACCTAGACAGCATATTAAAACGCAGAGACATTATATTGCCAACAAAGGTCTGTCTAGTCAAGGCTATAGTTTTTCCAGTAGTCATGTATGGGTGTGAGAGTTGGACTATAAAAAAAGCTGAGCGCTGAAGAATTGATGCTTTTGAACTGTGGTGTTGGAGAAGACTCTTGAGAGTCCCTTGGACTTCAAGGAGATCCAGCCAGTCCATCCTAAAGGTATTCAGTCCTGAATGTTCATTGGAAGGACTGGTGTTGAAGCTGAAACTGCAATACTTTGGCCACCTGATGCGAAGAACTGACTCGTTTGAAAAGACCCTGATGCTGGGAAAGATTGAAGGCAGAAGGAGAAGGGGACGACAGAGGATGAGATGGTTGGATGGCATCAACAACTCAATGGACATGAGTTTGAGTAAACTCCGGGAGTTGGTGATGGACAGGGAGGCCTGGGGTGCTGTGATCCATGGGTTCACAAAGACTCGGACATGACTGAGCGACTGAACTGAACTGTTAAAGAGCCTATGAATTCTGCCATTTGCAACAACACAGATGGGTGAGTGAAAAATGTTAGACAGAAGACATATATATTCTGTTATCACTTATATTGTGGAATCTGAAAAACACATGAATGTAACAAAACAGAAACAGATTCATAGATATTGAGAACAAAAACTAGTTACCAGTGGGGAGATGGACGGAAGAAGGGCTAAGATAGGGGTAAACGTTTAAGATACACAATCTACTTTTTATGAAATAAATAAGCAACAAGGATATATTATACAGAACAAGGAAATAAGGCCATTATTTCATAGTTACTTTTTAAATGGAGTATAATCTATAAAAACATCAAAGCACTGTTTTGTATATGAACTATTCTCAATAGAAATAAAATAAAACCAAGGTTATATGAAGAACTTTTCATTATCACTGAGTACTAGGAGCAATTTCTATATATATTCAGCTCTTGGTTTAGCTCTACTCATGTGGTATAAATGATCAGACACTACTCTCAGGCAGAATGCTTTTTTTTCCCATTCTATTCCTCAACCTTTATCAGTTATTTCTTCAAACAAGTTGCCCTAACTTTTAGGGCTTCTACTATCTCATCTGTAAGAATAAGGATAGTATCTGAAGTAATTTGGACAAGTTTACAAATTATTGTTCACTAGAGCAGGTTTAATTTCAACAGGTTTTACAATAATCACAAATAGGCATTGTCTTAAATTCAGTCTTCCTGAAGACAGAGACTAAGGGGGGATAAAATAGTAACTTCTCAGTAGAGAACTTGAAAAATACTATGTCAGCTAGGTAATCACGGTCAACATTACACTGATAAGTCATGTTGGTAGTGTATACCCTAAAACAGTGCAATGAAAGTGACATTTTACTTTTTTCATCTTCCTCCCCCAAACCTGTAACTTCTGTTTAATCTTCTTATTAGCACCAGATAGCACATTTGAGAATGCCATTCTACAAAATATCTAACCAGTGTTCCTCCAAACTTTCAAGGTCATCAAAAACAAGGAAATTCTGAGAAACTGTCATAGCCTAGAGAAAACTGAAGAAGCATAGCAACTAAATGTAACATAGGATCCTGATGAGATTCTGAGACAAAACAAAATAAAAAGGAAAGACATCAGGTAAAAAGCTAAGAAAAATCTGGATAAATAATGGATTTAATTGATAATAATATAGCAATACCGGTTCATTAATTATAACAAATGTATCATACTAATGTAAGATAATAATAATAGGGGAAACTGGGTATAAGATGTATATGAACACACTGTAAGTATAAAACTATTCTAAAAAAATACTTTATTTAAAAACAAAGTAAAAGAATTCCTTCCTAAAAGCTCAAACTCTTAGTTTAGAGATCTATTAAATATATAAGGAATAAAATCCCTAAGATGTATATTTGCACATTACTTCAGATCTGATCCAATCCTTTCATCCTCACCTCTCATTCCAGCCCCCCTCTACCAGTTCCTTCCAGGCTTCTACCACTTTTGCAAGTTTACTGCACCCTGTCATGCCCTTGGGCTTTTCTTACCTTGGGCTTCTCTGACATCACAGCATGAGACATACAAGGAAATCCAGGAGCAAAGCGCACAGAAAGAAGCTTAAAGGAGTCACCCCAACAGGCGTTCAGCACTGGCTGCAGGCCTCCTTGCCAACACACTGACCTCTGAGTTATGGATGAGAGACCCTGTGTCCATAAATTCTCCCTTATTCTGCTTTTATTCTCTCCTTCTTTTATCTAAACTCCGTCAAGATAGTCTTTGACCTGAGTTTTCCTGGTTCCCAGAGTACATATAAGCCAGGTCCTGCATTTCCTTTGGCATGTGAACTGTTTCCTCTTGACACAAGGATGGTATTTCCATGCTCAGGTTGTGCTGAGACCTGGCCTTGATTGGCCTGGAGACCTGCAGTGGAACTTGAAAAGAAGGAGCATCATTTTATAAGGCACCTGCCTTAAAGTCATCACATGGTCTTCAGCCCAAAGGAGACAATACTCCTTTCTTCAGGTTAAAGGATGCTACTCTCTGGCAGGAACAAGAGAGCTACTTTACCTTCCTGGTAGGAGCAAGGGAATCCAAGTTGTTATAGTTTGGACCTCCCTAAATATAGACCCGAGGCAAAGGCTTGTGTTTCTTGGGATCACTTCCCAAATAAACTACCTGCACCCAGTAAAGAAGTGGGGATAGTGAAAGAAAAGAAGGAAAACGCATGAAGACTACATTACTGAGTGAGATGCTACTGTGAGCCGTTTTATTGCTGGATCCACGCTGCTTTAGGGGTGCTTGTAGAATATGTAATTTTCTACAAAGGGAGCAGAAAAGCTCCGGAGTGTTTATCCATCAACTTCCATTCCTCACTGGTTAAAGGTTATCCCAGTGGTATTTCACGTCAGCATTTCTGGGCTGCTCTGCACATGTTTAGCAAGCTCCTGAGGCACTAGAGAAAGTCCCCAGGCTGAGAAGCAGAGAGAAGCAAGTCATGAGATGATAAGCTGTCAGTAAAGCACAGAAACTATCCACCACTGCTCCAGGTGAATTCAGGCCTTGAATTTATGGGGTGGGGCTTACAGAGTACCTACCATTCCAGGGTTTTAGGCTTCTCAGGTTCACATGTCCCAAAGTTTCCATCTCAGGTCTCAGGATCTTAATCTTTAACTACCAGGGCCCAAGGCAGGGAACATACATACTACTTTTTTTTTTTTAAGATAACCCTAGAAAGCAGGAGTAAGTGCTAGAGGAAATGAAGCAGGAAAGTGCCGGGAGCCAATGTGAGGAATCCCGCCCATGGCAAAGGTCATGAGGAAGGAAGCCCGACAAAACGCAAAGGCGTGATCTGGCTTCAGGGGTTCCCCCTGGGTTTTCCTGAACATCTACCCCCAAAAACCAGAGTCTGCCTGCTTTATTGTACTGTGCTTTCCACTCTTCTGACATTCTCTGGAAAAAAGTTAACTCAGGACTTCAGTCTCCTGCATATGAAAGGAATGTTTCAGCTCAAACCCCTCTGATGGCTCTCTAACTTGCCTGACAGGTTCGCCGGACTTCTACAATTTGTGAATTGCTTACAGCCCCCCAACCACGAGAGGCACAAAGCTTAAAGCATCTTAAAGATACAGAGCCTTTTCTAAAGAGCTAAAAATTATATTGGGGATGGGTTTCACTGTTAAGTCAATGACTGCTGCCAGGCCTCCATATTCTTTATCTTTTAGGCACCTGAAGGATGTTAATCAATGTAATTGGGATATAGAAAAGGGAATATAGTAGTTTTGATGTTAGCAACACTAGACTTTTGAGTTAATTACTTTTCTCTTTGTTATAAATCACTGTACTCCTTTCACTTGTTATAAATTGTTGCATCCTTGCTATGTAAGAATGTAACTTTATTTAGTGCTTTCTGAGAGTGGCACAAGACTTTGGGAAGAACAACACAAATAAGTCTTCTGGTTGACAAACCCTTATCAGAAAAAGGCCGTAAAATGTTAATTGGCCTTCTGGCCAGAAGATGATGTAAATCACCTAAGACTTTGTATACAACTAGGTAGGCAGAGAAAAAGCCTGGTCTCGATAAGAGTCAGGGCTGTTGACGCTGCATAATTTTATATTATCCATTGATCTCTATGTACAAAAAAAGGTATAAAAGGCCTTTCCAGACAATAGAGGAGGGGCCAGTCCCTGGACTGGTTTCCCCCTTGTTGAATTTCTCTCTCTTTCTCCCTCTCCTTTTCAGGCTGAATTCCCATCTGGAGCAAGGAGGCTCGCCAAGTCTACTTACTTGCCCTGGCTGTTAAGTTCCGTGAGAGAGGGAGCCCAAGGCGGGGCACCCTCCGATATTCAAACGGGTGCCGGTGGCCCTATGTAGGTGGTGCAAACTTCTTATCCTGTAGTTTTATTGGCTTTCCCCATAAACCAAGTTATTCAGCCTCTTTTCTCCACTAATTTTCCTACTACACTATTCTTTCTTAATCTCTCTTTATATTTCTAAATAAATAAGTTTTCCTTGCCTATGCTGTCCACCCTTCAAATTACCCTGGATCCACCGGGGCTGGACCCCGGCAGGAAAGGAGGAAGACCCAAAATAAACATATGACTGATTGTTCAAGCCCATGAGACTTCCCCCAAAAGCCACATATAGTGTGTCTAGAGATCGTCTATGGGTGAATGGAGAAAGCAGAGCCAGTAAGTAGATATCTGACCAATGGGAATGGACTAAGTTTTGCTCTTCAGGGTATTAACTGTCTACATTTCCATGATAAATATGTGAGGGCTCCAAGAGGAATAAGAGAGTGGGAGGCCAGAGGCACAGGGGAGGCTATGGGACTGCTCCTGTGTAAAGTGGCTCACAGTGCACACAGGGCTGGTTCTCCACTAGCAGCTGGTAAAAGATTAACGAGGCTGAGAGGATGTGAAGTGGTGATGGGATACATCTGACCAAGAGGCTAAATAATATAGAACTAAAATATTGGCACTAACATGGAAGGCGATGCATTAGAATTTTTTCCATCTTTATCTTCCTCCTGACCAATACAAAGTCTAAGCTCAATCTTCCTCTAAGTCAATATTCATGTTAACTCATAAAGATGAGCACTAAAAACCAGATATAGAATCAATAAGTTCCAAACCAAAAGAGGAAAAGGGGAATAGAGAATTCAATCAAACCAAGAATTCAAGTGAACAGAGGAAAAAGGGGGGAAACAAACTTGTTCTAAACCATGAGGTAATGGCATCATCAAATGCAATGATTAAACATGTCTTTAAATAATAGATAAATAATCTCACTGATTCTTTAAAAAATTGACTATTCACTCACTGACTAGGGTCACAATTTGAAAATAAATTAATGAAAGAGATACTCCTATAAAATACAAAATAAATGTTGTTAATGTCAAAATATCTATGTAAGATTGAGTAGCTATATATCGATATATGGTATTAATCCCTAATAGTGCATTTTTACTAATAGAAAGTGTAGCATGAACTTGTATACCTATCTCTCTCTAGTCCCTAAGTCATGTCAGACTCTTGTGACTCCATGGATTGCCAGGCTCCTCTGTCTATGGGATTCTCCAGGAAAGAATACTACATATAACAAAATCTCAATATAAAGTAAGAACTGGCAGAAGCTTTTGTTATGATTGTAGATTTTTCAATTTCACCTTATATTTCTATAATAATTATCCAAAATTAATAACTTCATATGTATAGAGAATATCTGAACCACTAACAAACCTATTCCAGTAATATATCTAGAAGAACACACAGCTAACAAGAATTGGACATTTATAAAATTTGATTTCGATGTGTGATATATATGTTATTTTATTCATATATTTATGGATAAAAGACATTTTTGCTTTCTAAACAATTAATATGCAGACCTTGGAGTCTGACTGTAATGCAATTAAATAAGAAATCAATAAAATTTTCTACAATAAATTGAAAAGAGCTTTTACTATTTTGCCTACTTTGATGTTTAATGAACCTCCATGTACTTTATGCAGCCTCATTTATTAACTCAGAGCCAATTTTGTTTATCTGTACCCCACTTACTTCCCTACTCTCATATTATTTTGAAGAAAATCTGATAAATCAGCCCTTAGAAACACACTGAAATATTTATGAATAAAATAAGTACTCTAAGCTGCTGCTGCTGCTAAGTCACTTCAGTCATCTCCGACTCTGTGCGACCCCATAGACGGCAGCCCACCAGGCTCCCCCATCCCTGGGGTTCTCCAGGCAAGAACACTGGAATGGGTTGCCATTTCCTTCTCCAGTGCATGAAAGTGAAAAGTGAAAGTGAAGTCGCACAGTCGTGTCCGACCCTTAGCATGGACTGCAGCCTACCAGGCTCCTCTGTCCATGGGATTTTCCAGGCAAGAGTACTGGAGTGGGGTGCCATTGCCTTCTCCGTACTCTAACCTACAGGGTGTTTAAAATCTCTATCTTACAAGTTTGCTTACATAGTTCTTTTGACTTTTGTGAAGATTTAGAAACAAAGAAATAAGGATGGCCAGCAAAGAAAAATTCCATCCTACTGGAGCATAGAGTATGTGGATTGGTGGGGAGAGGACACAGGAAGTAGTGATAAATGGACAAAAGGCACTGAATATAAGGCACAGAAAGAGGCCTGAACATGTGGCACCTGACAGAGGTGGCATTACTGGCCAGTGAAGAACTGCTGCTCAGTAAATGTCAGATCCTCACAGGCCAGCATAAAAGCAGTTTTCCAGAAGGACTAAATTTTCTTTAAAGTGAATGTCTGTGAGACCTGAATATGAAAAGTAAAACTTTGAAAACTGAGAGAAAATATAGAAGAATACTTGAGGAACTCACAACAGGAAAGGATTTATTAGATAAAGCAAACAAAGCTAATAAAGGAAATGTATTTAAACTAATTGTCTCTATGTGACAAATGTAATTACATTAAAATGTAAAACTTGCAAGCCACAGATCAAAGGGAACATAATTGGAACAAGAACAGCAAAGTATTATATTCAGTGTAATTGAAAATTCCTATAAATTGATAAGAGACAACCATAGAAAAATGGGCAGAAAGGGTGAGAAAAATTCACAGGAGAAAATCAAAATGGCCATTGGCTTCAAAGCTCTTAACCACACTAAGTACCAAAGGAATTCAAAATAAATTTACCTTGCGATCTAGAAGCCACTCAGCAGACTGACAAAACCAAGAGTTGTAATTTTCAGGCTTTGTTACCAGACTGCTTATGAAACTATAAACTGGTGCAGTTTCTCAGGAAATGTTACCAAAGTGCTCCACAAAAATTTGTTTCTGGGTCATGGGTTATATGCACTTCTGGAGAATTCCATGTGTTCCAGACATGAACAATGACACACACAAAAATTTATAATAGTGAAGAATAGGGATCAACCTGGATGTCAATTTTTTAAAATGGATAAACTGGGTTATTATCAATAATGCTATGCTCCTCAGTGGATATATGTATGTGTATTTGTGTGTATATATATCTACACATATCTGGATGTGTACACATACATATATACACACAAGCATGCACACAAATATACATATAGTTTGTATAAAAACATGGATTGTTCTTTAAAAGTTAAGTGTGGGAAAGGAGGCAGGAAAAAGCAAGGTCTGAATATATTTAGCATGAGAGAATTTATGTAAACTTTTATTTTTACAAAAAAATGGTAGTGTTTAGTATATATTTTTGTAGGTTTTCTGTATAGATAACCATAAATATATGCTGCTTCACAGGAAAGAAAAAAGAAAAACATCTGGAACATAGCTTTTGCAGAAAATTTTCTTTCATAAAATAAATTTTTATATAGAAATGCCAAGGGTTCTGACACCAAGCTACAAAGTTCTAATTTTATAACCTAGGAACTATTAAAACCCTAGAAACGATTGTTATCAAAGAATCAATGTCGCCATAAACATTGAGAGCAAACTACTGTGTACAAGATTCTGGATGTGAGAGCTTGAGAAAGGAGAAGGGAAGGATGGAAACCAGCTTTTTTCTCCCTTTATGAGGAAGGAAGGACTGATGGGACAATACCTTCTCCCAGTTCCCACGCACAGATTGACTGCTCTTCTGTTTCTTATGGAGTACCTCACAGGAGGTAACTTGACAACATTTGTGAGCTTGATTACTATGCCTGGTCAGACAAGTATTGTTACAATTACACTTTCATCCATGAATGAGGAAGACAAAAAAAGTCATAGAACCAGGATGGAGTCAAGCCACAAACTAGATCAAGTTATTTTAACAAAACCTACTGTCCTTATTGTACCATCATATTTCATCTAGGAAGAAAATCTCTTCCTCCTCAACACTGTCCTTTGTGATTCCTGCTATTAGCTTTTCAAAAGAAATACTGGCACAAAAAGTGTTGTTTGCTGACTACAACCTGGACAAGTCCTTCCTTGAAAGGTGGGGAGTACTTTTACATGTCTACCAACCACAGTAGATAATGCAGACAGCCTCCAACTGTCAGTTCCTTCAAAGTTTGCCTCAATATCAAAGAGCTGCCTTCCCCAAGGTCATCCCCTTCCCCCAGAAAGCCCACACTTGGGGACTGAATAAGAGAAAAGTCTAAAGGAGACCAGTATGGAGGCCCCTTAAAAAAACTAAAAATAGAACTACCATATGATCCAGCCACCTCATTCCTGGGCATTTATCCAGAGAAAAACATGATTCAAAAGGATACACGTACCCCAATGTTCATTGCAGCACTATTTATAATATCCAAGACTAAATGTTCATCAACAGATGAATAAAGAAGATGTGGTACATATATATAATGAAATTTTACTCAGCCGTTAAAAAGAATGAAATAACATCATTTGCTGCAACATAGATGGATATGGAGATTAAGTGAAGTAAGTTAGACAAAGAAAGACAAATATCATATGATGTCACTTATATGCAGAATCTTAAAAAGCATGATACAAATGAACTTTATAAAACAGAAACAGACTCACAGACTTAGAGAACAAATTTATGGTTACCACTGGGAAAAGGTTGGGAGGAGAGATAAATCCAGAGTTTAATACTGACATGTACACACTACTATATTTAGAATAGATAACCAACAGGAACCTACTGTGTAGCACAAAGAACTCTGCTCAATATTCTGTAATAACCTAAATGGAAAAGAATTTGAAAAATAGTAGATATATGTATATGTATAACTGAATCACAACCAAAACTAATACATTGTTAACCAACTATGCTCCAATATTAAACAAACAAAAAAATAGCAATTCCATTCCAAGTAGTCACAACTTAGAGGCACAACACTAGCTCCAGAGCTCCCTGCCAGGTTACCCAAAGGTTCTGTCAGCTCTACTACATTGCTTTTTTTGTTTGTTTTTAGTACTTCTATCCAATCTTTCTCCCATTCTCTTCCACATGTTATGTTTCCTAATAAATATAATGTACCCCAAGCTTATCTCAGTGTTTTCTTGCAGAGAACCAAACCTAAGAGAACTGGTATTGGAAATGGTTTGAGAAAGTAGGTGATAAGATAGGGGCTCTGGAGCTGGCTGCCTGGTTGGCAATGAGGATCCCAGTATTAATAGTAGATGAAACACAAAGAGAGACTCTGGCACAAGGTAGCAGTCTGTTGTTAAAACTGGCAGCACAGCCCAGCTAAGGATATGCCTGGTTGAAGAGAGAAGCAAAGGGCTATGCTACAAAGGAGCTGCAAAACACAATGAGTATGTATGAGCAAGAATCAGAGTACAGGTGGGACTAAATGCTAAGCGTGCCTGATAAAAGGGGCCGGGATACTCCCAAGTCAATCAGCTCTTCACTTAAATCCCTGGAGTGTGAAAACTGCACAAGAAAGCTGTCGACTTGAGGGCATTCTCCTGAGATACATGATTTAACATCCTTGCAGAGGTTTCCACACCCAACAAATGGTGTGACCTTGTGACTATGATGCCTCCTAGAAATATAAAACAAATAATGATCCATGCTGGAGAGATTGAAATGATATATTTCTATGGAAGATAGAGGAGGAATCGAATAAAAGGCTGAGGCAAGTGAGCGTCCTAGAATGGTTATACTATATTCATTTATAAGACTTGCCAGATGATTACTTTCCACAGGACAGCCCATCACAAATACCATTTACTAAGGCCAGAAAGAATGTGCTATTGGGAAGGGTGCTACTTAGTTAAATTGCTGAAGGCAATGGCACCCCACTCCAGTACTCTTGCCTGGAAAATCCCATGGATGGAGGAGCCTGGTAGGCTGCAGTCCATGCTAAGGGTCGGACACGACTGAGCGACTTCACTTTCACTTTTCACTTTCATGCATTGGAGAAGGAAATGGCAACCCATTCCAGTGTTCTTGCCTGGAGAACCCCAGGGATGGGGGAGCCTGGTGGGCTGCCTTCTCTGGGGTCACACAGAGTTGGACACGACTGAAGCGACTTAGCAGCAGCAGCAGCAGCATTACTCTATAGGTGAGAGATGATATTTGGAAAATTATGGTATATGGACAGAAGTCAAGCCAGAGTGTCACAATTATCATAATGAGTGCCAAGATTGGAGTGGCAGTCAAAGGAACCTAACTCACAAAAATGTATGAAGATAGTTAATGGAACATGGCAACCCTAGAGCAAAATAGGTGGGTAGCCAACAAGGATACTATTCAACTTGTACCAACAAAGGAATGCAATGATGAATAACAAGGAGTCTGAGGGAAGGCATCCCATCAAAGGGTCACAATCCATTGTGCAGTTTCTAGTCCTGAACCAGTTTTCAGACTCAAACCCCATTTATTGAAGAGATGACCAGGTCTCCAAGATCCTGCAAAGCCATAGCAAGCATCCATGGTAATGATTCCTTTGTCCAGAAGGATTTGGGACCATTTACTCAGGGAAACTATATACCGAGGAAAAAAGAATTCCCAGTCTTTTGATGAGTGTTAAAGAAAAGGAGTCAATTGATGATGAAACTTGGAAACCCAAAATATGATAATGGCCCCTGTTCACATTGAGCCATATGAAAACCAAATAATAAATGAAATCCTGACTTGAGTCCAGGTTTCAATGGGTCAGCTGGATCTGCAGACCTATATATTGGTCCTTTCTCCATTTCCATAAAGTATGATTGGGATTAGCATGTTTGAAAATGGTGCAACTCCAATTTTGGGGTCATGGCTCTTCCCACTATAAACTGAATCCTATAGGTTAGGTGGAAGCTTCTAAAACTGCCCTTACCAATGGCCAAAGCAGTAAATAAAAAAAAACAATATCACATCTTGGGGAGGGACATAGTGGCTATTAGTGTACCTTTAAAGATTTCAAGGATGCAAAGATGGTTATTCCCACTTATCCCATCTAGTCCCTACCAAAACCAAACAGAGTTTGGGATAACTATAGACTACCAAAACCTCAACCAAGTAATAGCTCCAGTCATAGCCATGTACACTCTCAGTGACTCCCTGGGAGCCCTTAATTTATGCTTCTTTTTTTCTGCACTTCCTGGCAAAGTCACAGCATGGAAGGGTACTGGGGCCCAAGAAGCTAACACTTTCACAGAGGACATACCAAGAATCCTAAATTGTAAACTGACTCATGGGCACTTGAGCCTCTTGCATCAAGGGTCTAGCAAGCAAAGAAGAGTCAGAATCCTGACAGAGAGAACTGACCTTGATCATCAGGAGGAGGTAAGACTACTCTTACACAAGCAACTCTCTCAGGCACTTCTTGGGATTTAGTTGCTCAGCTGACTCGATGAATGGACAAATATACAAGCCTAGCCTGAAAAGAGTATGCTATACAGGGACTCAGACAATTCAGAAGAAAATCTCTGAATAATTTAATTTTTAATAATAGTTATGTCAAACTTAAATCAATGCCTCTGATATGAATATGATTACTATATATCCTAGAGCCTAGAACATAACATTGTATTGACTTCTTTTTGCTAAATTTTAGACTATTGGGTATTTTTATTTCCAGTGACGTGGTAAAACTATAAACATGAATTTATTCATTTGTACATTTTTATCACTTTTCACATCAAAGAACCTCAGTTAAAAATAGGCTACAGTGTTTATTATTCAGAAATATTGTCCCTTTTAAGTAGGAGTTACCACAAGAATGGGCTTGTGTTTGAAGCTATTTTGTCTCTCCTCTCTGAAGGTCACTATAGATACAATTAGAAACTCAGATTGTGACATCTGTATAAACACTGCCCAGGGTCAGAAGATGGGGGAGACACAGAATGAGGAAGAGCCTTTAGATACATAACATACATTCAACTGAAGTCCCCTCAGTCAGTTCAGTCACTAAGGTCACCTCCTCTCCATACTGGAAATACACAAACTGTGCTCTCTCTAGGGTTATTTTTCCAGGTCCTTTCTATAGGTTTAATAGTTAAGGATAATACACACTTCTTGCTACTTCAAAGTCATCTCCTGATCAAATTTTCATATTGTTGAAAATGGATTCTCAACTTCTTTTGCTTGGCTTCTATCTAATTTTCATCTTTCCAGGATCAGTACATCCCACACAATTGACTAGAGAATTATAATACAGTAGCTTTATCTTTGGTGTACTGGTTTTGACCTTAGTTGCTTTCTAGTTCAAACAAGAATTCAACAGAACCCATGGTTCATGTTGAATGGAGTTTAACTGAACAACCCTAATGCACAATGCTGCAAAAAATATTGATTATTGTATCTTCAAATGGTAACATATTCAAACAATGAGCATTTCTTGTGCAAATGACTTAGCTTCAAAACTTCACCAACTTCTGCTTAAGAGAAAATTTCAAGGGGAAAAGTAACTTTCATGATATTGATCTTTAAGAAGTACTTTCTGTATTGTAATCAAACCAAGCAAATATATAGTCTGAAACATCAAAGACACATATCCTTTGAATATCAGCATGATTAAAGACTCATTCAGTGTTATTGACTTCTTTACCTTGCCATGACAGAGAGTCATAGAAGGGACATGTGGTAATACAAATGCCTACATTCTCATATACCTCTGAGACTTCTGGCAAGCAGTAATCAATAGTAAGGACACCCTGAAAAACGTTACCATGGCAATGCTGAGAACAGATAAGATGGAAATGGAAGAGATTCAACACTATCAGCTATTACTCCCATAAGCCCTGCTTGATCAGGAAACCAATAACCTCTTATCTTTACCAAATTTTCAGCTTAGTGGTTAGTACAGGTGAATATTAGTTATGATCCTTCTAAGAAGCCTTCAATCAGCTAAGAGCAATGCTATAACAGTTCAAAGTTAGATATTTTTGAGAATGAAGGAATAAAATTTCAGCATGGTATTATTTAGGTAGAACAGGTTAAGATCCAAAGATATTGTAGGTTCACTGGAAATTCATGGTTTTCTCCTACAGTAAAGAACCATCTGACAAGTTTTATTGCCCTTTCCCCACTATTCAAAGCTGGATCCTTGTTATTGTATCTGTGTGAGTAGTTTAGAGCAAAATAAAAAGAGAGAGAGAACTCATTTATTTTATTCAGAATGTAATGAATCAGAATCATTTTAAGGTAAGGTAAGGTGAAGTCACTCAGTCGTGTCCGACTCTTTGCGACCCCACGGACTGTAGCCTGCCAGGCTCTTCCATCCATGGGATTTTCCAGGCAAGAGTACTGGAGTGGGTTGCCAAGAGTCATTCTGAACATCAACAAATGCTCCTTCCTGACCTGTAGGTAAATCCAGTCAACATTCAAATGTTTTAAACTATTGTATCTATTACAAGTTGATCTCAAAATTTTCCAACCCATCATAGCCCCATAGACTCATGCCTTCCCTAAACCATCTGTTAAATGCCAGGACTGAATGCCAGGGACAGCTGAGGCTTTTCGTGAATCCTAGGATCTAGCCAACAAAGAGCATGTTGAAGTGAAATTTGACACTTGATATTTTTCTACTCACAGGATCATCTAATGTTAACCTTGAGTAGACCTGAGGTCATGTAATCTACTCACCCTCTTTACATAAAAGCTTAATTATACATAAAGTTAATGACTCCCATTGGGACAAAAGATCATGGCATGGCAAACATACTATAAATAAGACTTAATCCTGACACAGTTGGCAAATACTTTGTCATTTCTGAATCAGATCTTCTGAAATCCCTCAAGAAATAGCTCTCTGTATTACCTGATGATGAATTTTGCAATCCATGACTGTATCAACATGCTACAGACTCACAAAACAAATCTACTTTGACTCCATACCCTATTTGTGGCACAAAGACTAGTCACCTGCTTCTTCCAGCCCATCCTGTAGTGCCAGATTTATGGTGCTTTTAAATTCTGCCTGTTAATCCCTTGCTACCCTGCTTTTCCAAATCAAATTCAGTCAGACTTATCTAGCTCTGTCTGAATGTATCCCTTGATTGAGTGATGTTAGTTCGAGAAAAAACACTCAAATCAATTTAATGCAAATTCCCATTTGCAGCCTGGTTGACCGATCAGGATACTGACAATAATAGATTGGAGTACTTAATTCCTAAGGCATGTGACTCATCGAAGGCTTAGTAATCAATTTCGATTGCAGCAACTGCATAATTCATCTTTGGCTCATCTTAAGCTCTGGAATACCAAGTGCTTGTTCATTTTTTTAAGGCCTACACATTCTTTTCAAAATAGCGAAGCCCTTTCCATGCCTCTGCAATCATTTCCTTATCTAAATTTCCATATGCTGCCCTGGCAAGGTGTCCCACCTATGAAGGCTTTAGATCAATAAAAATAATTGGCATGTTTTGCTTCCAGTTGCAGATGCCTGGAATAGATTACATGCCACCCTGGCAGACAATGGAAAGATGAAATAGAGGGTGGTCCCTGCCTCTATCCACATTAGCCAGTAACTATTTAGGACAGGCAGTAGGGGTTCTTATACCCTGAACCCCATTTCCCACAGGTCCCCAATCTGTCTTGTACTCGAAACACTGAAGTAAAGGGAAGCATATACAAGGAGGCAACTAGCAGATGTCCTTTCCATTTTATGAAAAGCATGCCATGTTTCATCCAGACTGCATTTGTATCCGCATTTGTCACTTTTTGTGTCTCTTTTCCTTTGACAGAAGCAATATGTTGAGAGCTGATTATGCTCTGGGAGTTCTCTGGCAACCAGGTAAGTTTTTGCCTCAGCTCTTAAATCTATAAATAAGAAGATTCATAAGAAATTAAGTCAAGTAAATCTATTGAAGAGAAGCAATCTTTGTATTAACTTTTTTGTATGGGAGCCAAATTCTCACTCAGAACTTTGTTCTTACTTAAGTAGGAAAAAAAGCAGGCATATTTCTTCTATGCCCTGATGTTCTCCAAGTGCAGAAAACCATATGCATTGCCCAGTCATCTGTGGGTGCTGCCGTGAACACTGTACTGGGATATTTCTGTCCTTTTCTCAATAACCAATACAAATAACCTCTGAGAACATGTTTCTCTCGCACCCTTGGCCCTATCTCTTCTGATGTGAATCTATATCCTCTCATTTGATCAATGAGGAAACTCATGCCTAGAAGAAGAATTAGAATGAGACAAAGGTGTTATCGAATCTTTAAGGTTCTTCTCTACTCTGAATCTGGAGGGAAGATATGAAAAGTTAAAAGAAAGCATTTATGGAAGTATAAGGAATAAAAGTGCTTCTCAAACTTCAGAGGACTCAATCAATGGGAAACATTCTTTTAGTAACCCAATATTAAATTTATACATGAAAATATGTACATATAAACATTTTATATGCTGAATGTATGTTTTATAATGTCCTAAGTATTATAGCTAAGAATAAATTCCCTCTTCATAAAATGTACTTAGTTCAGCTGCTGTAAGGAAACACCATAGACTGAGTAGCTTACAAAAAAACAGTAGTTATTTGTTTCTCAAGGTTTTGGAGGCCGAGAAATCAAGATCAAGGAAGTTGCAGATTAGGTATCTGGTAAGAACTCTATGTCCTCACTCACATGCAGAAGGGATCAAACACTTCTGTGGGATATTTTTATAGAGGCACTAATTCCATTTATAACCTAATCACCCCCAAAGTCCCCACCTTCAAATACTCTCATATTTGGCAATTGGTCTTCAATATATGAATTTGGAGAGGACACATTCAGTCACACTGCACTTAAAAATAAATATAGTGAATATAAGCCTAATGAGATTTTGGTGTCCTACACCGGTAGAAACTTGGCAAATATAGGAAGACTTCTTATGGAATTATAAAACAAAAGCAGATTTACAAATTGATTTTAAGACCCACTAAATAATAACATACTAGTTAACAATATTAATGTAATGTGATTTGGGGTTTAAAAATGGTTCTATCATTAACCACATTGAAGATTTTCCACTTGCCAACTTGAATCTTTGGAATGAGCTTAATGGACCATTATTTTTCATTGTTAAGGAAAATAACATGGGCTACAGATAATATTCTGAGCCATATCCTGTGAGCGATCTTATAGGTATTGAAATGCCACCAGGTAGAAGAAGTTAACTATATGTTGACCAGACTGTAGCCATGACATAAAGTGCTACAATTCCAAGAACTGGTCTCAAGAAATGGGAACAAGTTGACCCTAGAACTGAAGGTTAACAGCACTTAAAGCAACCAAGATGACGTTGGTCAGACCACCATATGACCAATTTCAAGATGACTGTCAGAACTGACTGTAGGATTTCTGCATGTATCACCCTCCCTCTGTCTACAAAATCTCTTGCCCACTGATTGTCAGTAGGCAGGAATCGGCCTTTGGACAAGAGTCTACCCTCCCCCGAGCCACCCCAGTTGCCAGCATCCAAAATAAAGCAAACTTTCCTTTCCACCAATCTTGTCTCTTTGTTGGCTTTTGAGTGGACCAGACTCTACTTTTGGTTATAGTATTGATTGTATACACAGATTCATTCTTTTTTTTTTTTAACATCAAAATTGATATGATATCCCTGAAGTTAGTTCTAATATCAGTAAGAGAAAAACATGAACACAGTCAATTAACCTTTAAATGCACATAAAGTATACAAATTAACATCACTAAACAACGGAGAGAACAAGATCCTAAAATTTTCTGGAAGGGAGAATAAGTTACAAAAAAGGAATGAGAATCAGAGTATCTTCAGAACTCTCGACATCAACACTAGATACCTTAAGGCAATAGAACAATGCCCTTAAATTTCTGAAGAAAAAAATATATATATTGTTCTACACTCATACTTGATGGGTGGTTTGTGTAGGCAAAGAAATACAGGTTGAAAAAGACATTTTCAGGTCTAGAACTAAAATATACCTTGATTGTGCCTTTTTTCAGATGCTACTGGAGGATGGATTCCGTCAAATCAAAGTTATAAACAATGACAACAACAACAACAGCAAAAACTAAGATAGATGATTCATAAAATGGAAGCTCAAACACTGGAGATCAGAGAAGGAAAATGCTAGATAAGTAATAAGTTATACTCAGAAAATTATCAGTCTCAGTTGGTGCCAAGGCACAGAGGCTGCAAGAGGAAGTTATCTGGGAAATAAAGGGAGCTGATGGATTTGTATTTTGGCATTTAGAAGAAAATCAGTTGGCATTCAAAAACTCACCTGAACTTTTTAAAAAATAGATAAATAGAAAAACACTGTATGAAAAGAGAATCTTCATTGTAGTATACTACCTGGCTCAGTAGAGAGCAATATTTTCACAGCCATATGCTATCTTCCTTTGACTGATAATGATGTTGAGAAACTCATGAGAAGGCCAGAAGTAGGAAGCTGGACTAAATAATCAACATCCATAATAAGATACAGTATCCCAACTGATAAAAAATAGAAAGAAACCATCACTGCATAGGTAAATTCCAGATAAAATGGTTAGGGCACATCAGTGGAGTAAGAGGTACAGGGAAGAGAAAGAGATTTTTTTTTTTTAACTCTTTTAGCATTGTCAAACTTTAAGTCCATAAATGTGTTACTTTGAATAACGCTTTCAGCAATACGTGAACCATGAACTCCCTGATGTTCAAGCTTGAGGAGAAGGGGACGACCGAGGATGAGATGGCTGGATGGCATCACGGACTCGACGGACGTGAGTCTGAGTGAACTCCGGGAGACGGTGATGAACAGGGAGGCCTGGTGTGCTGCGATTCATGGGGTCGCAAAGAGTCGGACACGACTGAGCGACTGAACTGAACTGAACTGAAGGCAAACTGACGGAAAGGATCCCCAACATACTGAATAGATTGAACGAAATATGAGTTATACTTAAACACAGAGACTTTTATCATTATTGGAATTTCTAAATTATACCATCCTACATAAAGAAATGCCTTTGTAAGGAACAGTTCTATAGATATTTTAGTGACAACAATGTATCGTTTTTGTTGTGTCATTTTGCATTCAGTACATCAAAGTTCTGAGTGAAAATTTTGGATTTGCATCTTTACACATGAGTAATAGACTGACTGAAACTAGACTTAAAAGGGTCCTAATAAGAACAAACTGATACACCCAATCAGGTATACTATGAATAGTCCCTCTATTAAAGGTCCCTTTGGGCTTCCCTTGTGGCTCAGCTGGTAAAGAATCCACCTGCAATGCGGGAGACATGGGTTCGATCCCTGGGTCCGATCCCTGGGTCAGGAAGATTCCCCTGGAGAAGGGAAAGGATACCCACTCCAATATTCTGGCCTGGAGAATTCCATGGTCACAAACAGTTGGACACAGCTGACTGACCTTCACTTTCACTTTCACTTAAATGTTCTTCAGAGTATGGGTATGGTAGAGACAAAAAAACAGGATATGCAGTGTTCCCTGGGTCTAGCAATGTCCCAACGTTCCCTAGGTCTGAGGGAGAAAATAGTTACCAGAACCAGAAAAGTTAGATAAAAAGAAATTAATGGCTATATTAGACCTTAAAACATGGAAAAGTCTCCTAAAAGCAGCAATGTTTCAATAATCTAAGATTGTCTACTTCTGAAAGAATCCATTCATAATAACTGGTTTTAAAAGAACATTTACATAATATGATAAATGCCATTCATTATCTGTGGGATGAATCTACAAACCAGAGCATGGAAGACTTAGTTATAATTTATTTTTAAATCAAGCTTTGACATTTACAATCTTTTATGTAACTATAATTAACAGATTTGGTAGAAGAGATAAGAGGTTGGGTAAATTTAGTAAATTCTTCATCTTTCGCAGCAGAGACAATAAATCCTGTCTAAACACTCATTCTTTTATTTCTTTTCAGCTTTAAAGCTATGATGCAAACTATAGAATTAGTATTAAGTCGTTGCCTCCTGGTAGAAGGGCTAGAGCTTGGGAAGAAGACATGAAATTCCTATTTTTACATCCTTATGTATTGTTTGGATAGTAAACCAATTATGCACATATTAAAATGTCAATGTGTGGAGCTCAATAAGAATACCACTGTGGTTGTCCAGCAAAAGGGACATGGAAGGCAGAGGCATATGGCAGACCAAGCCAGGCCACAGGCAGCGTCATCTGTTCAGGATCTCCAAACACTGCTAGGAGTTTTTTCATTTCTCCCAGTGCCCTGGTCATCCTAGTCAGGAGCCGCAGGAAATAAAAGCAGAAGAAAGGTAAAATCCTGGATTTATCCTTGTTTCAACTTGAAACAATGATGACTTGTTTCAAGTGTTTAGAATATTTTATGTCTATCTCAGACCTACTGAGGACTTAGTAAGATGAGGTTAGTTCTGAAAAAAACATAAGGTTGCATGTTCTCATTTGCTGTGGCCTGAGAAATCTATACCCCATATACTTAGAGGTGGTGATTAGCCACAGGGTAGATGAATGAGAATGAAGAAAGGAACCAAGTGAACAACGCAGGAGGCCAGGAAGAAAAGCTGGATGACTGACTTTCATAAGGAAGCAACATAGTACGACAATGCTCTGGATGAGAGTAAACCCGATAAGCATGAGCAGGTCCCCTCTTAGCATGTATGCCCCAACAAGTGTATGAAGCCAGCACAGGGAAAAACCTCACCATTTAAATGATGTATATATAAGCTTCTTCACATATGCCTCATGAATACAAGGCCCTCTGAGAGTTTAGAAGTAAAAATAATGTAGATTGCATATTGCCATGGATTGAAGTGTGCCCCACCAAAACACACTGAAGCCCTAACCTCCCATTTATGATGGTATTTGGAGATGATACCTTGAGAGATAATTATGTTCAGTTGAGGTCATGACAATGTGGCCCTTGTGTTGGTATTTGTGCTCTTAAAAGGAAAAAAAAAGGAAGGGGCATCAAAGCTCACTCTCTCTCTCTCTGACATGTGAGGAGAAAGAAGGTGGCCACCTGTAAGCCAGGAAGAGAGCCTCCACCAGAACCCAACCTCACTGACACACTGTTCTTAGACTCCAGCCTCCAGAAATGAGAGAAAATAAATCTGTTATTTAAGCCACACAGTCTTTGATAATTTACAACAGCAGCCCAAGTTGACTAAAATGATGGTTTAGACAAAGTTTTACTGTCTACTCACAGCAAGCCACAGTGGAAAGCACTGGATTCCAGTCCTAAAAATAAAGTTCTGGCCACAGAAAATATTTTGTCACGTGAGTAAACTAATGTCTGTCAGTTATTGAATCACCCAGGAATGCTTCCCACTATAGGAAAACCTGGCACTTCCCCAGTGGCTCAGACGATAAAGCATCTGCCTAGAATGCAGGAGGCCTGGGTTCGAGCCCTGGGTTGGGAAGATCCTCTGGAGAAGGAAATTGCAATCCACTCCAGTACAATTGCCTGGAAAATCCCATGGACAGAGGGGCCTGGTAGGCTACAGTCTATGGGGTCACAAGAGTCGGACATGACTGTGAGATTTCACTTCATAGGAAAACCCAGCTTAGAGGTGCTTTTAAAATGGAGGTTTATTTCTCTCACATAGAACTCTAGAGGTAAGCTCGATATCAATGTCATGGGCCCAGGGTCTTTTTTCCTTCATCTTTAAAATATCGGATTTTTGTCCACAGGCCTTTAAAACTGTGTTAGCAAGATGACCTCCATGCATCTCATTTGACTTCTAGGCAGAAAAGATAAGGAAGGAATAAAAGTCTATCCCTCCCAAGGCTTTGCTGAGAAAGGCTTCCCTTTCCGAGTAAAAATGGAAATGATCCACTATAGAACCCATAAACAGAATGGAAAGGCAAAAAGATATGACACTGATAGATGAACTCCCCAGGTCAGTAGGTACCCATATGCAACTGAGGAGAGTGGAGAAATAGCTCCAGAAGGAATGAAGAGCCTAAGCCAAGAGGAAACAATGCCAAGTTGTGGGTGTATCTGGTGGTGAAAGTAAAGTCCAATGCTGTAAAGAACAATACAACAAAGGAACCTGGAATGTTAGGTCCATGAATCAAGGTAAATTATAAGTGGTGAAACAGGAGATGAAAAGAGAGAACATTGATATTTCAGGTATCAGTGAACTAATAAAACAGACTGGAATTGGCAAATTTAATTCAGATGACTATTATATCTACTATAGTGGGCAACAATCCCTTAGAAGAAATGGAATAGCCCTCACAGTCAACAAAAGAGTTCGAAATGCAGTGCTTGGGTGCAATCTCAAAAACGACAGAATGATCTCTGTTCATTTCCAACGCAAACCATACAATATCACAGTAATCAAAGTCTATGACCCAACCACTAATGCCAAAGAAGCTGAAATTGAACAGTTCTATGAAGACCTACAAGACCTTCTAGAACTAACACCAAAAAAAAGATGTCCTTTTCATCACAGGGGATTGAAATGCAAAACTAGAAAGTCAAGAGATACCTGGAGTAACAGGCAAGTTTGGCCTTGGGGTACAAAATGAAGCAGGGCAAAGGCTAACAGAGTTTTGCCAAGAGAATGCACTGGTCATAGGAAACACCCTGTTCCAACAACACAAGAGATGACTCTACACATGGACATCACCAGATGGTCAAAACCAAAATCAGACTGATTATATTCTTTGCAGCCAAAGATGGAGAAGCTCTATACAGTCAGCAAAATCAACACCAGGGGCTGACTGTAACTCAGAACATGAACTCCTTATTGACAAATTCAGATTTAAATTGAAGAAAGTAGGGAAAACCACTAGACATTCAGGTATGACCTTAATCAATTCTCTTATGATTATACAGTGGAAGTGACAAATAAAGGGATTAGATCTGATAGAGAGAGTGCCTAAAGAACTATGGACTGAGGTTTGTAATACTGTACAGGAGGCAGTGATCAAAACAATCCCTAAAAATAAGAAATGCCAAATGGAAAAGGGTTGTCTGAGGAGGCCTTACTAATAGCTGAGAAAAAAAGAGAAGCAAAAGACAATGGAGAAAAGGGAAGATATATCCATATGAAAGCAGAGTTCCAAATAAAAGCAAGGAGAGATAAGAAAGCCTTCCTCCGTGATCAATGCAAAGATATAAAGGAAAACAATAGAATGGGAAAGACTAGAGATCACTTCAGGAAAATTAGAGATACCAAGGGAACATTTCATGCAAAGATGGGCACAATAAAGTACAGAAATGGTATGAACCTAACAGAAGCAGAAGATATTAAGAAGAGGAAGCAAGAATACACAGAAGAACTATACAAAAAAAGATCATAATGATTCAGATAACCATGATGGTGTGATCACTCACCTAGAGCCAGACATCTTGGAGCGAGAAGTCAAGTGGGCCTTAGGAAGCATTACTATGAACAAAGCCAGTGGAGGTGATGGAATTCCAGCAGAGCTATTTTAAAACCTAAAAGATGATGCTGTTAAAGTACTGCACTCAATATGCTAGAAAATCTGAAAAACTCAGCAGTCACCATAGATTGGAAAAGGTCAGTTTTCATTCCAATCCCAGAGAAACTCATGTACACCCATGGCTGATGCATATCAATGTATGGCAAAACTAATACAGTATTGTAAAGCAAAATAAAGTAAAAATAAAAATAAAAAAAAAAGGCAACACCAAAGAATGTTCAAACTATCACACGATTGCACTCATTTCACACGCTAGCAAAGTAATGCTCAAAATTTTCCAAGCTAGGCTTTAACAGCACGTGAACCGATAAATTCCAGATGTTCAAGCTGGATTTAGAAAAGGCAGAAGAACCAGAGATCAAATTGCCAACATTTGTTGGATCATAGGAAAAGTAAGAGAATTCTAGAAAAAAACATCTACTTCTGCTTAATTGACTACGCCAAAGCCTTTGACTGTGTAGATCACAACAAACTGCTGAAAATTCTGAAGAGATGGGAATACCAGACCACCTTACCTGCCTCCTGAGAAACCTGCATAGGTCAAGAAGCAACAGCTAGAACCGGACATGAAACAACAGACTGGCTCCAAATTGTGAAAGGATTACATCAAGGCTATATATTGTCACCCTGCTTATTTAACTTATGTGCAGAGTATATCATGCAGAAATGCTCAGCTGGATGAAGCACAAGCTGGAATCAAGATTTCTGGGAGAAATATCAATAACCTCAGATATGGAGATGATGCCACCTTTATGACAGAAAGTGAAGAGGAACTAAAGAGCCTCTTGATGAAGGTGAAAGAGAACAATGAAAAAGTTGGCTTAAAACTCAACATTCAAAAAAACTAAGATCATGGCATCTGGCCCCATCATTTCATGGCAAATAGATGGGGAAACAATAGAAACAGTGACAGACCTTATTTTCTTGGGCTACAAAATCACTGCAGATGGTGACTGCAGCCATGAAACTAAAAGATGTTTACTCCTTGGAAGAAAGGCTATAACCAACCTAGACAGCATATTAAAAAGGAGAGACATTACTTTGCCAACAAAGGCCCATCTAGTCAAAGCTATGTTTTTTCCAGTAGTCATGAATGGATGTGAGAGTTGGACCATAAAGAAGGCTGAGCACTGAAGAACTGATGCTTTTGAACTGTGGTGTTGGAGGAGACTCTTGAGAGTCTCTTGGACTGCAAGGAGATCCAACCAGTCAATCCTAAAGGAAATCAGTCCTGAATATTCATTGTATTGACTGATGCTGAAGCTACAATACTTTTGCCTCCTAATGTGAAAAACCAACTCATTAGAAAAGACCCTGATGCTGGGAAAGATTGAAGGCAGGAGGAGAAGAGGACAACAGAGGACAAGATGGTTGGATGGCATCACTGACTCAATAGACATGAGTTTGAGCGAGCTCTGGGAGATGATGATGAACAGGGAAGCCTAGCATGTTGCAGTTCATGCAGCCACAAAGAGTTGGACATGACTGAGAGACTAAACAGCAATATAGTTCATTTGCCAAAACTGATTCATGTTCCCTGACCTTCTTTCCCCATACTTATATCAATCTGAGGAAATAGATATCTAAGTGCTTTAGCAAAACTATAATTTATCACCTGGGATAAGAGCCTAACCAATTTGAGATCATAGGTGGAAACAGAGCTGCTACCTGAAAATTATGAGTGCTCTAGGAGGCAAAGCAATATATCTTGCAAACTTACCTTCCCTGCCTGCTGTACTTGGAATAACTTAAGGGAAAATGAACAAATAGTTCATTATACTATCAATGTACCTTATATTTTTATTTAGGATTTTCCCCCAATTTGTATCTTACAAGTAGGGCCCCTCACATCCATCTCTAGGGTAATTTATTTTAAGTTATCCATTAAATATTAAAAAAAAGTGACATTTGAGAAGAGCAATAGTGTAGCTGATAGCTAACTGAGGGTGATGGAGGCTCCCAGGTTGAGCTGGAGGAAGAATAGAACATGAAGTTACTAGAGTCAATATAAGTAAATGCTACTGAAGCTTCCTCAGTTCTTCCTGAGAAGGAGTAAGCAGCTATTAAACCCTATCAATACTGATGTATAATTTCTACAAGAAGTAGGGGGTAACCGTTGCCCTGTGCAAAATACTTGGAACCAGTATTGCTTCAGTCAAGTTATACAAGATTTAAAAAAAAAAAAAAAAGGGCAAAATATGGCTATTGATGTAAATTCCCAGTATATCTACAACTAGACCAAAAGCACTTTGCTGACAGTGAATCTCTTTCAAACTCTTAATAGCCACCTGCTATAACTTGATATGTGAAGTAAATGAGTTTCAAGATTTGAATTGTGAGTTTTCAGAAACCCCATATGTAATATTTTTTGTTAGATAAAGTTGTATGCAGAAAGATATAGAGGTTTTTATAATGCTGGTAAGTGCAGTTCTGCTTTTTGATGGAGTTTCAACAATAGAACTAGTTTATTACACCCTCGAGCTACATCCCTATCTGATATGGTACGGTAATGAGATTTTTAATACTTATTAACCTCATGAATTTTGCAAACTGATAAAATTGAAAGAAGGAATATCTATTGCATCACTGAGACTTTATTCAATGACTCTGTGTCTAATATATTAAGAATATTACTATTGCCTCCTTTCTAATGCTTAAAGTATAATTTTGATCTATCTCTCTTGAGTTTTTTTTTTAAACACAAGTCTTTCTGACCATGAAATATCATCCTTTGTGTCCAACTTGGATACACAAGTCTTAAAGCAAAGCTTGATTTAAGTTCAAGCTAGAAACAAATCACCCTTTCCCCATTACTAACTCTTACCTTGGTTTGAACATCAAAATGATTCTTTAAAAAGTATTTTAAATAAAATATTAATGTGACCTCCTCCCCAACATCCCAATAATTTTTTTAAATAAGGAATGCAAAATTTAGATTAAATGATGCCAAATATTAAGTACTTATATGCCCTGCACATTGCTAAGTGATTTATTAAACCAATGCTCACAACAATGCTAAGGCAGGTATTTTTAACTCCTAAGCCTCAATTTCAGTATCTGTAAATAGAGATATGTAATTTGTCAGTATCTATGACACCTGGGACAGAGAAGGCAATGGCACCCCACTCCAGTACTCTTGCCTGGAAAATCCCACGGATGGAGGAGCCTGGTGGGCTGCAGTCCATGGGGTCGTGAAGAGTCAGACATGACTGAGCGACTTCACTTTCACTTTTCACTTTCATGCATTGGAGAAGGAAATGGCAACCCACTCCAGTGTTCTTGCCTGGAGAATCCCAGGGACGAGGGAACCTGGTGGGCTGCCGTCTCTGGGGTCACAGAGTCGGACACGACTGAAGCGACTTAGCAGCAAGAGCAGCATACCTGCGAAAGAGCCAAGGATTTGGACCTTCTCCAAAGATCCAACTTTCCCAAAGTCACCAGTACTTTGCTAAACTTATGCTACAGGGACAAAACTCTTCATTCACTCTATCTGCTTATTCCTATAGATTTAGAAACGGATTCTGCTTCTTAGGTTTCCAATTTACGGCCAGGAAAACAAAAACATTGTATAAGCAACAGAAACAAATATTGATTAATTTGTGCTGGGGGAACCAAGAAAGGATTCATAGAATGTGCCACAACAAGCCTTAAATTTGAGTAAATGAATATAAGTTGGTATTAAATACTCTCCGTACTGTATGCTGTTGTAAGCCTGGCTATGAGAGCTGTCTACATTTTTTGTTCCTGAAAACCTGAATTATATAGATCAGCACTGTCCTATAGAATTTTCTAACGATGATAGATAATGGAAATCCTCTCCATCTGTGCTAACAAATATGACAGCCAATAGTCATAGTTACATACTGAACACTAGAGATGTGGCTACTGTGACTGAGGCAATTTTAACTTGACTTAATTTAAATGTAATAGTCATTTTTGCCTAATGGTTCCCATGCTGGGTGGCACATACCTACAGGTTTGTTTTGTTTTTTTTTTTTTTTAATATGGCCTGTTTGCATGCCTTGGATATTTAGACTAAAGTTGGAGTGCGTGTGTGTCTGCTAAGTTGCTTCAGTCGTGAAGTCCAACTCTTTGCGACCCTATGGACTATAGCCTGCCAGGCTCTTCTGTACGTGGAATTCTCTAGGCAAATACTAGAATTGGTTGCCATGCCTTCCTCCAGGGGATCTCCCTGACCCAGAGATCAAAGGCCTGTCTCCTGCATTGCAGGCAGTTTCTTTACTGTTGAGCCACCAGGGAAGCCCACAAAGTTGAAATGGAGGAACACTTTCCAACTGGGTGGAAAGTAAGAGGCTTGGAGGAAAAGGGCTAATCGAGAAGATTTTGTACACTTGCTAACAGTTTAGAATTTTACCCTGAAAGTAGTAATATGTAATAAAAAATATTTAAAATTACTTTCTTTGACAGTCTTTTAGGAATCTTCTGATTGATATACATATGTATATCAATATGATACATATATGCATATAAGTATATGTATAAAGGTATATATATATGATTTGCATTTGTATATTGATATACATATGTATATAGGTATATGTACATTTATATAATGTACATACACACAGAATTTGGTTTAAGCAAGATGTCAAACAGATGTTTCATTTATTCAACTGCTTTTATCATAAGAGGACAAATATTTTTGCCAAGAATTAGAAAAATTATTCTTACACTTAAAACAGTAAAGAAGACTTTACTCAGGATTTTTGCAATAGATGTGAAGACTATTGCCATGGGGGAAGACAGATGAAACACAACTCAGAATATTGTAAAGATAACTGAGGATTTATGGCTAGGGAGGCAGGGGGAGATGGATGGAAAATTACCAAGAAGGGGTAATTCTTGCTAAACTGAATTAATAAGATTCTTGCTGAAGGCAGGCCAGGTGATCAATTGTCATCTGGGAGATTGTAGGGGATGAGGATCTAGAGCAGGTACAAGGATGACCAGACATCCAGGGTAAAAGGATTATCCCTAAACTGACTTAGCAGGATTCTTGCTACAACTAGGCTGGGAAGGCCCAAAATGGTAAAACCAAGGCTAAGAGTTAGTCTAAAGGAAGGCTCAGGGGAGCTTGACTAAATTTTGATAGAGGAGAGAGTCTTTGTCACAAAAACCGCAAAAGAAAATTAATGCTAAGCCCTTCACTGGAATAGCAGATGACAGGTAAATGAGGCATTTTCAGAGAAGCTTATTTTCCCTAAATAATGTGAATCTAGCTAAGGAGGCAAAGAATCGACCTGCAGTGCATAAGACCTGGGTTCGATCCATGGGTCAGGAAGATCCCCTGGAGAAGGGAACGGCAACTCACTACAGTATTCATGCCTAGAGAAACACATGATATAACCTGAAATTCCTACTATTCACTCTTCTTAGCTTTCCCCAGAAGCAGCAGTAGGCTTAATATTTACATAAGAAGAAACAGCCCTGAGAAAGGGATCATCAGTAAAACAGAAGAGTGGTCCATATGTGCTGTTGTGAAGGGATGGCCATCATTACTCAATCCTGAGGACCAGAATTCTCATCTTCTGCCAAGGTGCTTATCCTCCCCACTACTTTCTTTAACCACAATCCTTTATTCCTTTCTGGTTACAATAGATTGGTTTGCTTCTGACTTGCAAAATTGGGGTGTGACTTCTTTTCAAAAGAAAGGAAAGGGAATTGGAGTTCTCACACAGCAGGAAAGGAGTTGATCAGACCATGATGAACTTGGCCCAGAAGTAGGGTGGACAATGTACTTTCATGATTCCTCCTACAGGAACTCAACTGAAGGAGCACCTCTGCTGTTCTGGCTGCCTTGAAGCTCCAGTCTCTCAGTCCCCTGCTGGTTTTCTTGGGGTTTATCTTCCTGCAGCTCCATACGCCTGCCTCAGGGACTTCCACCTTGCTCACTGTTGTATCATTAGAGGACTTATCATATAGTACAAAATGAAAAGCTATGAGTAGTGAAAATTTTATTTTCATAAAAAGTTGAAAGATCATATTGCTGTTTGGTAGAAACCAACACAATACTATAAAGCAATTATCCTTCAATTAAAAATAAATACAATTTTTTAAAAGTTGAAAGACAAGAGCCATGATTCTCCAAGCTTTGGTATACCTGCCTTTCCTTGTAGCTCAGCTGGTAAAGAATCAGCCTGCAATGTGGGAGACCTGGATCTGATCCCTGGGTTGGGAAGATCCTCTGGAGAAGGGAAAGGCTACCCATTCCAGTATTCTGGCCTGGAGAATTCCATAGACTAAGTCCATGGGGTCGCAAAGAGTCAGACACGACTAAGCAACTTTCACTTTCACTTGTACATAAAAAGTTTTTCCAGTGGCTAACGGAGACCTGCCTTCTCTTTCCCCAGCCTCTGAGAAAACCTCTCATTCCCAATGCCTCCTCCATCACTAGCTCAGCAACTTTTAACTGCAAAAGTGACTACTTTTCCTACCTGCTTTGCCACCTGTAATACTGAGCTCCTAAAAACTTTCTGACAACTAGTACTGGTTCATTTTAAAGGAGGCAGATTACTTTTGTTTTACATTCCTTTGTAGCATCAGCCTGACTGCACAAGGTTAGAAATTAAGGGATGGAATATTCATTTCCTGCAACAGATAATCATAAATTCTCATAGGATCCATGGGACTTTCCAGAAGTCTGTTTAGAATACTTTGCGGTAACTAGTTAACATTGAAGCCAAGCTGGTGAAAATAAATTAAATGTTTGAGGCTGCATCGAAGCCTAAAATCTTTAGAGGGTGATATATAAACTTACAGTGGATTTTTTAAAAAATGAGTTTGCTGTAATTGTGAATAATGACTTGGAATCATTGTAGTTTGGGGTGAGGGAGAAAGAGACTGTAGTTTAGAACTAGACCTAGAATGAAATATATTCATGCCCTTGTTCATACAGGAAAGCAGGCGGTCAGGAAAAACACGCAGAAGCCCTGAGCGAGATAATGGGATTTCTCTTAATTTGATTTGCTGTGGAGAACGCTGGCCTATTTAATACATCCATGTGGAGTTGCTGTTTATATTTTGGTTTCTAATTAGCATAGTCATTCTGAAGCCTCTAGCTGCCTTCTCCTTCCACATAAATCTAATTTGGCCTTGAGGAGGGTTATTAGAGCAACACAAGGAGCACAAACAAAGGGAAATGTCTGCCAAACAGCAGGCAGGCTCGGTGCATCTGGGGCAGGCGGGCAGCGGGCGGGGGGCAGCCGGGCCAGGGTGCAGAGCTGCGGGCACAGGAGTGACAGAGCCTGGACAACAGATCGACCACCAGCAAAAAAAAAAAAAAAAAAAAAAAGGATGATATTGAAGGGATGTGAAAGCTGTAAAGAAAAGATTTAAAATTGATTTTGAAAGTTTCTAAACTGGGCCCTAGAATGGATGGTCTGTATTGAAGTAAATGCTTAGTCTCCCTCCTAAAACTCCTTGTAAAGAGTGACATTTCAATTTTCCCTGGCTTTGGGGAGCTTGACTTTTTTTTTTTTTAACAGCTCTACAACTCAGTCTTAGAGAAGCACCTTCTAGCAGTGATAATAAAGTACACTGAGGGGGGATGTGGACAACATTGATAAAGAGGCACTAATCCTTATTCTGCGTGAAAAATAGTCTGAAGGCAGATTCCATCCCAAAGGGGAAGAAAGAAGAATGCTAAACATGACTAGCAGTGACCTATTTTTCACCAAGCAATTGGAGCTCAAGTACATTTTGATGAAAATGTTCATGGGGAAGAGCAAAGGACATAAACTCTTTGTAAAGGGCATTGAAGTACTAACTTAAAATTCTGTGATAACTCTGAAGAGGTGAGATAACAGGTTCTTTTGAGCAGATTTAGGGGCTCTACTAACATTGATCAGGTGGGTCCCCTATAGAATCCACATTCATGGTTTGCAGTTTGTCTTAACTAGCTCCTGCCTCTCTTATAAAGCTGGTAGCAGCAACTTCCAAGCAAGGGCTCAGCGAGCTTTGTTTGCAAGGGTCTATGGGAGTGCTGATGAGTATAATTTACTGCAAAATGTTCCCCCTACTGTGAGGAGCAGAATGCTAATGATCTGAATCTATTCTTTGTCCAGAACACAAAGAATTACAGCTCCCCTTAGAACACACTGAAACATCTTTAGGATTAAACTTTTTAAAAATGCACTTCCATTGCATTCTACATATTCTATTTAGATGCATGTCTATCAACAATGTACTGCATATTGACAGTGTTAAAATCTGCAGACACATGAGTGCAGATCCCAATCTAAGGAGAAAATGAAAGAGAGAGGGAGAGAGGGAGGAAGACAGGAGACAGGAGGGGAGAAAAAGAGAATGAATTCAAAAATTAAAACCACCTTGTACCATGTAGTAAACTTTTAGTGTCACAAGGATACAGAGGAGAGGTTTCTGAAAAAAATAAATAAATAAATAATGGAAGTACCTTTCCTAGGTATTTCTAAATGGGAGTGGACATAGATTTCACAAGGAAGAAGGTAGGAACATATGAGACTCTTGTCCAAGTGGTAATATGACATAAACACTCTGCTAAAAGTTCAAAAACCTCTTATTTTGACTTATTTAATCCTACTCTACCCCAATCCAGAAAGACTGGTTAATCTCACTGCCCAACTACCCAGGAGATCAGGCAAGTTGCCTCCCTGTTCTCAGCATCTGTTTCTTCATCTGTCAAAAACTTGATCAGAATGAATCTCCAAGGAGAAAGGAGCCATCTTCTGGGAATTTTTCTTTTCCATCTGATTTCTATTACAAGTTAGAACATCTCAGGGGTCAGTCCAGGCTCCCACATGATTATTTCTCATATCTCTCCTTGGAAGATATTTTCCACACATTCAAACACTATGTCTAGGCCACATGCTAAGCTTTGAGCTGCCTTGTAAGTATGTGAGTAGAAATGTTAACCAGGGGATTAGACAAATGGGTCTGGTTGTGAGAAGAATTGTAGTATAAAGACCACGTATGTAAAACAGAATCCATGGTCTGCTCTTCCAGCCTTTAGCTTCAATACTCATAAACCTACTCCATCTCAAGATCGCAAGCTGAGCAAGAGCCACTCCCTTACACCCTTGCTCCTTCAGGAGAAGTCTCAACAGTCTCCCCAGTGTCCCCAACCTTGTCCACCATCCCTCTCTTCAGGTAAACCTAATGATCTAGAACATGTCATCCCCCATCCAGATCACTGGAGTGGACTACTTCAAACTTGTCATTTCCCAACCATTCTCTACACACAATCAGCAGGGGTGTTACTATGTGCATGCAACGTCACTCCCCCATTGAACATGTCAGTGGCTACATGTTTCTCTCAGGCTTGGGACCCTCGATCTAACATGCTCTCAGTGGCCCCCATGATCTGGTCCTGCCTACCTCTCCTTTTCCTTTGCCATCTGCCCCCTGCTCAGAGTTCTCCTTTCACAGGGCCTTTCAACTCCTTCAACAAGAGAGGCTCCAATACACATTGTATGAATACAACTGCCTGTCCAGGTCATTCCAACACCCCCATCCTACCCCATGCAACAAAGTGAAAGCTTTTCAATGGTGCTAAATTCTATAGGGGGAAAAAAAAAAAAAAACTAAGACAAAGTAAGTGAGACAGGCAGGGAATGACAGGGAAACCAGGGAGTTGTCATTTTTTTTACTGAATGGCCAGGAAAGACCTTCTAAAAAGGTCACAACTGATAAAGACATGAAATGCATGAGTGAGCTGATCAGCTGTCTTGGTAAGAGCATTCCAAACAAGAAAAAAAAGGACAAAAAGCAAAAACCAACAGCCAAAGTGAAACCTCTCGGGGGATATCATGGAGCAGCAGGGTGGCCAGTGCAGCTGGAACAGAGGGAGGGAGGCAGAGGGCAGCTGGAGATGAGTAGGAAGGGTGGCTTATCAACCAGCAACCACTGTAAGGGTTCTGGATTTTATTCCAGTTTGGGAAATCATGGGAGCCATTGGAGAGAGGACAGACATGGTCTGAGTCATAGTTTTAAAGAATGAGTCTGGCTGCTGTGATAAAAACAGAGTGTGAGAAGGTAAGGATGGAAGCAAGAAACAGGATCATATTAAAATAGCCCAGGTGCTGAGGTGATGATATTGCAACAGCCATCACAGTATTAGCAATACTGGCAATGGTAAAGCTGGATTAAAGATCCAGACTGAAGGAGCACTCACAGGATTTACGGATGGATGGAGTGAGGGCTGAGAACTTCCTACTCACTTGTCAGAAATAGAGTTTGTATCAATTCCTCAAATGCCTTTCTGACTGGTTTTCTCCTCCAGCCAATTCAGGTTATATGTAACTCCCCATCCCAGCTGGTGCTCATGCTCATAACATTTGCCACCACCGTAATTAAACAGAAATTATTCCAGTGATGAACTCACTGTTCATGTTAAGTCATATACTTATAGGGAAGGCAATGTCAATGCTATTCCCCACTCTATTCTGAACACAGAAGCTCTGGAGCCATTTATTAGATAAACTGGGTAAACCGCAGTGTGCTTCACTACAATGAAGTCCACCTGGTCAATCATACATAGGTATACCCTGTATAATCATTAATATTGCTATTAAAACAGAAGTAGAGACAACTCCGATGAGCTGTGACAATTATATAGACGAGCTACTTCCTTGTTGGCAGCTCTCAGAGTGTGAAAAATGGTGAAATACATGGTTATTAAGCAATCTAGAGTAATCAGACCTTTTCAAACATTGAGCCAATATGTATACCCACCAAGCTGTATCCACATTTTAGTCACGACGAATGGATAAGAAAGCTGTGGTACATATACACTATGGAGTATTACTCAGCCATTAAAAAGAATACATTTGAATCAGTTCTAATGAGGTGGATGAAACTGGAGCCAATAAGCCAGAAAGAAAAACACCAATACAGTATACTAACGCATATATATGGAATTTAGAAAGATGGTAATGATAACCCTATATGCGAGACAGCAAAAGAGACACAGATGTAAAGAACAGACTTTTGGACTCTGTGGGAGAGGGAGAGGGTGGGATGATTTGGGAGAATGGCATTGAAACATGTACACTATCATGTAAGAAATAAATCACTAGTCTAGGTTTGATACAGGATACAGGATGCTTGGAGCTGGTGCACTGGGATGACCCAGAGAGATGATATGGGGAGGGTAGTGGGAGGGGGGTTCAGGGTTGGGAACTCATGTACACCTGTGGTGGATTCATGTCAATGTATGGCAAAACCAATACAGTATTGTAAAGTAAAAAAATAAATTTTAAATAAAAAAGAATGTCCAATAGAATTAATTATATAAGCATTTAAAAGTATGTATTAAAGTTATTGAAAGGCTAACTATTTCTAGTATGAAGATTTCAGAGGTGCAGTTTATGAAAGCATCAGACCTTCCGGTTCAATCAATAAAACCCAATACTAACTACAAATCACCTGCTGCCTAGAGTGCTGAAATCTGGCTACCAGCTATGGCATAAGCATGGTACCTTCAAACAAGGCCACAGTATTAATTTTTACATGTTGTATTAATTTCCTAGGGCTGCTGTAACAAAGCACCACACATTTAATGCAACAGAAATGAACCGTCTTCCCACTTTAGAAGACTAGCATCAAGGTGTTGGCAGGGCCACATCCTTCTACAGCCGCTACGGGAGGATCCTTCCTTACCTGGTCCAGCTCCTGGGAGCCTCAAGTGTTCCTTGGCTTGTGGCAGTGTAACTCTAATCTCTGGCTCTGTCTTCATGTGGCTATCTTCTCTCTCTGTTTGTGTCCAACTCTCCTTCTTCTTATAAGGACACCAGTCTCATGGTTAAGGACCCACCCTATATTAACAGTATGACCTTAAGTAATCACATCTGCTATGACTCTGTTCCCAAATAAGGTCACATTCATAGGTACATGCAGTTAGGAATGCAAAATATTTTTTGAGGGGACACAATTCAACCCATAAAAGATGTGGTTAACAGTGGAGCTGGGGACAATTTTATCCAGTGTAGAGAAATGGGTTAGAAAACAGGAAAACTTAATCTGAGGTTCAGATCTTTAGAGAGAGAAGTAAGTTATTTCAACAAGTTAACCTCAATGTTGGTTTCCCACTCTTTAAAATGAATATGTTAGAAGAGATGATATCTGGTCACTGAGCTAATTCACATCACATGAAGATGAAACTAAGTAAAGTATCCAGCCTGCTCAAGTCACATAGAATCAACCATACAGTGAACACTGCTGGTCCTGCCCTCATTTACATAAAGGCTTAACAAGTCATTTCAATTCTTTAAATACCACAAGAAAGGGTAAGACATTACATCTGACTTCACTTCTACTTGAATCACATCAGTGTCAGAGGCTTAGACTAGCAACCAGTTACTAGTTGTACCTCCTGTACTCAATAAATCCTGTAGCCATAGCAAAGATGTTATTTCAAAATACTTTTTCAGAAACTGAAATAACAATCTAAGTACCCCATCCTCTCAAAAATGCCTTTGTTGATAGACTCTTTACAGCACAAAACTTCAGTAAACTCTTGTATGGCTACGTAGCTTATTCTTCCAATATGCTTTGTGAGATTGATGTTAGTTTAACTTGAGACTGTAAATATCAGTGTCTTTCAGTTATCCCTGTATGCTCCACCAGGAAACCAATTAAATTGCCCTATCACAGTTTAAGGTTAAGATGGTTTACCAGACCCCAAGAAAAACATATTCAGACAAGAAGTAGCTTTAGAGAGTGTTTTGGAGAATATCATTATTAACCTAGACCAGACTTACATCCATTCTCTTTCGATGAGAAGAGCTAGGTGGAAAGTTAAAGCATGTAATTTAATGTGTGTGATATCTGAAGGTGGCCTAAAAAGACAGTGTGATATAATGGCTAGTACAGTACTTCTTAATATCCAAGTCACTTTTCTATTTGGTATTATTGACATGTACAATGGTCTTTTGTTGTTGTTGTTTAGTTGTTAAGTTGTGTCTGACTTTTGCGACTCCATAGACTGCAGCCAGCCAGGCTCCTCTGTCCATGGGATTTCCGAGTCAAGAATACCGGAGTGGGTTGCCACTTCCTTCTCCAGGGGATTTTCTCGACTCAGTGATCAAACCTGAGTCTCCTGCATTGACAGGTGGGTTCTTTATCCCTGAGCCATTAGGGCAGTCCCTTTTTCCCCCTATGTATTAACTGGATGCAAGAAAATGCTGGAAATGTTCCATCACTTAAAATCAAATTTTTTTTATCATCTCTGAGTATTTTGATCTTTAACATCTTGAGAGTGTATTATAGTCTAAAAATACTTGAATATAAAATTCTCCAATGGAAGTATTAGAAAAAGAAGAACAAACAAAATCTAAAGTTATCTGAAAGATATAATGAAGATGAAAGGGAAAATAAAGATTAAAAATTGGAAAAAAAATCAATTAAACTTAAAGTTGATTCTTTGAAAAGGTAAACAAAATTGACAAACCTCTGGCCCAGCTCACCAAGAAAAGAGAAAGAACCTAAATAAACAAAATAAGGGGAGAAAAAGAGGAAAATAACAACAGATACTGCAGGGGAAAAAAAATCTGAGAGTATTATCGTATGCCAACAAATTGGGCAATCTAGAAGAAATGGGCAACTTTGGGCAACTTTCTAGAAACACAGCCCACCAAAACTCAATCAAAAAGAGAGACAATTTGAACAGACCAATAAGTAGAATCTGTAATAAATCTGTAATTTAAAAAACACACACACAAAAACCTCCCTGCAAACAAAAGTCCAGGACTAGATGGCTTTACTGGGGAATTCTACCTAACACACAAAGAACAACTTGTACCTCTCCTTCTTAAACTCTCTCAAAAGATACAAGAGGAGGGAACACTCCCAAAGGCATTCTATCAATATGAAGCCACCATCACTCTGATACCAAACCCAGACAAAGACACTATAAGAAAATTACAGGCCGATATCTTGGACGAATATAGGTACAAAAATTCTCAGCAAAATATTATTAAGCTGAATTCAGCAACACATAGATCATACACCACAACCAAGCTGGAGTCATCCCAGGATCACAAGGATGGTTTAACATACAGAAATCAAACAATGTGATACGATACGTCACGTCAACAAAAAACAAAAAGCACATGATCATCTCAACAGATGCAGAAAAAGCATTTGATAAAATTAAACTCTTACCAGTTTCCTGGTGTGGAGTCTCCATGGCCCCTTGCTCCAAGCACTGCCCAGGAGTCCAATGCAGAAGTCACAGGCTAAGCAAGTTTTCAAGAAAACTGCCCGGGAGCTGAACTGGCTTTGGTTTATGAGGGTGGACAGGTGGTTCATCATGGGTGATATTTTCTCAAACATTTTTTCCAGTTTGTTTCAGTTCAGTTCAGTTCAGTAGCTCAGTCATGTCCGTCTCTTTGCGACCCCATGAATCGCAGCACGCCAGGCCTCTGGAACCTAGGAAATGAGAATTTTAATTTTGGGATTAGATGGAGCAGGAAAAACCACAATTTTGTACTGATTACAGGCTGGAGACGTCATTGCTACTATTCCTACCATTGGATTTAATATTGAGATGGTAACATACAAAAGCCTTAAATTCCAAGTCTGGGATTTGGGAGGGCAGACAACTGATGTTAGTATTCAAACTCGCATGCAGTCATTTATGTAGTAGATTGTGGTGACCAAGACCAAATTGGTATTTCAAAATCAGAGTTAGTTGCCAAGTTGGAGGAAGAAGAGCTGAGAAGAGCCATTTTAGTGGGTTACAAATAAGCAGGACAACGGAACGGGACATGACTCCCTCACAGATGGCAAATCCACTTGAGCTACCTGTCTTGAAGGACGGAAAATAGCAAATATTCAAAACTTTAGTAACCAAAGGCACTTGCTTTGATGAGGCCATGGAATGGTTAGGTGAAACACTAACCAAAGAGCAGACAGTGATTCAGTCACTTATGCTTCTCTGAAATGAAGACCATATCACATATATATCCCTTTGGAAATCATTGATTTTCACACTCCTAAATGTTAAAACTGCATGACTGTTGGCATATACCAAACTGCCTCCAACATTTGTAATAAATATTAAAAATAAGTTTTAAAAAAACTCTTACCAAAGTGAGTATAGAGGAAACAGAGCTCAACAGAATAAAAGCTGTTTATGACAAATTTACAGCCAACATAATACTCAGTGGTGAAATTCAGCTTTTTAGCTGAATGCTTCCCCCCTAAAATTTGGAACAAGGATGCCCACTCTCACCATGTCTATTCAATATAGTACTAGAAGTCCTAGTCACAGCACTCATACAAGAAAAGTATAAGCTATCCAAATTGTAAGGGAAGAGATAAAATTATAACATTTGCAAAATGACATGATACTGTATATAGAAGATACTAAAGACTACACACAAAAACTACTGGACTGAGAAGTGAATTCAGCAAGGTAGTAAGATAAAAGATTAACACATAGGAATTGGTTGTATTTATTTATGTTAGCAATGAATTACCAGAAAGGGAAATTAGAAAAACAGTCTCTTTAAAATTGCATCAGGAAAAAATACCTAGGAATTAACCTGACCAAGGAGAGAAAGACTTATACACTGAGAAGTATAAACTATTAATAAAGGAAACTGAAGATGATTCAGAGAAATGGAAAAATACCCCATGCTTTTGGACTGAACGTATATTGTTAAAATGGACATACTACCCAAAGTAATCTACAAATATGACGTGATCCCTATCAAATCGCCCATGATATTTTTCATAGAACTAGAAATAGAACAAATAATCCTAAAATTTAAATGGACCCAACAAAAAGACCCACAATTGCCAAAGCAATTCAGAAGCAAAAGAATAAAGCAGAAGGCATAACCCTCTCAGACTTCAGACAATACTATAAACCTACTGTAATCAAAACAGTGAGGTCTTGGCACAAAAATGTACACATGGATTAAGGGAACAGAAGAGAAAACCCAGAAATAAACCCACATATCTATCATCAATTAATCTTTAACAAAGGAGGAAAGAATATACAATGGGGAAAAGACAGGGCAGCAAGTGGTGTTGGGAAGGTTGGACAGCCACTATAAACGAATGAACTTACAGTATACCTTCACACTCTACAGAAAAATAAAGTGAACATGGGTTAAAGACTTAGACAAAAGGCATGACACCATAAAACTCCTTGAAGAGAACATAGCCAAAACATTCCTGACATAAATCATACCACTGTTTTCTTAGGTCTGTCTTTCAAGACAACAGAAATGAAAACAAAAATAAACAAATGGGACCTGATCAAACTTACAAGCTTTTGCATAGCAAAGGAACCCATAAACAAAATGAAAAGACACCTACAGAATGGGCAAAAATATTTGAAAATGATGCAACTAATAGAGGTTAATATCCAAAATGTACAAACAGCGCATATAACTCAATAACAAAAACAAAAACAAAAAACAACCCAAACAGTGGGCAGAAGCCCTTAATATGCATTTTTCCAAAGAAGATATACAGATGACCAACAGGCACCTAAAAAAGATGTTCAAAATCATTAATTATTAGAGAAAACCACAAATCAAATCATGGTGAGATATCACCTCACACTGGTCAGAATGGCCATCACCAAAAATTCTACAAATAAAAAAATGTTAGCAAGGGTGTGGAGAAAAGGGAACCCTCCCACACTGTTGTAAGAATATAAATTGGTGCAGCTACTTTGGAGGACAGTAGGAAGGTTCTTCAAAAAACTAAAAATAGTGTCCACATGATCCAGCAATCCCATTTCTGAGCATATATCTGGAGAAAACTCAAATTCAAAAAGCTTTTGCACAGCAAAGGAAACTATAAACCAAACTAAAAGACAACCCACAGAATAGGAGAAAATATCTGCAAATAAAGCAACCTACAGAGATTAATCTCCAAAATATACAAACATTCCATGTCAAAAAAAAAAAAAAACCCACAAACAATCCAATCAAAAAATGAGCAGAAGATCTAAACAGACACTTCTCCAAAGAAGACATAAAGATGGCTAAGAAGCACATGAAAAGATGCTCAGCATCTCTAATTATTAGAGAAATGCAAATCAAAACTACACACACTGGTCAGAATGGCCCCCATCAAAAATCTGCAAGCAATAGATATTAGAGAGGGGGTGAAGGAAAGGGAATCCTCCTACACTCTTCATAGAAATGTAAATTGGTACAGCAATTAGGGAGAACAGTATGAAGGTTCCTTAAAAAGCTAAAAATATAGCTACCATATGACCTAGCAATCCCACTCCTGGGCATACATCCAAAGAAAACTATAACTCAAAAAGATACATGCACCCCAATGTTCACTGCAGCACTATTTACAATGACCAGAACATGGAAGCAACCTAAATGTCCATCAACAGAGGAATGGATAATGAAGATGTGGTACACATATACACTTGAATATTTCTCAGCCATAAAAAATAAAATAGTGTCATTGGTACAATGTGAATGGACCTAGAGATTGTCATACTGAGTGAAGTCAGTCAGACAGAGAAGGACAAATATTGTATAATATCACTTATATGTAGAATCTAAAAAAAAAAAAAAAAAAACTGGTACAAATGAACTTACCTACAAAACTGAAATAGAGCTACAGATTTAGGAGACAAGCTTATGGTTGTTTCCTGAGGGGAAAGGGGGAGAGGGATAAATTGGAAGACTGAGATTGACATATACACTCTACTATATATAAAATAGGTAACTAATAAGGACCTACTGTGGGTTTCCCAGGTGGTTCAGTGGGTAAAGAATCCACCTGCAATGCAGGAGACATGGGTTCAATCCCTGGGTTGGGAAGATCCCCTGGAGGAGGGCATGGCAATCCACCCCAGTATTCTTGCCTAGGGAATCCCATGGACAGAGGAACCTGGTGGGCTACAGTCCACAGAGTTGCAAAGAGTCTGACACGACTGAGGTGACAGCATGCATGCAGTGACCTGCAGTATAACACAGAGAACTCTACTCAATACTCTGTAATGACACAATGGAATATTGCTCAGCCATTAAAAAGAATGCATTTGAATCACTTTTAATGAGGTGGATGAAACTGGAGCCTATTATACAGAGTGAAGGAAGTCAGAAAGAAAAACAGCAATACAGTATACTAATGCATATATATGGAATTTAGAAAGATGGTAACGATGACCCTATATGCAAGACAGCAAAAGAGACACAAATGTAAAGAACAGTCTGTTGGACTCTGGGAGAAGGCGAGGGTGGGATGATTTGAGAGAATAGCATTGAAACGTGTATATTATCATATGTGAAACAGATTGCCAGTCAAGGTTTTATACGAGACAGGGTGCTCAGGGCTGGTGCACTGGGATGACCCAGAAGGATGGGATGGGGAGGGAGGTGGGAGGGGGGTTCAGGATGTGGAACACATGTACACCCATGGCTGACTCATGTCACTGTATAGCAAAAACCACTACAATACTGTAAAGTAATTAACCTCCAATTAAAATAAATTAATTAAAAACAAACAAAAAATACTCTGTAATGACGAATATGGGAAAATGTAAAAAAGAGCTAATATACGTATATATATAACTGATTCACTTTTCTGTACAGCAGAAAGTAAGACAATACTGTAAAATCAACTATACTCCAATAAAATTATAAAAATAAATAAATAAAAAGATTTTTAAAGGTATATGCACTCTTATGTTCATAGCAGCATTATTTACAACAGCCAAAATATGGAAACAACCAAATGCCCATTGACAGATTAATGGATAAAGAAGACTATACACACACGCATAATGGAATATTACTCAGCCATTAAAAAGAATGAAATTAATACCATGTGCAGCTACATGAATGGACCTAGAGATAATCATACACAGAAAGAGAAAAACAAATACCATGTATCCCTCATATGTGGAATCTAAAATATGACACAAATGTACATATTTACAAACGACTCACAACATAGAGAGTAGACTGTGGCTCCAAGGGAGATGAGGACCAGGGAGAGATGATTTGGGAGTTTCGGGATTAGAAGATACAAACTATTATTTATATTTTTATATATATATATATATATATATATATATATATATCATTAAATACTTCTGAGTTGTAGACCTTCAGGATTAGAAGAGTTAGGAGATACACACAAGGTTGCATAGCCTGGACAAAAAGGCTCCACATCTCACACTCTAAATACATATAAATAAATATATGTATATGTATATTGCCCCATCTATGTATAGACATATACACATACACATTCCCATTTCATTCTTTTAACTCTATGTAGCTTTTTAACAACTATATGAAATTCCATAGAATGGTTATAATGTGATTCATGTAACTATCTTCCTGTTGGTGGGCATTTAGGATAATTTTATTTTTTGTCACACTAATAATGTTATAGTTAGCTACTGATGTACACAAATGCAAAATTCTTTCATAGAATTAATTTTTAGAAGTAGAGCTTCTGGTCAAATGAACATTTTTTTAATTTCGAGAGATAATAGCAAAGTTTACTAGTATGTTTGATTTAAAACTTCTCTTGTTGCTGTTAGTCGCTAAGTCATGTCCTATTCTTTGTGATCCCGTGGACTGCAGCACACCAGGCTCCCCTGTTCTTCACTATCTCCCAAACTTTGCTCAAATTCATGTCCATTGAGTCAGTGATGCTATCTAATCATCTCATCCTCTACCATCCCCTTCTCCTTTTGCCTTTAATCTTTCCCAGCATCAGGGTCTTTTCTATGAGTCAGCTCTCTGCATCAGATGGCCAAAGTATTGGAGCTCCAGCATCAGTCCTTCCAATGAATTTTCAGGATTAATTTCCTTTAGGATTGATTTGTTTGATCTTCTTGCTCTCCAAGAGACACTCAAGAGTCTTCTCCAGCACCACAGTTTAAATGCATCAATTCTTCAGCACTCAGCCTTCTTTATGGTCCAATTCTTACATCCATACATGACTACTAGAAAAACCATAACTTTGACTAGATGGGCCTTTGCCAGCAAAGGGATGTCTCTGCTTTTTAACATGCTTTCTAACTTTGTCATAGCTTTCCTTCTAAGGAGGAAGCATCTTTTAATTTCACTGTCTGCAGTGATTTTGGAGCCCAAGTAAAGAAAATCTGTCACTACTTCCACTTTTTCCCCATCTATTTGACATGAAGGGATGGGACCAGGTGCTATGATCTTAGTTTATGTTGTGTTTCAAGCCACTTTTTCCACTCTCCTCTTTTACCCTCAACAAGAGGCTTCTTAGTACCTCCTCACATTTTTCCACTAGAGTGATATCATCTGTGTATCTGAAATTGTTGATATTTCTCGCAGCAGTCTTGATTCCAGCTTGTGATTCACCCAGCTTAGCATTTTGCACGATATACTATGCATTCAGTTCAGTTCAATTTTTCAGTCGTATCCAACTCTTTGCGACCCTATGAACTGCAGCATGCCAGGCCTCCCTGTCCATCACCAACTCCTGCAGTCCACCCAAACCCATGTCCATTGTGTCGGTGATGCCACCCAACCATCTCATCCTCTGTCGTCCCTTTCTCCTCCTGCCCTCAATCTTTCCCAGCATCAGGGTCTTTTCAAATGAGTCAGCTCTCCACATCAGGTGGCCAAAGTATTGGAGTTTCAGCTTCAACATCAGTTCCTCCAATGAACACCCAGGACTGATCTCCTTTAGGATGGACTAGTTGGATCTCCTTGCAGTCCAAGGGACTCTCAAGAGTCTTCTCCAACACCACAGTTCAAAAGCATCAATTTTTCTGTGCTCAGCTTTCTTTATGGTCCAACTCTCACATCCATACATGACTACTGGAAAAACCATAGCCTTGCATAGAAGTTAAATAAGCCAAGTAACAATATACATCCTTATTGTACTTCTTTCCCAATTCGCAACCAGTCAGTTGTGCTTTGCCCAGTTCTGCTGGTTGCTCTTTGACCCGTATAAGGTTTCTCAGGAGACTGGCAAGGTTGTCTAGCATTCCCATATCTTAGAATTTTCCACAGTTTGTTGTGAACCACATAGTCAAAGACTTTGCTAAGCAAAGTCATTTCAGTCGTGTCCAATTCTGTGCAACTGTATGAACTATAACCTGCCAGGCTCCTCTGTCCATGGAATTCTTCAGGCAAGAATACTGGAGAGGGTTACTATTTCCTTCTCCAGGGGATCTTCCTGACCCAGGGATCGAACTCGCCTCTCTTAAGTCTCCTAGCAATGGAAGGCAAGTTTCTTACCACTAGTGCCACATGGAAAGCTCTGTAGTCAATGAAGGAGACGGAGATGTTTTTCTGAAATTCCCTTGCTTTCTCTATGATCCAATGAATGTTGGCAATTTGATCTCTGGTTCCTCTACCTTTTCATCTCTCACCAAAAGTGAAACTGACCTACAGTTTTATGTGCTCAACTGGTCCTATTTAGGAAAAAGGTTATGCTAGGCATTTTAAATAAATTGAGATGTCTTACTCTGTGCCAGAACTATTTAAATAATAATGGAATGCAATCTGTTGCTTGAAGGTTCTTTAAAAGTAGCTATGAAACCATCTAGGCCTCATGCATTTTTAGAGGTAGCTCTTTAACTAGCAGGAATATTAGTGGTTATTACAGATTCTAATCTGCTGCCAGATTCAGGAGACAAATAGCTTTAACTTAACACTGTGTTTACTTAATTCTTCCTGGGCTGGGAAGATCCCCTGGAGGAGGAAATGGCAACCCACTCTTATAGTCTTGCCTGGAGAATCCCATGGACAGAAGAGACTGCCCGGTTACCATCCATGGTGTCGCAGAGTCTGTCACAACTGAGCACACACAAGCATCTTCACCAGTCCAGAGCAGTCTCCCAGAGCAGGGTTCACAGCATGTGAGGCACCACAATGTCCTCAGTGAGTGACTTCAACTCTGAGGTTTCCAAAGAGGAGCCAGATGACAGGCAGGCTTAGATCAGGAGTGATATTAATCCATTACTCACTCCAATGGTCCTGCCAAGGACTTGTAATCTTTTCTTGAAACAATTTTATATCATCCTAGAGAATTATGCATTTCATCTATATTTTCAAATTTATTGGCAAAAGTTGGTTTTGCCAAAGGAATGCCTCTTTAACAATATTATAAGAAATGCAGCTGTCCTGGTTTTATTGGTCATATATTGATTTCCTCCATCCCTTCCACCTCAGAAACTTCTGCCTTTGTCTTTGTTAATTCTTACATCTACTTTCTTTGAAATAAGATTTCCTCTTAATTCTTAAGTTAAATGCTTGGCTTATTTTCTGTCCTGTTTTCTAAAAATGAATAAAATTTCAGATCATTTTCTTCTTAGTACTACTTAAACTGTATCCTTAAAAGCATATGCTTGTTTTGTGAATTTCTGAATGGATTAAGAAAAAAATTAAAATAAATATTATTTGCAAGCGTATTTCATTTACAGAAATGTTTTTGCTATTTTATGAATTTATTGCAATGGATTTAGAATGTTATATTGTAATTTCTACTCTTTCCTTAGCCAAATTTTATAATAAGCCAAGGTGGTTAATTGCTTGAATCATTTATAGCCTTATTTTTAGTTTTAGATGTGTATAAGAGACAGGCAGAAAGTAAGACAATACTGTAAAATCAACTATACTCCAATAAAATTATAAAAATAAATAAATAAAAAGATTTTTAAAGGTATATGCACTCTTATGTTCATAGCAGCATTATTTACAACAGCCAAAATATGGAAACAACCAAATGCCCATTGACAGATTAATGGATAAAGAAGACTATACACACACGCATAATGGAATATTACTCAGCCATTAAAAAGAATGAAATTAATACCATGTGCAGCTACATGAATGGACCTAGAGATAATCATACACAGAAAGAGAAAAACAAATACCATGTATCCCTCATATGTGGAATCTAAAATATGACACAAATGTACATATTTACAAACGACTCACAACATAGAGAGTAGACTGTGGCTCCAAGGGAGATGAGGACCAGGGAGAGATGATTTGGGAGTTTCGGGATTAGAAGATACTGCTATAGCATCACACAGTAAGGGCTGTCTCTTATACACATCTTATATTTTGGCATACTGTCTACATAAGTATTTGACTTATGTTGGTGACATATACTTATCAATATCAAATTTATGTCTTTGCCTCTAATATTTATATTCTTGTGTTAGTACTAGCATTGAACAAAATATCTGCTTAGTTTTTATTTGCCTGATACATTTTTACATCCTTTTACTTTAATTTTTCTGCATCATTTTAAGGTGTCTTTTTCCATCTTTTTTCTTCTTTATATTTTAATCTACTGTTTCAGAAGTCCTTTTGTAAAGATTGCATTAACTTCTACAACCATATTATCCTTAAGTATTTTTTTCAGCTTTATTCATTTTAAACTGGAGGATAACTGCTTTACAATGTTGTGGCTGTTTTTTCTGCTTTTTTGTTTTTGTTAATCAGTTATAAGTATACACATAGCCCCTCCCTCTTGAGCCTTCTTCCCACCCCTACCCCATCCCACCCCTCTAGGTCTTCATGGAGCATTGAACCGAGCTCCCTGGGCTATACAGCAGCTTCCCACTAGCTGTCTATTTTACACATGGTCATGCATATATGTCTATGCTACTCTCTCAATTCATCCCACTCTCTCCTTTCCCAGCTGTATCCATATTTTTGTTTTTTCACTACTGTCCTCCAAAACTGAGAAATAAAACAGACATACACATCCTTCAGAATTTGAGCAGTATGGGGTAAACTAAGTCATATCTCTGAAATGATCTACATTGTCCGAATCTATATTTAATCATTTTCCCTTAGCAACTTCCTAAGCATTCTGTTTTTTAATATCTCTTGATTGCCTTCAAGGAAATAATCAATAAATGTCTTAGCCTGCATCCTCTAGAAAACAGAGCTAAAGTCAGAGATTAATCTTTAGCTTATGACATCTAATGGAAGGTGCAAGGCCAGGGCAGTATAATTGAAGGAAAAATGAGAAGTGAGGTAAGCAGAGACTCAAGGTTACTGTATGGCTATCATCTTGCAGTGTACCATGAAGAAATATCTGCTGCCTTAACAGACATAATCCAAATTTTTCTGGACAGTTCACACTGAGAAAATGTACTTTTGAACAGTCTGTGCACAAATTGTTATTTGCCCTGGTCTCTCCTGTTTCCATGTGGTATAGGCTCATGCTGTGGTAAGGGAGTCCTCTCACACTCTTCCAGGCTGTACCTACCTGCCCCCACACAGGCAATAAGCAGGCCAGTTCCCAAGCTCTGTGGTGTGACATCACCTCCAAGTCCAGAAATGGAGGAATGACAATGAGAAAGAAGGCCCTATTGCATCTCAGTTCTTCTTAATTTACATCTAAAATAAACCATGTCTCTTCTGTTTTGGAATGTCTCCAGATTCACTGTATGATATTTTGAAAAGACCCCTAAATTGTAGGACTTCATAAGCACACTAATAATCAGATTTCATTGAATATAGCCCAGAGTTACTATTTTAGATCCTAGATTTAGTGTTTTCTATAATCACAAATTTTGTTTGCTCACATTCAGCTTATGAACCCTCAGAGGTATTTACTATGGCTTCCAAGTAAATTATTCTCCATCCTGTATTCATGATGATGGTTTAAGTTTCTAAGTTACCAACTGTGATATGATCCTATTGAATTTCATAATATACATATAGAGAAACTTAAAAACTTTATTCAAAGGTATTTTGTGCTTTTGATCCTAGAGTGCCTAAGACTTTTCCCAAGTTTCCCAGGAGCAGACCCCAAGATAAGAACTCATGACATGCGACTTATTAAGAAAATGCTCTTTGCACAAAACAGTAAGGAAATGGGATCACAAGTCAGAGACTGTCATCACAGGGAAGAAGCCAAATCAGGGAACACTGATGGCAGCAGCACTATAAAAACCCAGATCACTTGCTTCAAATCGGCGCAAACACTGAGGAATGACTGACTAAGCAAAGCCCTTCCTAGGGGTGAGAGACTCGACTCCCGGGTATTCCTGAGGCTCTACTCCTGCATCTGGGCACTAGCAAATGGCAGCTCTCTGAATGACAGCTGCAGACACAGGCTGTTGGAATCAAGTGCTCACCCCTCCTGATTTGGTCAACACCCCTAGCTGGTGCTTTTCAAGTGACAGGAAATAAATATTTTTAAGAGACAATATCTTATTTCTATTTAAGTAATTGGTGAGACACACCACAACCTCCAAGATGACAGAATTGATCTAGTCCTACATTCCCACAAAGTCTATCTTATTGCCCCAGTGGAACTGCTTCTCCAGTCCCTCTCTTATTTAGGCCCTCAAATAAGTAAGCCAATTAACCACCTCCTTCCCCACAAGCCAGTAAAATTTGACTGTGTCACAAAGGTCTGGATCTTCATGTAGACAAAAGCCTTCCATGCCTCAGAATTGATTCATCCTCCCAAAGGGGACTAAGATGACCCTGGCCTCTCTCATGATCCTAAGATGAAATATTCATGGGTGGATTAGGACCTCAAAGATGAGGAGCTCTGCTTAGCCAGGAGAAAATATTCAAGATTTAGGGTTGGGCTTTAAATGCACAAGTCACAAAATCTGGATCAAAGAACAAAAGATTAATTAAACCATTCATAGCTGATTCCCTCTGGAATTTTCCTCAGAACAGAAATTTTCACTAGCAGAGCCATACATTGTGTGTGTGTGTGTGTGTGTGTGTGTGTGTGTGTGTGACTATGCAACTTCATCCAGCAAAAGCTATCTTGGGGGCTGAAACCTGTGCTCTCATTACACTTCATGTGAAGCTGAATTTTCTTCCAGCCTCAATGTTGGTTGACTCCTAGGGACCAGCATCAGAGGGGCCATAGAGGTGTGAGTTCAGTTCAGTTCAGTCGCTCAGTCATGTCTGACTCTTTGCAACCCCGTGAATCGCAGCATGCCAGGTCTCCCTGTCCATCACCAACTCCAGGAGTTCACTCAGACTCACGTCCATAGAGTCAGTGATGCCATCCAGCCAGCTCATCCTCGGTCGTCCCCTTCTCCTCCTGCCCCCAATCCCTCCCAGCATCAGAGTCTTTTCCAATGAGTCAACTCTTCGCATGAAGTGGCCAAAGTACTGGAGTTTCAGCTTTAGCATCATTCCTTCCAAAGAAATCCCAGGGCTGATCTCCTTCAGAATGGACTGGTTGGATCTCCTTGCAGTCCAAGGGACTCTCAAGAGTCTTCTCCAACACCACAGTTCAAAAGCATCAATTCTTCGGCGCTCAGCCTTCTTCACAGTCCAACTCTCACATCCATACATGACCACAGGAAAAACCATAGCCTTGACTAGACAGACATTAGTTGGCAAGGTCATGTCTCTGATTTTGAATATGCTATCTAGGTTGGTCATAACTTTCCTTCCAAGGAGTAAGCGTCTTTTAATTTCATGGCTGCAGTCACCATCTGCAGTGATTTGGGAGCCCAAAAAATAAAGTCTGACACTGTTTCCACTATTTCCCCATCTATTTACCATGAAGTGATGGGACCAGATGCCGTGATGTTCATTTTCTGAATGTTGAGCTTTAAGCCAACTTTTTCACTCTCCACTTTCACTTTCATCAAGAGGCTCTTCAGTTCCTCTTCACTTTCTGCCATAGAGGTGTAAACTAGCTCCAAAAGTTGAAGGAGAAAAGAGTTTCATATGAGAAGTACTTGAAAGTGAATGAGATTGACTTGAGAACATGTGTCAGTTCCATTCCAAAGAAATGAGGCAGTCTGTTTCCCTTCGTTGGTCAACGAGCTACAGTGAAAGAAAAGCTATTCCACACTGCCACTGGCTCCCCTGGAAGCAGTAGACTGTTCCTAAAGACAACTGAACTCCCAACCCCCTAAACTGGATGCAGAAGTTAAATGTCACCTTACAGTAATAGCTGGCTTCCCAAAGAATCTAACCTACAACAAAGGTTAGCACACTGCGAGCCTATCAGAAAGGGTTATTGGGATCAACGTCTGTGGGATGGAAGGGGCAGGATTGGCAGAGGTAGAAGCTGAGCAGATATGCCATTGTAACAATATTTTGGCTAAAACTGTGAGGCTTTCTGAATACTGGATGATTCAAAGCTGTCCTGAATTGGAGAGAGAAATTCAAACCTTTATACCTCTATGCGGTTGAGTCACTGAACACAGGCCACCCCAGGAAGAGTGTCTGGTAGCTTGTTTCAACTGAGACAATTTCAGACAATTTCCAGCTGAGGGCTGACATCTTCCCACAACTCCCCAACCAGCTAAGCTAACAAATGTTTTGTTCCTGTAGTTGGATTTGGACAACACATCATAGTATCCACTACATACATCTTACCACCTAGCCCCATAACCATAACTAATCTACAAGACAGACAAACAACCTCGGGCCTATGGGAATAGCTTAAGTGATGTAAACAAGCCAGATTAATCAATTCCACAGAAATACTGGTTTTATGTGGTTGATCTGCATGGCATCTACATCATGCCAAGTCCTTTTAGCCTGAGTCCCAACTTGAAAAACGCTTCCCTTAAATAAGTGAATGTAAACTGTTCACATGACCAGAGAGAAAAGTCATGCTCATCCAGCTGACATCACTACATCCTTCTTCCCTCTACCTGTTATTCTGTTACCTCCTTTCTTGGGATTCTTTTCTAGGACCTTCACCCTGTTTAAAGAAACTCAGCAAAACTGGAAAATTGACAGCCAGTAAATATAATTCTCAAGACACCTTAATTTCTCATTCAATTAGGATTTATGCTAAGTTGCTTTAGTTGCTTTAGGGTTCCAACTCTTTGCAACCCTATGGACTGTAGCCTGCCACACTCCTCTGTCCATGGGATTCTCCAGGCAAGAATACTAGAGTGGGTTGCCATGCCCTCCTCCAGGGGATCTTCCCAGCCCAGGATCTACTCTCTAGCAAAGCCTCAACAATGAGGAGTTAAGAACCAGCAGACAGGAAGAACTCTAAAGCCTACTGAATTTTATTTGGCGGGTAAAGATTGATGGAACTTGTAGAATATAATGGAAATGATCCTCAGCACCTTCCTCCAACTTCAAGGTCACCAACAAATTCACTTTAATGGAGCTTCACCTCATGCCTTGCTGGATTCAGGGTAAACTAGTAATAATTGGTCAGCTTCCTAAGAGGATAGTTTCCAGAACGTGCTTGAGTAGTCAGATACAAACAATTCCAGGAGCAGATAGAAAAACAGACCAAGTAGTGATCTTTTTAAGCCTTAATCATATTGTTAAGCGATCTCAAGAAGAACAGAAACCTCCATGGCCAGAAGATTAGAGCAAAGAATTCAAGATTTTCAGTGCTTTTGACACAAGCTACAAAAATGGGATGTTCTGAGTTTTAAGCAATGATGTGGTGGTCATGCATTCACAGATCCCTTTTGAATCTCTCTATCTAGCATTTGGAAACCCAATTACCAGGCTTTAGACTGTTCTCACTATGAAGAAACGAGAGTTGGTTCAAACTCTCATGAGATGGAAGGTGTAACTCTAGTGCAATAAGAGTGATATGAATAGAGAAGGAAGGAAATCACATAAAAGGGGGATGTTACCAAACTGACAACAATTTCATGGTAAAGTAGAGTCAGTGGTTGAGTCCACTGGCAAATCTTCCAGACAGACCACGTGGAACAAACCACCCAGCCTCAGAATGAGCCTGTGAATGACAAACTAGAGAGAGAAGAAAGGCAGCTGAAAAATCCCCTCTTTCCTCCCTCTAATGAAGCTCGCAGGGTGATGACTACACGTGCCCGCATGTTTCCCAGCTGCTCAGGAAGCCACGGCAGGGGCTGGATTCACGCCCCCTCAGCATCGTGCTGCTTCAAATCCAGAAATGGCGTGAAGAGTCGGTCTTTGCGGACTGGGCTGAGTTGGATCTAGATGCTCACGCAACACTGGCTCTCACTAAGACGGTGCCGTGGGGCTGTGCCAAATCCTGGCCCTCATTCTGGAGGAAGCTGAGACAGCCCCTGGCTTTAGATGAAAGAAGAGCAAAGGCTTCTGAGCACAGTGGCTCCTACTCATCCTACTGAGCATGTGCCAATGCCTGAGGCGTAGGTGTTACCAAGAAAATACTGGGAAGGCTAAAAACCCATTCAGTATAGCCACAAATTTCGATACTTCCACAACTGCCCGCAGTGAAGTCAGACACCAACCATCTGAAGCAAACTATAAGGTCCTCCCTCTTTCTATACCCGAGGCCTCAAGCGCAGCAGCAGCTGAGCTGTAAGGGCAGCCACCTGGGCATCCAGTTATGCCACCTTGGAACTCTCAGACTAGAAAGATGATCTTAAATGCCATTCAGCTAATGAACATCTGCAACAAAGGCTAAAATGTAAGTGACAGAACCTGATTATAGAATCAAAAACTCTGCCCAGAGAGTGACATTTAACAATCATATTTAAATATATTTCAAGTAAAAATTTTCATGAGACAGTTAAGGTCGGTTTATAAATTATACAAAGAATTTATACTAAATTGAACTCTATATGGATAAGGGTCATATCTAATTTTATAAAGAAAGAAATTTTGAAGTAACTTCAAGCTAGAAATTTCTTTTGAAAAACTTCCTAAAACTCTTACATGTGAGTATGTCCTGGTAGGAGAATCAGTATTTCTATAAAAGTATAGTCTCATGTCTTTGAAATGACACTTCCTAAAAATGAGTCTGCTTTTTTTCTTGAATACTTAATATTCCTTTGCTTTGTTTTTCACAACCTAATTAAACTATGCATATTCTAGAACAGTGTATTCTACCAGGACACTGGGATGATGCTTAAATTACTGGCTTCTGATAAACTATTGCTGCAGATGGGGAAGCAGCAGGAACAAAATTCTAGTGCGTGCTTATGTGAGTATATTTTGCTTCTGCCAATTTTTATGTTAACCAGGCAGGAATTGAGGGTGCCATTTTGGTGCACTGCCCTGTACTGCCCTGACTACATGAAGCAATGTGGGTAAAAAAAAAAACTGTAACCCATATTACTCCTTGACATTACACTATAGCAATACCTTGGATCATCTCTTGTGAGTGCCACAGTTAGTGATACAATAATAATTGCCATTCTGGCTATAATGCTGCCAAGAATCCCTGAGTACTATAGTCAACATCGTAAATAAACCATGATGGAAATAAATGCACAGCACAACTAGGTTCAGATATCGGAGCAAGTTTCCACATCTAATCCTCCCAGGATTTAGCCCATTCCACCTCTTAGCTAATGCTATAGCATCACACAGTAAGGGTTCCCTATACAGGAATATTGAAAACAGTTCTAAATAATGTTCAGTTACTATTAAGCTTTCTGGTGAAATTTTCTCTGGTACTTTGTTGAAAATCAGAATAGCAGGGCACTAACAAGAAGATACCTTTTGTTGGGTTAAACCAACATGGTTTATTTAAATCTTGGTGGCCTAAGTAACTGGATCATTTACTGAAGATTGTTGTAGGCAATCCTCAGAGCAGGGGTGGACCCCACCATCACCCCAGATTTGATCTGCAATTTGAGACTAATTATACCACACACAAACCAAGAGGATATGGAAAAGTCTATTACTCACACACTGAGGCTTTCTGGAGATAGCCATGCAAGCCCCTGCTGCTGCTAAGTCACTTCAGTCACTCTATGCAACCCCATAGACGGCAGCCCACCAGGCTCCCCCCGTCCTTGGGATTTTCCAGGCAAGAGTACTGGAGTGGGTTGTCATTTCCTTCCCCACTTCATGAAAGTGAAAAGTGAAAGTGAAGTTGCTCAGTCGTGCCCAACTCTTAGCGACCTCATGGACTGCAGCCTACCAGGCTCCTCCATCCATGGGATTTTCCAGGCAAGAGTACTGGAGTGGGGTGCCATTGCTTTCTCCGATGCAAGCCCCTAAGCAGATCCAAAAATGGCTTGAGATAGGCAGGGAGGGGAGACTGGGTGGGTTACACAGGGTTAGAGGGTGGGGTTGGTGGGAGGGTTTCCATGCACAGGGTGGGATTTGTGTGCTTTGAATTTCCTGCCAGCACCAAAGAAGGAAGTGGGTGGGTTATCTTGTCTGGATACAGGCAAGAGGTAAAAGGATGGATAATGAAGTTTGAAAGCTGTCAGTAGTCAAACATCATAAATGGAGTCAGATTCTTGATTACAATTTACTCTTCTGTTTGATGACTGAAATGTGCCATGTTTCATCTAATTGAATTTGAACTTAAATAGCCATTATTGGCACTCAGTGAGGCATTGTAGCCTGAGGTCATTAAAGAAGATGCAGTTTATAGTACCACCTCCTTCAAACACCCAGCATTGGATATTTCAGGAAGTGAAATGTGTTCCTTGGTCACCATTGGTAATAAAATGTTGATATTATGGAGAATTTCAAAGGAAATAAGAAATGACTTGATGAAGCCTTATATTTTGATTTTATATAAACACATGTATAAGCTTGATTTCTATTGTGGGGAGCAGTATATGTTTGAGGTAAGATAGTCCTAGCTTTTTACCCAAAGGGGAAACTTTGGCTAAGGAATTGTTGCTCCTGCCATTGGCCAGACAGATGGCCTGACCATTGGCAATGGCCCAAGCATCTGTAACAATGTACAGATGAGGCTGATTTTTGGCCAACATATCCAGTGAAAGATGACAGCCTGAAGTTTAGCCAATGTGCTGACGCTTGGGTCCTATTCTTTATCAGAGATGGCCCAGTTAAGGGGTAAAAAAGCAGCAGCTCAACAGTGAGCTAATTTACACATGATGGTGCGACTGTCTTGTCTAAAGTATATGAACTTCCTCTGTGATTCACTCAGTTGATCTCAGGGAATTCCACAAGTATCCAAGGAGTGAGGGAGAGGGTGTCCTTCTCCAATGCTGTGACATCTGGCAAAGGACTGAGGACAGGGTAGGCTACCACTCTTGTGGGTATAGGTCTGTCTCGATACCATAGGTGCCATGTCCATTTTCACAAGGAGTCTTCAGTGCCCATGCTAGCCTTGAAAGGTTGCTGCTCCCATGGCCCAAGACAAAATGAGAAGCTGAGAACAGAGAGTCATGGGCTCAGGACCTGTGTGAGAGTCTCCATTTCCAGGAGAATCCAGCATATGATCAGCAATTGCCAATTTAATGGTGTATTATGGGGCCAAGGGATACATTTTCTTGTACCAGAAATCCACGGATAACTTATGGTCTTCACGGGTGGTCCAGAGACCCCAGAAGTCATGAGGGGAGCCTAATGGAGCTACTGTGTGGGAGTCTGTAGGAAAGTGTCAGTCCCTTTAGTTATTCTGGATGAACCAAACTGTGATTAACAGCATAAATTGACTTAAAGAAAAATTGTGAATGAGGAATATGTTGCCTGCAGAACCCCAAAGGGCTAAAAGATGTTGGGTTTGTTTTAAAGTTGTGGGTGCTGAGGTCAATAGTTCTTTGACAGTCTCAAAGATAGAGTGTTCCTTAGCTTGACAAATAATTATCAGGAATGTAACCGAGATGGTGGGACTTTGTACTATGTGTGGGCCAGTGGGCAGTTCCCTTTGTGAGCTTTTCTGTGATGATTTGTATGTCCTAAAAGAGAGGACCAAACACCTTCTCAGATGAGGATGTACAATGTGTACTTACGCTCCCGAGAAAGTTGAACATGATCAGGATCTCGCCTACAAAGACTGTGTGCAATAGCAAAGCTGATGAAGTTCTCTATAAGGACGTAGGTGAAGATACTTCTTTTGTTCCTTTAAAGGTGAAGGTAATATGCTTCCGAGAGTCTCTTGAAATGACATTGGATAAAGCACATTAGCCAAATCTATGACTACCAAGTATTTACCAGATTGGATGGAGTCATTAATTGTATAATAATGGAGAGAGATCTTAATGGGTAGTTCCCTGACCTTAAGATTGTGGTAATCCACTTTGAGATGCTATTTCTCCTTTCCAAGTTTAAGGACAGGCCAGAAAGAACTGGTAAATGGAGAAGGTGCAGAGAGAGCCCTCAGAATTATGGTGTCATACGTCATTCCTCCCGTTTGTCCCTCTTTTAAAACCAAGAGTTAGACATTCATCCACAAACAAAATTCCTTTGTAGATTGCTACAAAGAAATTCTGGGACCCAGCCCCATACAGTAAAGGACCCAGGAGGAGTCTCACCCACCTAGGTATCCAGTGATAGGCAGGCAGACATAATACAGGCTGTGGAACCCATGGAGCGGTGAACCTGCTCCAACTCTTTTGCAACGGTCAGAGAAACACCTAGAAACTACAGACCTGAACAGATACCCACAGACAAGAAACTGCAGAAGTACAGTCTTCCAGAGGAGAGAACACATCACGTCATTAAAGAGGGAAAAAAAAAGTTTGGATGTAGACAAAACAGCAAGAACTTTATCAGTAATGGCAACCCACTCCAGTATTCTTGCATGAAAAACTCCATGGACAGAGGAGCCTGGTGGGCTACAGTCTATGGTGTCACAATGAGTCAGACACAACTGAGTGACTAAGCACACATACATATGCACACCCAACTCCCAAGGCAACAAAGGATGGGACTGAAATATCAAGCAGGAGCATCTCTCCCTCAGGGGAAAAGGAGAGCAATGAATGAGTGCCTAGCTACCTCAGTTGTGTAGGATACATCCAGAGAAACCTATTTCTCTCTAGCAATATCTAGAGTACTGAGGCAGAAACTTCATGACTGGGAGATCAGGAAATAGGCAGATAGGAATATCAAAGGGCATTAGAGGCACTTGGCTTTTGCTAGCTGCACTCAGCAGGAAGCCCACAAGTACTACAACTCATGATCCCTCTATTAGTCTGCAGGTTCCTGCAACACCCTGAGTGCAAAGCCCACACCTCCCAGACTCTGCAACCTTTTTGCGCAGAAGCAACAGTAAGCTCTGGTAGACAGGGAAAGCACTCAGAAGACAGGGCAAGGGTGGCATGCAAGGGAGAGACCACAAAATTGAGCTATGGTGCCACCTTATGGAAAACAAATGGAGGCTTCCAGTAGCTATCCTGGTCAGTTGTAAGAACCAGAGAAGATATAAAGCTTAAGAATTCTGCCACAAGAAAAAGCAAGAAGAGAGGAACAGGTGTACTCATACAAAGGCAGAGAAAAGACCCAGATAATAACACACTTACAGACCAGTCATCCAAAGGCAAGTAGCAGTGTTTTAAGGAGGTGTCTGCTATTTCAAATGTGAAAACAGCAATACAAAACTGCAAAGAATATGAAAAATCAAGAAAACATGACATCACTAAAAGATAATAATTTTATACTAATCAAGATCAAAGGAATGAAATTTTGTGAACTAGATATAAAAGAATTTAGAATAACCATTCTGAATGAGCCATAAGAAAATTCAGGAACATGAATTCAAGACAAAAAAAAAATCTCATTCAAAATGAGAAATTTTCCAATGAGATAGAAGATATTTTTAAAAAGAATCAAGCAGAAATTCTAGAGTTGAGTCAATAAATGATATGAAAAATGCAACAGAGACCATCTGCAGTTGAGGAGGACAAATGGAACACAAAATAAGTGAGTTGGAAGATAGAAATTTTGAAATAACTCAATGGAAAGCAAAGAGAAAAAAAAAGGAAAGAGGAAAAAAGCCACATGATTTATGGGATCCCATCAAACGAATAGAATATTTGGAACTGAGAAGGCAAAGGGGACAGAAAGTTTAAGAAGTAATAATTAAGAATGTCTCTAATCTGGGGAGAGAACTGGACATTCAAATTCATGATGTAATAGAGGACACCATTATCTCAATGTAAAGAAAAAAAAATCCAAAACATATAATAAAATTGTCAAAAATCAAAGTAAATTAAGAATTATAAGAAGCAGTCAGGGGAAAATAAATGACTGTACCTTCAATGAACCCCCAACTAGGCTATTTGTGACTTTCTTAGCAGAAACCGAATAGGCCAGGACAGAATGAAATGACGTATTCAAAGTGTTAAAATATTTAAACTGCCAGCAAAGAATATCCTATCCAGCAAATTCATCCTACAGTTTTAAAAGAGAAATAAAGACTTTTTCTAGACAATCAAAAGCTGAGGAAGTTCAACGTCACTAAATCTACTTTGCAAGAAACGCTGAAAGGAGTTTTTCAAGTTGAAATGAAGTAACACTGTGACATAAAAACATACAAAAGAATACAACATAATGGTAAAGGTAAATATACAGTCAAAGTTAGACAACTCCTATTCTGTAATAGGATGGCATGTTAGCCACTAAACAATAGTATAAATGTCAAAAGAACATTTAAAAACAGTTACAGCTATTACAATTTGTTAACAAATGCACAATATAAAACAGGTCAATAATAACATCAAAAATATGAAAGGGGAGGAGCAAAGGGTAAAACTTTTGAAGACAACTGAAGCGTATCAGCTTAAAATGGACTGCTTTGTCTATGAGATATCTTATATAAGATTCATGGTAACTGTAAACTAAAAACCTAGAATAGATGCACAAAAGATAAAGACAGGGTGAAACAGCACACCACACCAAATAGAAAACCATGAATTTACAAAAGTAGGCAGAAATAGAAGGGGAAAAAGAAACAATGAAAACACAAAACAGGCAGAAAATAGTTAACACAATGGCATTAGTAATTCCTTACATATCAATAATAATTCAGAATGTAAACATCCTGAATTCAACAATCAAAAGGCACAGTGTGACTGGATGGATAAAATGTAAGACCCTACTATGATGACTACAGTGACTCACTTCAGCTTTAAAGATACACACAGGCCTAAAGTGAAGAAAAGGAAAAAGATGTTCCCTGCTAGGGGCAAACAAAAGAAAGTGGTATTGGCTATACTTATATCAGACAAAACAGACTTTAAGCCAAAAACAATAAGAGACAAAGAAAGCCATTATATAATGATAAAGGGATAGATTCACCAGATGCTATGGCTATCATAAATATACACACATCCACCATCAGAGCACCTAAATATATTAAGCAAATACTAACAGATCTGAAGGGAGAAATAGACAACAATACAATAATAAAAGAGCACTTTAATACTTCACTTTCAGCAATGGATAGATCATCCAGACAGAAAATCAACAAGGAAATGTTGGACTTGAACCATACGTTAAACCAAATTGACCTAACAGACATTTATAGGACATTCCATCAACAGAAGCAGAATATACATTTCTCTCAAGTGCACAAGAAATATTATCCAGGACAGACAATATTAGACAAAATAGAGGTCTTAGCAAATATAAGAAGATTGAAATCAAACCAAGTATCATTTCCAACCACAATAGTATGAAACTAAAAATCAACACAAGAGAAAAGCTGGAAAATTGACAAATGTGAAACTAATACTTCTGAAGAACCAATGGGTCAAAGAAGAAATAAAAAATATCTTGAAACAAATGAAAATGGAAACACAACATAGGCAATGGGATATTTCAAAAGCACCTCTAAGAGTCAAGATTAGTAAAAAAAAAAATGCATAAATTAAGAAAATAAAAGCTCTCAAATAAACAACCTAGCTTAACATCTTCAGTTCAGTCACTCAGTCATGTCCGACTCTTTGCAATCCCATGAACCACAGCATGCCAGGCCTCCCTGTCCATCACCAACTCCTGGAGTTTACCCAAACTCATGTCCACTAAGTCAGTGATGCCATCTAACCATCTCATCCTCTGTCGTCCCCTTCTCCTCCTGCCTTCAATCTTTCCCAACATCAGGGTCTTTTCAAACCAGCTCTTCGCATTAGGTGGCCAAAATATCGGAGTTTCAGTTTCAACATCAGTCCTGCCAATGAACACTCAGGACTGATCTCCTTTAGGATGGACTGGTTGGGTCTCCTTGCTGCCCAAGGGACTCTCAAGAGTCTTCTCCAACACCACAGTTCAAAAGCATCAATTCTTCTGCACTCAGCTTTCTTTATAGTCCAACTCTCACATTCATACATGACTACTGGAAAAACCATAGCCTTGACTAGACGGACCTTTGTTGACAAAGTAATGTCTCTGCTTAACATCTTAAGGAATCAGACAAAAAAAAGAACTAAGCCCAAAGCTGGTAGGGGGAAGAAAATAGCAAAGATCAGAGCAAAAATAAATGAAATAAAGTTCAAGAAACAATATAAAAATAAATCTAGGAAATTGTTCTTCAAAAAGAAAACTGATGGAAATTTAGACTATGAAAAAATAGAAAATTTAAATAAATATATAGGATGTGCAAAAGGAGACATTAAAACTGAAACAACAGAAATATAAATGATCATGAGACCACTGTGAACAATTATACATCAACAAATTGGATAACCTAGAAGAAAGAGACAAATTCCTGAAAGTGCAAAACCTTCCAAGACTAAATTTGGATCAAGCCCAGGTCTTCCTCATTGCAGGCAGATTATTTACCATCTGAGCCACCAGAGAAGCCCTTCTTTTACCACTTTCTTTTTTCCATAAAATCTGTATAGGCCAATAATTAGTAAGAAGATTGTATCAGTAATCAAAAACATCTCAACACAGAAAACTCTAGAACCAGATGGCTTCACTGTATAAACTGTATAAAATACTTTTTAAAAAGAATAATGCCAATCCTCAAACTTTTCCAAAAATAAAGACGAGGTATCACTCCCTCATTCATTTTACAAGTCAGGCATTATTCTAATACCAAAACCAGAAAGGGACACTACAACAAAACTATGGACCAATATTCCTGATAAATATAGATGTAAAAAATTATCAAAATATTAACAAACCAAATTCAACAACACATTAAATGGATTATACAACATGATCAAGTGGAATTTATGCCCTGGATATCAGAATGGTTCAACATGTGCATATCAATGAATGTCATACACCATATGTTAATAGACTGGAAGATAAATATGATCATCCAAATAGATGCAGGAAAAGCATTTTTCAAAATATATAATTCATTTATTTAAAAATAGAAAGAGGTATTGAATAGAAATGGAAAATAAATTAGAAATGGAAAAATTGAAACATTTTTCTCAAAAAAGACATTACATGGCCAACTGGTACATGAAAACATGCTCAACATCACTAATCATCAGGGAGATGCAAATTTAAACAACAACAATGTAACACCTCACACCTGTTAAAACGGCTATCATCAAGAAGACAAGTGTTGGTGAAGATGTGGAGTAGAAAGAACCCTTATACACTGTCAGTAAGAATGTAAATTTGTTTAGCCACTATGAAAAATATTATGGAGGTTCCACCCAAAATTAAAAATAGAAATGACCATATAACCTAAAAATTCCATCCTGGGGTACATATCCCAAGGAAATAAAAATCGGATATCAAAGAGATAGCTATACACCCATGTTTATTGCATAATTATTCACAATATCCAAGACATTGAAAGAACCTCAGTGTCTTGAGCAGATACATCAAAATAACAGATAAAAAGATCACACACACACAAAAGAATATTACTCAGTGATGAGGAAGAAGGAAATTCTACCACTTGCAACAACCTGTATGGACCTTGAGGACATATAATAAATTAGTTAAGTCATACTACACAAAGACAAATACTGTATGATGTCACTCATATGTGGAATCTAAAAAACTTAAATTTGTAAAAGGTGGTTATCACGGGCTGGGAGGTGGGGGACTTGGAGGTGGTGTTTAAGCATACAACTTGCAACTAGTAGATAGGTCCTGGAGATTTGATGTACAGCACAGTGATTACAGACATCAATCTTGTATTATAAACTTCAAAGTTGCTAAGAGTTCAGTTCAGT
>SJYT01018279.1:152595-198612 GCA_006410635.1 Cephalophus harveyi
ATAAACTGTGGAAAATTCTGAAAGAGATGGGAATACCAGACCACCTAACCTGCCTCTTGAGAAATCTGTATGCAGGTCAGGAAGCAACAGTTAGAACTGGACATGGAACAACAGACTGGTTCCAAATAGGAAAAGGAGTCCGTCAAGGCTGTATATTGTCACCCTGCTTATTTAACTTCTATGCAGAGTTGCTAAGAGACTAGATCTTAATTGTTCCCACCACAAAAAGAAGACAAAATTATATGATAGAGGTGTTAGCTAACACTACAGTGGAAATCAGATTGCAATATTTCAATGTATGAAATCTACGTGTTGTAGATACAATTTTTACTATACTTAACACAATTTTTACTGGGGAAAGAAGGCCCATGGGATCCTGTTTTTGTCAAGTAAAGATTTAACTTAATTTTAACATACTAACTTGTTGGTTCAGAGTGTCCTTGCCCACTGTAGGATAGTTTAGGGCAAACAGGTGGCAGTGAGGAATTTAAGCAAGTTGTGATGATTAAAGTGAGGCATACATGTTTGTGTTTTCTTATTTATGTTCAGCAAATGCCCTAAAATTATAGAAGGGACTTTAAGTTTAGTGGAGTTCATAAATACTAATTTGAGCTCCAGTATAGATTTAGGCTATGAAGATTTACCAATTGCCCCATCTTGTAGGTATTAAAACTAATTCAGAAACTATGATGTAGAGATGAAAAAGTCAATAAGAATCCTTTTATCTTCTTGTGTAAATTGTTAGTAAATTTTGCATTTTCAGTGGGCTAATATATGAACCTATAATATAGTTCTTTGTTTCCTTTCCTTGTACCCAGGTTTTGTTACTAGATATCTTGGAGGGTTCTATATTCTATATCTTGCCATATTTATAAAGTTCTTTCCTAAAAGAGGTTCAAAGTCATTATCATCAAGATTAAGGGCCTCCCCCATAGCAACAGTTGCTTTTCTGGGTTTAATGATCCCAGGCTTAAGTCAAGCTTGAATTAACCCCTAGACTATGCCAATGAGGTGTCATCAATATTTCTCTCTATAACTCTATGAATGAGGATCATTGTTGTGACAGAATTACAGGCAGCATCAGCAGCAAAGACATTCTGTAGGAGCTGAGTAAGCCACCTACTTTAGGAGTTATCCTCACCATGCCACACAGTATTTCTTCTTCCACATGACTGAGCACCAGTGGGCCCAGACATTGCACAGGGTATCAATCTTTCTCCTTGAGACACACAGCCAGTGGTCCCAGAGTAAGATTTTTCCCCTGGAGTCTCACATCAGTCACAGCATACATTAGAGTCAAGTCATAGGATTCAATCACAGACACACAGGTCCAGACCAAAACACACACCCCAGGGCCACTCTAAGAAAGTCTTTGATTTAATATTCCTGATGTGTGAGACTTTATTTTTGAAACTTCTAACCTAGATTAGGTGGCCAGTCAACACTTCTTGTAATGGGCACTACCCAATCCCTGAGCCCAACTTGTCCACACCTTGACTTTATGGGTTAGAGAATTCACCTTAGAAATGTGTTTCATTTTATTAGATAACAGACAAAATACTGCAGACAGAGATGGAGCCTAATATCAGGTCAGAGGTTACTGATACTTGAAGGTGTTGACAGGAACACTATGACAGGAAGAATCTAAGATGGCCCAAAGATTCACTGCTCCAAGTATATAATGCCATCTCCTTGACTGGGGACAGAAATTGTAAATGTGATGGGATTTCAATCCCATAGTTAGGTTAATTACATGGTACAGAAGAAAGGATCTTAACAGATGTAAAAAAGGTCCCTAATAAGTTGACTCTGAATTAATCAAAAGGGAGATAATTCCTAGATGGATTTGCCCTAATTAGACAAGAACTTTGCAAGATCTAGAGGTCAGAGATAGAAGAAGAGAGATTCAAAGCAGTCAAGATGTTCTTTCTTTGGCTGTGTAGAAGCAAACTGCCATGTTGTGGAGAGGGCCACATATGAGGGAATAGCTAAGCAGCCTCTAGGAAGTGAAGGCTGCAGCCCTACAACTGAATTCTGCCTTTAACCTGTGAGCTTGAAGAGGAGCCCAAGCCTTAGATGAACTTAGACCAGGCCATCACCTTGATTAGATCCTGAGCAGGGGGTCCAGGAACCCATGCATGAACATATTATCCACAGAAACTATAAAAATAAACCTGCGTTTCTTTAAGCTACTAGGTTTGTACTAAATTGGTATGCAGCAAAGAAAAATTAACACAAACACCACATTCGTGTAGAACAACCTCACAGTCAGTGTTTATACCTAATCTTTGGCCACACGTAGCTGAAAGCAAATTTGTTTTCTTCAATAAATAGATGGAGAAATATACCATGTTCATGGGTTGGAAGAATCAATATAGTGAAAATGAGTATACTACCCAAAGCAATCTACAGATTCAATGCAATCCCTATCAAGCTACCAGCGGTATTTTTCACAGAACTAGAACAAATAATTTCAAGATTTGTATGGAAATACAAAAAACCTCAAATAGCCAAAGCAATCTTGAGAAAGAAGAATGGAACTGGAGGAATCAACCTGCCTGACTTCAGGCTCTACTACAAAGCCACAGTCATCAAGACTGTATGGTACTGGCACAAAGACAGAAATATAGATCAATGGAACAAAATAGAAAGCCCAGAGATAAATCCACACACCTATGGACACCTTATCTTCGACAAAGGAGGCAAGAATATACAATGGAGTAAAGACAATCTCTTTAACAAGTGGTGCTGGGAAAACTGGTCAACCACTTGTAGAAGAATGAAACTAGATCACTTTCTAACACCATACACAAAAATAAACTCAAAATGGATTAAAGATCTAAACGTAAGACCAGAAACTATAAAACTCCTAGAGGAGAACATAGGCAAAACACTTTCCGACATAAATCACAGCAGGATCCTCTATGATCCACCTCCCAGAATACTGGAAATAAAAGCAAAAATAAACAAATGGGATCTAATTAAAATTAAAAGCTTCTGCACAACAAAGGAAACTATAAGCAAGGTAAAAAGACAGCCTTCTGAATGGGAGAAAACAATAGCAAATGAAGCAACTGACAAACAACTAATCTCAAAAATATACAAGCAACTCATGCAGCTCAATTCCAGAAAAATAAACGACCCAATCAAAAAATGGGCCAAAGAACTAAACAGACATTTCTCCAAAGAAGACATACAGATGGCTAACAAACACATGAAAAGATGCTCAACATCACTCATCATCAGAGAAATGCAAATCAAAACCACAATGAGGTACCATTTCACGCCAGTCAGAATGGCTGCGATCCAAAAGTCTACAAGCAATAAATGCTGGAGAGGGAGTGGAAAAAAGGGAACCCTCTTACACTGTTGGTGGGAATGCAAACTAGTACAGCCACTATGGAGAACAGTATGGAGATTCCATAAAAAACAGGAAATAGAACTGCCTTATGACCCAGCAATTCCACTGCTGGGCATACACACCGAGGAAACCAGAACTGAAAGAGACACGTGTACCCCAATGTTCATCGCAGCACTGTTTATAATAGCCAGGACATGGAAGCAACCTAGATGTCCATCAGCAGATGAATGGATAAGAAAGTCGTGGTACATATACACGATGGAGTATTACTAAGCCATTAAAAAGAATACATTTGAATCAATTCTAATGAGGTGGACGAAACTGGAGCCTATTATACAGAGTGAAGTAAGCCAGAAAGAAAAACACCAATACAGTATACTAACGCATATATATGGAATTTAGAAAGATGGTAACGATAACCCTGCATGCAAGACAGCAAAAGAGACACAGTTGTATAGAATAATCTTTTGGACTCTGTGGGAGAGGGTGAGGGTGGGATGATTTGGGAGAATGGCACTGAAACATGTATAATATCATATATGAATCACCAGTCCAGGTTTGATGCATGATACTGGATGCTTGGGGCTGGTGCACTGAGGCGACCCAGAGGGATGGTACGGGGAGAGAGGGGGGTTTAGGATGGGGAACACATGTATACCTGTGGCGGACTCATGTTGATGTATGGCAAAACCAATACAATATTGTAAAGTAATTAGCCTTCAATTAAAATAAATAAATTTATATTTTAAAAAATAAATAAAGACAGCCTCCACAGAGCTACCCAAGTTGATTTTTACCAGGAATCAGTGAGAAAAAGCAATAGTCAATCATGGTAACTGCATACAAGGTCACAATTCCTGCCACAAGCCTTTGTCCTTTCTCTTTGGGAGAGAGGAAAGCATGCTGAACATCTGCCTTCATTTGGTATCCATGGGCCACAGGTTCAGAAATGGATTACAACTATTTGGCAGAAAGGCAAACGGCAAATGAATTTAATTGCCGGGAGCCAGCATGAGGAATCCCACCCGTGACAAGGTCATGCAGCAGAGATCTGATGGGCAAGGTCGAGTCAGATCTCAGGTTTTCCCCCTGGTATTTCCTGAGTATGTACCCCCAAAATAAGAATATGCCTGCCTTATTGTATAGTATTTTTCCACTCTTCTGACACACTCTGGAAAAGTCAACTCAGGGCTTTAGTCATCTGCATTTGAAAGGGTGTTTCAATCCAAAAACCCCTCTGATGGCTTTCTAGCCTACCTGCAAGACTCTTACAGCTGCGCATGTGATTGTTTGAGGCCTCCCAACTGCGGGAGGCACAGGAAGCTTAAAAAATTCTAGGAATGTAGGGGCTTCCGAGGAGTCAAATCATTAGAATAGGACTGATCAAAGGTTTCATTTGTTGAGCCAATACTTGCTGCCAAATTTTCATATCCTTTATTTTTAGATATAGTTGGTATATAGAAAAACAGGTAGTAGACCTGGTATTCGCAACATTAGATCTTTGAGTTAAGTACTTTGTTATAACCCACTGCACCTTTGTTCTACAGGAATGTAACTTTATTTAGTACTTTGAGGGTGATACAGAGTAAAGAAAAAACACTTCTAGGGAAAAGGAGTTTTCTGGTTGATAGACAATTATCCAGGAAGCGAGCCATAAAAATGTTAACAGGCCTCTTGGCCAGAAGATAATGTAAACCACCTGAGACCTTTTGTATATGGGAGGGTATGAAAAAAGAAAGCCTTGTCTCAATGAGGGTCAGGACTGCTGCCCCTGCATAACTCTGCATATTCCATTATTTCTTTATGTACAACTTGGGGTATATAAGCTGATTTTGAAAAATAAATTTTTGGAGTCTTGCACCAATGCTGGGCTTCCCCATGTCGTTCTTTTCTCCCCTTTTTCTGCTGAATTCCCATTTGGAGCGGGGAGGCTCACTACGTCTACTTACTTGCCCTGGCTGCTAAGATCCACGTGAAAGGGAGCCTAAGGCAGGGCACCTTTCGATATTCAAGTAGGTGCCGGTGGCCTAATGTAGATGGTGCAAATCTCTTGTCTCGAGGTTTTATTGGTTTTCCCTGTAAACCAAGTTATTCAGCCTCCTTTTCTCTGCCTAAATTTCCTACTATACTATTTCTTCCTAATCTAATCTTATATCTCTAAATAAATAAGTTTTTCCTTGCCAACGCCGTCCCCACTTCGAATCACCCTTGATCCACCGGGGTAGGACCCTGGCATTTAATAATTGTTTTTTCAATGGGACTTGGAAGCTCCTTAGCCACTTTCTTACAGATGGCTTATTTATCAGGAATTTCTGGCACAGGAATGCCTGGCAGAATGGGTTTCAACAGGAAGACCTTTGTGATGGTGGAAGCATACTTCCAGATGGAAAAGGGAGGGAAGAAACATCTGTTTAGTGGGTCAAGCATTGTATTAATGATCTCCTGCTGCATAATAATCTTCTAAAGCTTAGCAGCATAAAACAGTAAGAAGAAAAAAAGATATATATATATATATATTATATATATATATATAATATATATTATCTCTGAGGTCATAAATCCAGGAGTGGTTTAGCTAGATGGTTCTGGTTTAGGATCTCCCATGGGTTTGCAGTCAGGCTGAACTGCGACTTTAGCAACTGGAAGGGATGACTGAGATAAAATGATTTTTTTTCAAGCTCATTAACTCAGCTGTTACCAAGAAAACTCATTTGTGGCCTTCTCCATAAGGTCACTCACAACATGGCAACAGACTTCCCCCAAGCAAGTTATCTACAGAGAAAAAAGAGGGAAGAGGAGAAACCAAGATAAAACCACGTATATTTCAGAACCTAACCTTGGAAGCTGTGAAAAGAAGAGAAGCAAAAGGCAAAGGAGAAAAGGAAAGATATAAACATCTGAATGCAGAGTTCCAAAGAATAGCAAGTAGAGATAAGAAAGCCTTCCTCAGCGATCGATGCAAAGAAATAGAGGAAAACAATAGAATGTGAAAGACTAGAGATCTCTTCAAGAAAATTAGAGATACCAAGGGAACACTTCATGCAAAGATGGGCTTGATAAAGGACAGAAATTGTATGGACCTAACAGAAGCAGAAGATATTAAGAAGAGGTGGCAAGAATACACAGAAGACTGTACAAAAAAATCTTCACGACCCAGACAATCATGATGGTGTGATAACTCACCTAGAGCCAGACATCCTGGAATGTGAAGTCAAGTGGGTCTTAGAAAACATCACTATGAACAAAGCTAGTGGAGGTGATGGAATTCCAGTTGAGCTATTTCAAATCCTGAAAGATGATGCTGTGAAAGTGCTGCACTCAATCTGCCAGCAAATTTGGAAAACTCAGCAGTGGCCACAGGACTGGAAAAGGTCAGTTTTCATTCCAATCCCAAAGAAAGGCAATGCCAAAGAATGCTCAAACTACTGCACAACTGCACTCATCTCACACGCTAGTAAAGTAATGCTCAAAATTCCCCAAGCCAGGCTTCAGCAATACGTTAACCGTGAACTTCCAGATGTTCAAGCTGGTTTTAGAAAAGGCAGGGGAACCAGAAATCAAATTGCCAACATCCACTGGATCGTGGAAAAAGCAAGAGAGTTCCAAAAAAACATCTACTTCTGCTTTATTGACTATGCCAAAGCCTTTGACTGTGTGGATCACAATAAACTGTGGAAAATTCTGAAAGAGATGGGAATACCAGACCACCTGACCTGCCTCTTGAGAAATCTATATACAGGTCAGGAAGCAACAGTTAGAACTGGACATGGAACAACAGACTGGTTCCAAATAGGAAAAGGAGTATGACAAGGCTGTATATTGTCACCCTGCTTATTTAACTTATATGCAGAGTACATCATGAGAAATGCTAGGCTGGAAGAAGCACAAGCTGGAATCAAGATTGCCGGGAGAAATATCAATAACCTCAGATATGCAGATGACACCACTTTCTGTTATGGCAGAAAGTGAAGAGGAGCTAAAGAGCCTCTTGATGAAAATGAAAGAGGTGAGTGAAAAGGTTGGCTTAAAGCTCAACATTCAGAAAACTAAGATCATGGCATCTGTTTCATTCACTTCATGGGAAGTAGATGGGGAAACAGTGGAAACAGTGTCAGACTTTATTTTTTTGGGCTCCAAAATCACTGCAGATGGTGACTGCAGCCATGAAATTAGAAGACACTTACTCCTTGGAAGGGAAGTTATGACCAACCTAGACAGCATATTAAAAAGCAGAGACATTACTTTGCCAACAAAGGTCTGTCTACTCAAGGCTATGGTTTTTCCAGTGGTCATGTATGGATGTGAGAGTTGGGTTATAAAGAAAGCTGAGCACCGAAGAATTGATGCTTTTGAACTGTGGTGTTGGAGAAGACTCTTGAGAGCCCCTTGGACTGCAAGGAGATCCAACCAGTCCATTCTGAAGGAGACCAGTCCTGGGTGTTCATTGGAAGGACTAATGCTAAAGCTGAAATTCCAATACTTTGGCCACCTCATGCAAAGAGTTGACTGATTGGAATGCTGGGAGGGATTAGTGGCAGGAGGAGAAGGGGACGACTGAGGATGAGATGGCTGGGTGGCATCACTGACTCGATGGACATGAGTTTGAGTAAACTCCAAGAGCTGATGATGGACAGGGAGGCCTGTCGTGCTGCGATTCATGGGGCTGCAAAGAGTCGGACATGACTGAACTGAACTGAACCTTGGAAGAGACACACCATTACTTTCCATATCCAATCAATCTCAATGACCAACTCTGTTACAATGTGAAAGGGAACTAACCATACAAGGGGATAAACTTCAAGGGGAAAGGATTGCTGGGGGTCATTGTGGAGGCTAGTTACTACTAGGGAGTAACTAATAGTAACTAAGTAAGGAGTCTGCTCCATATACTTCTTGGGACCTGGCATACTACCAAAAATGAAAACACAGTTCATGTATCTAAGGGTCAAAGTATTCCCCAGCCTTAGGGATCCCACCACCTCAAGCTCAATGGTTGACTTCCAGCGACTACAGATTTTCAATGCCTACCTTCCACTATTGATCACAGTTTTTTCCTTGTTAAAGAAGCTTCATGCTGTTCAATTAGAACTTCTCTGCTTGGGAATGTGATTGAGTCTCACAACCATTGGTGTTAAATATCCTCTCCAACTTTTCTCCTCACTTGACTGACAAAACCTAACCTTAGATCAATTAATCTTACTGGCTTAACCTGAAAACTCTAAAAACAGGGCCTGAGAATGTCTTTGGGAGGACAAGTCCATGGCCTCAAAGGAAAATAGAAAGTGAACTGGCCTGAGAAGAGGTGAATCATGTTTGCTGCAGCTTCAGGGAAGGTCATAGGAACTTGCTCATCACACTGAACTTCTTAGAAAAATCTAGAGGGAGAAATCATACCTGACTGGAATCAGGCTAAGCAGCAACTGTGGTGGGAGACTGGGCATTGCCAAGAAAATCTGAGAAGACACATGAAGTCCACATTAATTACACCCATGTTCTGCCTTCTCTGTCCCTATAAAGAGACTTGAAAGAAAATTAGCAACGAAGAAAATCTGTGCCTCTCAGATCATAACCCCTATCCCAAACCGTTCTCAATGCTGTTGAGAAATACAATGCTCAACATGCCAGACATGCTGTTACCCTACTGCTGCTCCTCTTTTACTGGCTTCTGCTTTCATCACTGAGATAGCATGGTCCTGAGGGCTAACCCCAACAAGAGAATGATCTGAGGGCAAAATCCAACCTTAGAAGCGAGAGCAAAAGAGGAGCAGTGTGTGAAAGTGATTCTGATTCTTCTTCCATCTTAAACAATTCCACTAGCCTTTCAGCACAGATTGATCGTTTCCAAGCCAGGCTGGCTCATTTAAGGTCCTTCCTAAGATGTATTGTGAAAATCTTTCCCAAGCGTTCTTTCTGAGACTTCTTTGTCTTAGACTCCCTCTCTTAAGCAATTGCTGAAATGAGAATGTTCTTCTCTAAGGAAGATTTACTGGTGCTTGGAAAATTTTCTGGTGCTTGGAAAATTATGTGAGCTTTTACAGAGAAGAAAATAAATCACTAAAGAATGAAGTACCAAGATGTATTTATACCTACATCAAAGACAGGTATTGAGTTTTATTGTGTATTGTGATATGCAATAGTTTGGCTTTTAGGAAAACTAGTTTTTCTGATGTTTCCTTTTCAGATGTTGTTTTTCCTCAAAACAAAATCTGGTATTTGAGTGGAATCTATAGTTCAATGGAGAAATCTACTATAAAAATCTTTTTGGACGCTTAGCTCTTAGCATAGGTGCTGATCAGGCTTTGAAATAGGTTCCTACAGTTCAGTTAGGCTTGCACAGCTTCTTTTCAGAATAGAAGAGACAATTTCCCACTTACAGAGTTTGCATACTTCTACATGGGCTTTCCTGAGGGCTCAGTGGTAAAGAATCTGCCTGCCAATACAGGAGACATGAATTTGATCCCTAGGTCAGGAAGATCCCCTTAAAAAGGAAATGGCAACCCACTCCAGTATTCTTGCCTAAGAAATCCCATAGACAGAGAAGCCTGGTGGGATACAGTCCATGGAGTTGCAAAACAGTTGGATACAACTTAGCAACTAAAAAACAATACTTCTATAGACAAAACATTGCATTCAGGGACAAAGTAAATTTCTGCTTGCAGCTTTTCCTAACATAAGCTTCACATCACATCATCAAAATCTATCCAGTTTCAATAACTAGAGGTGGTGCACAGCACACAATTGTGGCAGGTATAGAGATACCTGGCTCATATTCTCCTCCAAGAAAAGACTTCTCGACCAGCCATGAGGAGTATGGTTGGTTAGCTGACTGTCTTCAGGTGTTTGATCCTTCATATCTCCACTTTGGGGCTTCTCAGGTGGTGCCAGTGGTAAATAACCCTACTTCCAATGCAGGAGATGTAAGAGGCATGGGTTCTATCCCTGAATTGGGAAGATCCCCTGGAGGAGGGCTTGGCAATTCCATGGACAGAGGAGCCTGTTGGGCTATGGTCTATAGGGTTGCAAAGAGTCAGACAAGACTGAAGTGAATTAGCACACATGCATCTCCACCTTTATGCTGTTATACTTTCCTCTGGGTGAACCCAACCAAAAAAAGAGAAAAACTACAGTACAGTGGCCTAACTATTCTACATCCACCAGATGATTTTTTCTCTGAAACTCCCTACTGATGCTGGCAGTTACCTAATTGAGAAGCATCATGATCTGACACTTGCCTCTGCCTACCTGCTTCCTTTCACAGGCACTTCTTCTTAGTAAACCATTGGCACTACCTAACATCATCCCAGTGTCTACTCCCCGGAAGATCCAACTGACACAGTGGTACCAAATGTGCTCTGAGAAAGCAAACTGTAAGATGAGATTTGGGGATTGGGTCATGCACTGGCTAGATGGCAATGAGGACCCCAACCCAAGTGATATATGAAGCACAGATAACTTCTGGAACAGGCATGCATTTGTACTCAGTCATTCAGTTATTTCTGACTCTTTGTAACCCTATAGACTGTAGCCCTCCAGGCTCCTCTGTCCATGGGATTTTCCAGGCAAGAATGCTGGAGCAGGTTTCCATTTCCTCCTCCAGGGGATCTTCCCAACCCAGAGACTGAACCTGCATCTCTTATGTCTCTTGCATTGGCAGGCGGTTTCTTTACCAGTAAGCCACCTGGGAAGACCTCTTGGAACAAGAGGACAACACAAATCCTAAAACATTCAATGGTAGTAACTAAAAAGAACTTTTGGGTAGAGAGAAAAACACAAGTAGTTGCAATGATTTAAAAGAAAGGCCATATAGGCTGAAAGTGAATTGATGGGAAAAGATATTCTATGCACATGGTAAACCAAAGAGAACAACTATGACTAAACTTATATCAGACAAAGAGACTTTAAATCAAGAAAAGTAAAAAGAGGCAAAGAAGTTACTACATAATAATAGAGGGGTCAATTCATCAAGATGATATAACAATTACAGATACACATGCACCCAACCTTAGAGCATTTAAATCTACAAAACAAATATTAATAGAACTGAAAGGGGAAAATTACATCCAAACAGTAATAGTAGAGGACTATAATGCCCCACTTTCAACAATGGATAGATCATCCGGGCAGAAAATCAACAGGGAAATAGCGGACGTGAATGCTACAGATTAAATGGTCCTAACAGACATACCCAGCATATTCTATCCAACATGGAGAGCCACATCTCTTCAAGGACATATTCTTCAGAATAGAGCATATGTGAGGCTACACAACAAGTCTTAACAAATTCATTAAGACTGAGATAATATCAAGTATCTTTTCTGACAAAATGGCATGAAACAAGAAATAAGTAACAAAGAAAATCTGAAAATTCATAAATAATTAAGAAATTAAACAACACACTTCTGAATAGCCAATGGCTGAAAACGAAATCGAAGGAAAAATTTTAAAACTCTTAAATGAAAATGGAACAACATATTAAAACTAATAAGATGCAGTAAAAGCAGTCTAATATGGAAGTTCATTATAATAAATGCCTACATCTGTCTCTTATACACATCTAGATGTGTATAAGAGACAGCTTTTCTCCTCACTTGACTGACAAAACCTAACCTTAGATCAATTAATCTTACTGGCTTAACCTGAAAACTCTAAAAACAGGGCCTGAGAATGTCTTTGGGAGGACAAGTCCATGGCCTCAAAGGAAAATAGAAAGTGAACTGGCCTGAGAAGAGGTGAATCATGTTTGCTGCAGCTTCAGGGAAGGTCATAGGAACTTGCTCATCACACTGAACTTCTTAGAAAAATCTAGAGGGAGAAATCATACCTGACTGGAATCAGGCTAAGCAGCAACTGTGGTGGGAGACTGGGCATTGCCAAGAAAATCTGAGAAGACACATGAAGTCCACATTAATTACACCCATGTTCTGCCTTCTCTGTCCCTATAAAGAGACTTGAAAGAAAATTAGCAACAAAGAAAATCTGTGCCTCTCAGATCATAACCCCTATCCCAAACCGTTCTCAATGCTGTTGAGAAATACAATGCTCAACATGCCAGACATGCTGTTACCCTACTGCTGCTCCTCTTTTACTGGCTTCTGCTTTCATCACTGAGATAGCATGGTCCTGAGGGCTAACCCCAACAAGAGAATGATCTGAGGGCAAAATCCAACCTTAGAAGCGAGAGCAAAAGTTAACTTTATACCTCAAAGAACTAGAAAAACCAAAACCAAAGTTAGTAGAAGAAAGGAAATAACTAAGATTAAAGAAATATATAAAATGCAGATTAGAAGAATAAAAAGGATAAACAAAAGAAAGAGTTGGGGTGTTTTTTTGAAAAGATAAACAAAATTGACAAATCCAAATCCTTTGCTAGACTGAGAAAAGAGAGAAGACTCAAATATCAGAAATTAAAGAGAAGATATTACAACTAATACTACAGAAATGCTAAGGACCATAAGAGACCACTCACCATAAACAATTACATTTCAACAGATTGGACAACACAGAAGAAATGGACAAATTCCTGTACATATACAGCCTACCAAAAATGGATCATAAAGAAATAGAATATCTGAACAGACCAATAATGAATTAACAGATTGAATCAGTAATCAAAAATCAACCCTCCTTGAAAAAAGCCAATGGCCACTGGTGAATTTTACCAAGCACTGAATGAAGAATTAATATTAATTGTATTCAAACTCTGCCCCAGAAATTAAAGAAGCAAGAACACTTGAAAATGTATTTTATGAGGTTATAATTACCCTAATACCAAAGTCAGACAAGAAGACTATGAGATATATGCCACTATCCCTGATAAATAAAGATGCAACAATCTTCATCAAAATAGTAGCAAACTGAAATCAAAAATACATTAAAGGGTATAACTGAATCACTTTGCTGTACACCGGAAACTATCACAGAACTGTTAATCAACTACATTCCAATATAAAATAAAAAGTTAAAAAAATAATACAATAAGGGATCATACCTCACTTTTAAGAAAATTTTATCCCAGGGATGCAAAGACGGTTCTGTATTGGCAAAGCAATCAACATGATATTCCATATTAACAGGATAAATGACAGAAATCATATGAACATTTTAACAGATGCAGAAAAAAAGCATTTGACAAAATTCAATGTTCATGCATGTTAAAAAAAAAAAAACTGTCATCAAAGTGATTATAAAAGAAACATATATCAACACAATAAAAACCATGTATGACAAGCCCAGGGTTTCCCTGGTGGCTCAGCAGTAAAAAAAATCTGCCTACAATGCAGGAGATTCAGGTGATGCAGGTTCGATCCCTGGTTCAGGAAGATCTGGATCCCTGGATTCATGGAGGAGGACATGGCAACCCACTCCAGTATTCTTGCTTGGAGAATCCCATGGACAGAGGAGAATGGCAGGCTACAGTTCATAGGGCATCACAGTGACTTAGCACAGCAACTTAGCACAGCACAGGACAAGCCCATAACTAATATCATACTCAATAGTAAAAAACTGGAAGCACGTCCTCAAAAATTAGGAATAAGACAAGAGTGCCCATTATTATTACTTTTATTCAACACAGTCTTAACATTTCTGACCAAAACAAATACAAGAAAGAAAAGAAATACAAGAAAAGAAAAGAAATACAAGCCATCCAAATGAGAAAGAAAGAGATCAACTGTGTTCAACTACAGATATCATATATAGAATACCCTTAAGACTCCACTCAAGACTGTTGGATCTAATAAACAAAATCAGTAAAGTTGCAGGATATAAAATCAATACTCAAAAATCTATTTCATTTCCGTATACTAATGGTGAACTATCAAAGAAAAATTAAGACAACAATCCTACTTATAGTTGCAAAAAAAGAATAAAACATCTGGAAATAAATTTAACCAATGAGGTAAATGACCTGTAAACAATGTGGTAAGATGCTGATAAAAGAAACTGAAGTAGATTCAACTTGAAAGGTATTCATGCACATGAATGCAAAGAATTAATATCATTGCCCAAAATAGTCTATAGATTCAATGTAATCCCTATCAAAATCCCAATGGCATTTTTCACAGGAAAAGAAAAAAACAATCCTAAAATTTGTATGGAACCACAAAAGACAACAAATACTCAAAATGACCTTGAGAAAGAGGAACAAAACTAGAACCATCATATTTTCTAATTTCATCCTATATTACAAAAATACAGTGATGAAAACAGTATAGTATGGGCATAACAACCAACACATAGATCGAAAGAAAAGAATAGAAAGCCCAGAAATAAACCCACTCCTTATGTTCAATTAATTTATGACACAGAAGCCAAGAATATAAAATGGAAAGAGAATAGTCTCTTCCATAAATAATGTTGGGAAAACAGGAAAGCCACAGGCAAAAGAGTGAAACCAGACCACTGGCTTACATCATGCACAAAAATTACCTCAAAAAGGATTAAAAACTTGGTTGAAATCATAACACCTAAAAGAAGAGATGGAGAATAAGCTCCTTGAAATCAATCTTAGCAATGTTTGTTGTTGTTGTTTTTTGACAAGAAAAAAAAAGATAACATAAAAATTAGCAAGTGAGACTACAACAAACAAAAGGTTTCTGCACAAAAATGAAATGAAATACAATCTACAGAGAGAAAGTATGTGTAAATCATATATTTGATAAGGCATTAATATCTAAGATATATAAAGAACTCATACAGCTTGATAGCAAGAAAAGCATGAGAGAGTCAATTCCTAGGCTGCTTGATAAGCACTCCAGGGGTCCCTAAGGAGAGAGGAGTCTAGAATTCTCAAGGAGGAGGAAAGGATAAACTTTTTTTTTTCCTCTACATTCCTTAGGATTATATAACAATAATGTATCTTGCTTGAAGACAGTTTCTGGAAAAAACCTTCTGGCTAATCCTGTTATCTTAAAATATAAATTATGGGTGTGGGTCTAGTAAGGTCTTTACAACCTCCAGACATTCTTTTGATTCACTGTAATAAGTAATTAAAAAGTAGATAACTCCATTGCTAACACTAGCAAGGGGGGCACTCTTTCTGCCCTCTTCTGATGTCTATGTCAGAAGCTTTCTCTATCTCTATTATGCTTTAATAAGACTTTATTACACAAAAGCTCTGAGCAATCAAGCCTCGTCTCTGGACCCAGATTGAATTCTCTGGAGGCCAAAAATCCCAGTGTCTTTTGTGGTTCAGCAGCAATCTTTCAAGATCTGAGTAGACATTTTTCCAAAGACATTCTGATGGCCAACATGGACACGAAAATGTGCTTATAATCACTAATCATCAGGAAATTCAAGTTAAAAACACAGTGAGAAATGATCTCACACCTGTTAGAATGGTGGTGGTTTAGTTGCTAAGTCATGTCCAACATACTGATGGCCAACAGGGTCACAAAAATGTGTTTTCCACTATCAATCATCAGGAAATACAAATTAAAACCATGATGAGAAACAACCTCACACCTGTTAGAATGGTGGTGATTTAGTTGCTAAGTCATGTCTGACTCTTGAGACCCATGGAGCGTAGCCTACCAGGATCCTCTGTCCATGGGATTCCCCAAGCGAGAATACTGGAGTGAGTTGCCATTTCCTTCTCCAGGGGATCTTCCTGACCCAGGGATTGAACCCTGGTCTTCTGTAGCACAGGTTGTCTCCTGCACTGCAGGCGGATTCTTTACCAACTGAACAACCAGGGAAGCTTCTGCTGTTAGAAAGGCTATTACTAAAAAGGCAAGAAATAACATGTGTTGGTGTGGATTTGGAGAAAAGGGGACCTTTGACCACTGTTGCTTGAAATGGAAATTGATGCAAACACTAGGGAGGTTAGTATGGAGTTTCCTTAAAATATTAAAGATAGAATTAGTTCAGTTCAGTTGCTCAGGCATGTCCGACTCTTTGCAACCCCATAAACTGCAGCATGCCAGGCCTCCCTGTCTATCACCAACTCCCAGAGCCTACCCAAGCTCATGTCCACTGAGCCGGTGATACCATCCAACCATCTCATCCTCTGTCATCCCCTTCTCCTGCTCTCAATCTTTCCCAGCATCAGGGTCTTTTCAAACGAGTCAGTTGTTCACATCAGGTGGCCAAAGGATTGGGGTTTCAGCTTCAACATCAGTCCTTCCAATGAACACTCAGGACTGATCTCTTTTAGGATGGACTGGTTGAATCTCTTTGCAGTCCAAGGGACTCTCAAGAGTCTTCTCCAACACCACAGTTCAAAGGCATAAATACTTCAGCTTTCTTTATAGTCCAACTCTCACATCCATACATGACCACTGGAAAAACCATAGCCTTGACTAGACGGACCTTTGTTGGCAAAGTAATGCCTCTGCTTTTTAATATGCTGTCTAGATTTGTTGTAACTTTCCTTCCAGGGAGTAAGCATCATTTAATTTCTTGGCTGCAATCACCATCTGCAGTGATTTTGGAGCCCCCAAAAATAAAGTCTGACACTGTTTCCACTGTTTCCCCATCTATTTTCCATGAAGTGATGGGACCAGATGCCATGATCTTAGTTTTCTGAAATGTTGAGCTTTAAGCCAACTTTTGCACTCTCCTCTTTCACTTTCATCAAAAGGCTCTTTAGTTCTTCTTCATTTTCTGCCATAAGGGTGGTGTCATCTGCATACCTGAGATTATTGATATATCTCCCAGCAATCATGATTCCAGCTTGTGCTTCTTCCAGCCCAGCATTTCTCATGATGTACTCTGCATATAAGTTAAATAAGCAGGGTGACAATACATGGACATCACCAGATGGCCAATATAAAAACCAGATTGATTATATTCTTTGCAGCCAAATATGGAGAAGCTCTATGTAGTCAGCAAAAATAAGACTGGGAGCTGACGGTGGCTCAAATCATGGCTTAAATCCTTATTGCCAAATTCGTATTTCAACTGAAGAAAGTAGGGAAAACCACTAGACCATTCAGGTATAACCTAAATTAAATCCCTTATGATTATACAGTGAAAGTGACAAATAGATGCAAGGGATTAGATTTGATAGAGTGCCTGAAGAACTATGGACAGAGGTTCCTGACATTGTACAGGAGGCAGTGATCAAGACCATTCCAAAGAAAAAGAAAAGCAAAAAGTCAAAATGGTTCTCTGAGGAGGCCTTACAAATAGCTGAATAAAGAAGAGAATCTAACGGCAAGGAAAAAAAGGAAAGATATAACCATCTGAATGCAGAGTTCTAAAGAATAGCAAGGAGAGATAAGAAAGCCTTCCTCAGTGATCAGTGCAAAGAAATAGAGGAAAACAATAGAGTGGGAAGGACTAGAGATCTCTTCAAGAAAATTAGAGATACCAAGGGAACATTTCATGCAAAGATGAGCACAATAAAGGACAGAAATGGTATGGACCTAACAGAAGCACAAGATATTAAGAAGAGGTGGCAAGAATACACAGAAGAACCATAAAAATAAGATCTTAATGACTCAGGTAATCATGATGGTGTGATCACTCACCTAGAACCAGATATGCTGGAGTCCGAAGTCAAGTGTGCCTTAGGAAGCATCACTACGAACAAAGCAAGTGGAAATGATGAAATCCCAGTTGAGCTATTTCAAATCCTAAAAGATGATGCTGTTAAAGTGCTGCATTCAACATGGTACCAAATTTAGAAAACTCAGTAGTGGCCATAGGACTGGAAAAGGTCAGTTTTCATTCCAATCCCAAAGAAAGGCAATGCCAAAGAGTGTTCAAACTATCACACAATTGCACTCATCTCACATGCTAGTAAAGTAATGCTCAAAATTCTCCAAGTCAGACTTCAACAGTACATGAACTGAGAACTTCCAGATGTTCAAGCTGGATTTGAAAAAGGCAGAGGAACCAGACAAACTGCCAACATCCGTTGGATCTTAGAAAAAGCATGAGAGTTCCGGAAAAACATCTACTTCTGCTTTATTGACTATGCCAAAGCCTTTGACTGTGGAATACAACAAACTGTGGAAAATTCTTCAAGAGATGGGAATACCAGACCACCTGACCTGCCTCCTCAGAAATCTGTATGCACATTTCAAGAAGCAATAGTTAGCACTGGACATGGAACAACAGACTGGTTCCAAATAGGAAAAGGAGTATGTCAAGGCTGTATATTGTCACCCTGCTTATTCGACTTATATGCACAGTACATCATGCAAAATGCCAGGGTGGATGAACCATAAGCTGGAATCAAAATCAAGATTGCCAGCAGAAATATCAATAATCTCAGATATATACCCTTATGGCAGAAAGTAAAGAGTAACTGAAGAGCCTCTAATGAAAGTAAAAGAGGAGAGTGAAAAAGTTGCCTATAACTCAACATTCAAAAAACTAAGATCATGGCATTTGGTCCTTCCACTGCATGGCAAATAGAGGGGGAAACAATGGACACAGTGAGAGGTTTTATTTTCTTAGGCTCCAAAATCACTGCGGATGATGACTGCAACCATGAAATTAAAAGATGCTTGCTTCTTGGAAGAAAAGCTATGACAAACCTAGAGAGCGTATTAAAAAGCAGAGACATTACTTTGTCAACAAAGGTCAGATAGCTGATCTAGTCAAAGCTATGGTCTTTCCAGTATTCATGTATGAATGTGAGAGTTGGACTCTAAAGAAAGCTGAGCACTGAAGAATTGATGCTTTTGAACAGGGGTGTTGGAGAAGACTCTTGAGAGTCCCTTGGACTGCAAGGAGATCCAACCAGTCCATCCTAAAGGAAATCAGTCCTGGGTGTTCATTGGAGGAACTGATGCTGAAGCTGAAACTCCAATACTTTGGCCACCTGATGCAAAGAACTGACATTTGAAAAGACCCTGATGCTAGGAAAGATTGAGGGCAGGAGGAGAAGGGGACGACAGAGGATGAGATGGTTGGATGGCATCACCAACTCAATGGACATGAGTTTGAGCAAGCTCCAGGATTGATGATGGACAGGGAAGCCTGGTGTGCTGCAGTCCATGGCCTGCAAAGAGTCGGAAACAACTGCGCAACTGAACTGAACTGAAGAGACTAAATCTTAAAAGCCTTTATCACAAGAAAAAGAATTTGTAACTTGTAAGCTTACTCTTATGATCATTTCACAACACACACACACACACACACACACATATATATATCAAAGCATTAATTTATAAACCTAAAACTATTTTAATACTATATGTTAATTCTATCTCAATGAAAATATAAAATCAACATACAAAAATCAGCTACTTTTCTATAAACTAATATCAAACTATCCAAAAAATAAAGAATACAATTTAAAATAGCATCAAAAAAAATAATCTTAGGAACATATTGAACCAAGGTAGTGAAAGATCTGTATACTTAAAGCTGTGTAACACTGGTAAAGGAAATTGAAGACATGAATAAATGGAAAGATAGTCCAGGTTCATGGATTGGAAGAATTATTGTTGTTCAGTCACTCAGTCGTGTCTGACTCTGTGTCCCCATGGACTGCAGCATCCAGACTTCCCTGTGATTAATACTGTTAAAATGTCCATGCTGCTTAAAGCAATCTACAGATTAAATGTAATCCCTATCAAAATTCCAATGACATTTTTCACAGAAGTAGAAAAAGCAACACTAAAATTAATATGGAACCACAAGAGGCTACCAGTAGCCCAACCAATCTTAAGCAAATGTTTTAAAATTTGGATGCATTACACTACCTGCTTTCAATGTGTACTACAAAGCTACAGTTGTTAAAACAGCATGATCCTGGCCAAAAAAAAAAAAAAGACATACAAACCAAAGAAAGAGAGTACCAAACCCCAAAATAAATCCATACATTTATGGACAACTGATCTTTGACAAAAGTACCAAGAACACACATTAGGGAAAGACAGTCTCTTTATTAATGGTTTTGGGAAAACTTATTCTCCATGTACAGAATACTGAAACTGGACTCATATCACTCCATATACAAAAATCACCTCAAAGTAGGTTAAAGACTAAATGTAGGGCTTAAAACTATAAAATCACTAGAAGAAAACAGAGAAAAAATCTTTTTGAAATTGGTTTTGAAAATGATTTTTTGGATATGGCAACAAAACCATGAGAAACAAAAGCAAAAACTGACAAATAGAATTGCATCAAACTAAAAGCTTCTGCACAGGAAGCAATAAACAGAGTGAATAGAAATACCCAAAATGGGAGAAAAATTTGCAAACCATGTTTCTCATAAGAAATTAATATCCAAAGTATTTAGGAAATTCAAACAACTCAATAGCAAGAAAACAAATAACCCTGTTTTTTAAATGAGCAGAGGACCTGAATAGTCATTTTTCCAAAGAAGACATACTGATGTCCAACAGGTACATGAAAAGATGTTCAAAATCACTAATCATCAGGGAAATGCAAATCAAAATCATGATGAGATACCACCTCACACTTAGAACGGTTGTTATCAAAAAGTCAAAAAGCAACAAATACTGGCAAGGATATGGAGCAAACTCTCATGAACTGTTGATGAGAATGTAAATTTGTGCAGCCACTATGGAAAATAGTATGGAGTTTCCTCAAAAAACTAAAACAGAACTACCATATGATCCAGAAGTTCCACTTCTGGGTATTTGCCTAAAGAAAAGGAAAACAGGATTTAACAATACAAGTCATAGAGCTTTAAGAATGACTGACTGGCCAAGAAGCAGGTCTATTGGGAAGGCCTGGGACACAAGTAAAGAGGACAGTTAGATGCCTGTACCTGAAAGTTTTGGCTCACCATACTTCTCGGTGCTCTCAGAACTTGCAGAGGTGTCCCTGCTTAACAAGAACTAGTAATCCCTTCCTGAGTAAGGACACAACAGAGAGCTGTTACTGAGAGGGCAACAGATGGCCCTCTCTGAGTCTGTCACTTCCTGTCCTAGCAGTCAGATCAATAACTCAGAGTAAGTTAACACCACAGGAGATGGGCAGGACCTGATAAGGAAAGAAAGGACTGATATCTTCAAAGAACTGCAAGAACTAACCAAATTATACTGACGGGGGCCAAGGAAATAAGTCGGCTTGTATTTTAAGAAAGCTTGATCAAAGAGCCTGGAACATAAGCCTGGATAAGAAAGAGTTTATTGACTCAGGGACAACTCTCTCAGGATAGATTTACACCTTGACAAGAACCCCAAGGGATTGTATAAATCACTGTTAGAGTGTCAACTTGGAGAATATGATGATTCATACTGAGTCAAGTTGCAATGGCTGAGTTCCCAATGCAGATTGTGAAGAAAAGAAGAAAAAGGCTCAGTTCTGCTGTACCATGCTGTGCCCATAGTTAACAATATACTATGCACATGTAAGAATTTGTTAAGAGGTAGATCTCATGTCAAGTGTCCTTATCACAATAAAAATAAACATAAAATGAAGAAGTAGAAAGCTCAGGTAAGCAGACAACACTGAAATGAACATATTATTTGAGTCCAAAAGCCATAAAAGAAAACTATGTTGCTTGAGAAGACTAATAGAGCTTATCGTTCACCAAGACCATCAGCAGTGGGCTAGTAGGAGACACCTACATCACACAGAAGTCCAGCCAGGGATGACAATTTGCGAGACCGTCACAGAGCTTGGCTTAGACTTCACAATGGGAGAGGATTTTAGACCCATATGCTAATGACTAAAGTAGTGGCCAGATCACCAGGACAATGGACCTTGATAATCACTACAAGTATATACTGAAATAACTCCCCTAGTCTCTTCCTAGAGAGATCAATGTCATTAAACTCAGGTAATTATACACTGTGGAAAAGAGAATACTGACAATTCAGACTCTGTGTCCTGTGGATGTCAAAATGTCTTTGATACCCAAAGACCTAAAGCACTGTCATGCTTCCCAGATAGAATGGGACATTAAAGGAGAAAGACAATACGTGGAGTTCTGGCCAAAATTCAGCTTATGATAAATTTACTAGATCCATGGACTTACTTGATAGGCATTTCCCTAGTTACCTGCAGTATAACTGAAATTGATACACATGGCAGTTGAGGTAACCTTCACATTGGTCTCTGATCTTTCCCACTGTTATAGCTGTTCCCCACAAGCCAAATGGTAGCTCATTAAATGCCTCCCAACTTCCTGGCCAATATCAAGAAAAATACCACATTTCATGGCAATAATCCAAGCCAGGCTTCAGCAATACGTGAACCGTGAACTCCCTGATGTTCAAGCTGGCTTTAGAAAAGGCAGAGGAACCAGAGATCAAATTGCCAACATCCGCTGGATCATGGAAAAAGCAAGAGAGTTCCAGAAAAACATCTACTTCTGCTTTATTGACTATGCCAAAGCCTTTGACTGTGTGGATCCTGTCTCTTATACACATCTAGATGTGTATAAGAGACAGACAATAGACAATCCTATTGTACTCCTTTTCAGTCCTTAACCAATCAGTTGTTCCATACAGGGTTCTAACTGATGCTTCTTGACCTGCATCCAGGTTTATCAGAAGACACGTAAGATGGTCTTGTATTCCCATCTCTTTAAGAGCTTTCCACAGTTTGTTATGATCCATACAGTAAAAGGCTTAAGTGTAGTAAATGAAACAGAGGTAGATGGTTTTCTGCAGTTCCCTTGCTTTCTCTATGATCCAGTGATGGTGGCAATTTGAATACTACTCAGCCTTAAAAAGAATGAAATAATGCCATTTGCAGCAACATGCAACATGAGTGCACCTAGAGTTCACCACATTAAGTAAAGTAAGGCAGATGGAGAAAGACAAATACATATCATCACTTGTATATGAAATCCAATACAATAATAAACTGTAGTAACTTATTTACAAAACAAAAACTGACTTGCAGACACAAAAATTACTCTTATGGCTACTAAAGGAGATAGTGAAAGGGGATAAATTGTATGTAAAACAGATAAATAAGGACTTACTGTGTACCACAGGNTCTGGTCCCATCACTTCATGGGAAATAGATGGGGAAACAGTGGAAACAGTGTCAGACTTTATTTTGGGGGGCTCCAAAATCACTGCAGATGGTGACTGCAGCCATGAAATTAGAAGATGCTTACTCCTTGGAAGAAAAGTTATGGCCAACCTAGATAACATTTTCAAAAGCAGAGACATTACTTTGCAGACTAAGGTCCGTCTAGTCAAGGCTATGGTTTTTCCTGTGGTCATGCATGGATATGAGAGTTGGACTGTGAAGAAAGCTGAGCGCCAAAGAATTGATGCTTTTGAACTGTGGTGTTGGAGGAGACTCTTGAGAGTCCCTTGGACTGCAGGGAGATCCAACCAGTCCATTCTGAAGATCAACCCTGGGATTTCTTTGGAAGGAATGATGCTGAAGCTGAAACTCCAGTACTTTGGCCACCTCATGCGAAGAGTTGACTCATTGGAAAAGACTCTGATGCTGGGAGGGATTGGGGGCAGGCAGAGAAGGGGACGACTGAGGATGAGATGGCTGGATGGCATCACGGACTCGATGGACGTGAGTCTGAGTGAACTCCCAAGAGATGGTGATGGACCGGGAGGCCTGGCGTGCTGTGATTCATGGGGTCACAAAGAGTCGGACACGACTGAACGACTGAACTGAACTGAACTGATGTAGTTCCTATAGTGTATAGTCTGTTAAAGGGAAGACAATAGGCTGAAACAAGACCAGAATGCCCTCTTAAGACTTCTTTCTTTCTTTTCTTTCAAAAGGAGATTTTTCTGGCAGAATTTTTCTTGAGATCTTAAGAGCACCATGGCTAGCATATAGTAGTGATTATGTAGACAGATACAGAGAAAGGAGCTGGGAATAGAAGAGCATACTAGAGCAAGATTTGAAGGATCAGGTGGAGTCAGTAGTTCTAGAAGACAGGTTTTTAGGTAGGCTTTGAAAAGTCAGGTGTCAAGAGGTGGAATAAAGCCTTAAATTCTAACTAGCACTCTTTGCTAGTTAGGGGAAAGATATCAGTGAGTGGAACAAGCATAGGATTGGTCGACAGATTTGATTTGGGTGACTTAAGACAAATAATTTAACTTCTCTCTGAGAGAGAGATAATAATTACTGCTTACAGTAGGTGTACCTTTGAGGGTGAAATGACCTTCAGTAAATATTTGCTGAATTTGAATTGAAGCACTCAGTGAATGCTTAAAAGACTGAAGAAACTGTATAGGTATGTCAGTCAGGACTTAAGTCAACAGATGTAGTTATAGTAAGCTGAGAAATAATTATGACTGATACTGAGTACAAGTGTAACAAAATAGACCAATAGCTATGGTAGACTGTAAGGAGCTCAAGCTAACAATAAGTAGGTAACAATTGACAACACACATCTCTTTGTCTTAACTCAGGAATTTACTGCTATGCCAAGCATGGCCAAATTATTAGAGCTTGCCTGTGGTGATATGACACCACCTGGTTGGTGCCCAGAGTAAAGAGGCAAGCTGAAGACAGTTCCTGACAGAAGGAAGTCTTGTGTACATGTATGATATTAACAATTTAGGATAACAGACAGGTTGTCCTTCGTCTTTACTGTCTTGGGAATATCATTCTATTTCTTCTTGGGAATATGAGATGATTTCTGTTCCACCTCTTGAGATCAAATTAATTTTCTTATGGTTGACCATCCAGATTATCTAAAATACTCATCAATATTTTCTTACTTTCTTATAGCAAATGCATTTTATACCATGTCACATACATAGTAGGTCTTTTGGCTTATGAATTACACTGGAAAGAATCACTCCTGACATCATTACTGCTGCTGCTGCTGCTGCTGCTGCTGCTGCTGCTGCTGCTGCTAAGTCGCTTCAGTCGTGTCCGACTCTGTGCGACCCCATAGACGGCAGCCCAACAGGCTCCCCCGTCCCTGGGATTCTCCAGGCAAGAACACTGGAGTGGGTCACCATTTCCTTCTCCATTGTGTGAAAGCGAAAAGTGAAAGTGAAGTCGCTCACTCGCGACCGACTCCTAGCGACCCCATGGACTGCAGCCTACCAGGCTCCTCCATCCATGGGATTTTCCAGGCAAGAGTACTGGAGTGGCTTGCCATTGCCTTCTCCGTCATTACTGCTAGTGTTGCTTTTAGGGACGCTATGATAGACATTTATCTTTCATTTTGACTTGCAGCACCTGAACTGTTTTTTGTGTTTGAAAATTTTCATTCATCTTTTTTAAATTTTTGGAGTGTTTTAGGTTTACAGAAAAATTGAGCTGAGAGGTTTTCTCATTGACATCTTACACACAGTTTCCCTTATTATTAACATCTTACAGGAACATTTGTTGCAATTAATAAACCAATGTGCTTAATTGCTCGGTTGTGTCTGACTCTTTGTGACCCCATGGACTGTAGCTTGCCAGGCTCCTCTGTCCACAGGGATTCTCCAGGCCAGAATACTGGAGTGGGTAGCCTTTCCCTTCTCCAGAGCATCTTCCCAACCCAGGGATCAAACCCAGGTCTCCCACATTGCAGGCAGATTCTTTTCCATCTGAGCCACCAGGGAAGCCCAATAAATAAACCAATAATAACCAATATTGATACATTATTGTATCAATAAACCAATATTGATACATTATTAAGTTCCACAGTTTACATTAGGGTTCATTCTTGGCATTGTACAATTGTGTGGGTTTTGAGAAATGTGTAATACTATGTATCATTATTATAGTATTATACAGAACAGTTTAACTTCCTTAAAACTCCCCAATGCTCCATTATTCCTCCCTCACTCCTTACCCCCTGAAACTTTGGCAAATAGCTGTGTTTTTACTGTCGCTATAGTTTTTATCTTTTTCCGGAATATCTTATAGTTTCGATCATGCATATGTAGCCTTTCAGACCAACTTCTTTCACTTAGCAATATGATCTAGAAAGTTTTTTTATGTGGCTGTTTCAGTAGCTCATTTCTTTTTATTATTGTATGAATGATACTGTTGTATCAACATTGTATGATTGTATTGTATAAATAATACATTATATGAATGATGTTTCATTGCATGAATGTACTGCTTTATTCATTTACCTATTAAAGGACAGCTTGGTTGTTTATAGTTTCTGCAATTATAAGTAAAAGTGCTTTAAACATTTATGTGTAGGTTTTTGGTTAGACGTAAGTTTTCAACTAGTTGTATAAATATCTAGGAACATCATTGCTCGATCTGTGTTTAGCTCTATAAGAAACTAACAAGCTGTTTTTCAGAGTGGCTATGTCATTTCACATCTTTAGGCATGTGCTTGATCTGAGATTGTATCTTTTCTTGGTAAAGCCCTTATGAGTGCTCCTCCTACCCTGTTAGAACCCCCACGTGTGCTTTAGGAAATTTGAGCTTTAAAGTACATAAAATGCTCTTAGTTCTAGTCACTATTGCTACCAACAAAAGGAAAGTGCAGATATTTTGGTTTCTTGTGTGGTTCAGCACTTTACTATTTTAACTTTACCTTCTCTAATTTCTGTTCATTTACCTTCCAAAAATATTGAATGCCTGTAAACTTTTGGTAATCTGATCACACAGACCACAGACTTGTCTAACTCAATGAAACTAAGCCATGCCGTGTGGGGCCACCTAAGACAGACAGGTCATGGTGGAGAGGTCTGACAGAATGTGGTCCGCTGGAGAAGGAAATGGCAAACCACTTCAGTATTCTTGCCTTGAGAACCCCATGAACAGTATGAAAAGGCAAAAAGATGAACTGAAAGATGAACTCCCCAGGTCGGCAGGTGCCCAATATGCTGCTGGAGATCAGTGGAGAAATAACTCCAGAAAGAATGAAGGGATGGAGTTAAAGCAAAAATAACACCCAGTTGTGGATGGGACTGGTGATAAAAGCAAGGTCCAGTGCTGTGAAGAGCAATATTGCATAGGAACATGGAATGTTAGGTCCATGAATCAAGGCAAATTAGAAGTGGTCAAACAGGAGATGGCAAGAGTGAACGTCCATGGCAAAAACAAGACTAGGAGCTGACTGTGGCTCAGATCATGAACTCCTTATTGCCAAATTCAGACTTAAATTGAAGAAAGTGGGGAAAACCACTAGACCATTCAGGTATGACCTAAATCAAATCGCTTATGACAATACAGTGGAAGTGAGAAATAGATTTAAGGGACTAGATCTGATAGAGTGCCTTATGAACTAAAACTACTGCACAATTGCACTCATCTCACACGCTAGTAAAGTATTGCTCAAAATTCTCCAAGTCAAGCTTCAGCAATATGTGAACTGTGAACTTCCAATTGTTCAAGCTGGTTTTCGAAAAGGCACAGGAACCAAAGATCAAATTGCCAACATCCGCTGGATCATGGAAAAAGCAAGAGAGTTCCAGAAAAACTTCTATTTCTGCTTTATTGACTATGCCAAAGCCTTTGTGTGGATCACAATAAACTGGAAAATTCTGAAAGAGCTGGGAATACCAGACCACCTAACCTGCCCCTTGAGAAATCTGTATGCAGGTCAGGAAGCAACAGTTAGAACTGGACATGGAACAACAGACTGATTCCAGATAGGAAAAGGAGTACGTCAAGGCTGTATATTGTCACCCTGCTTATTTAACTTATATGCAGAGTGCATCATGAGAAATGCTGGACTGGATGAAGCACAAGCTGGAATCAAGATTGCCAGGAGAAATGTCAATAACCTCAGATATGCAGATGACACCACCCTTCTGGCAGAAAGTGAAGAAGAACTAAAGAGCCTATTGATGAAAGTGAAAGAGGAGACAAAAAGTTGGCTTAAAGCTCAACATTCAGAAAACTAAGATCATGGCATCTGGTCCCATCACTTCATGACAAATAGGTGGGGAAACAATGGAAACAGTGGCTGACTTTATTTTTTGGGGCTCCAAAATCACTGTAGATGGTGATTGCAGCCAGGAAATTAAAAGATGCTTACTCCTTGGAAGGAAATTTATGACCAACCTAGATAGCATATTAAAAAGTAGAGACATTACTTTGCCAACAAAGGTCCGTCTAGTCAAGGCTATGATTTTTCCAGCAGTCCTGTGTGGATGTAAGAGCTGGATTATAAAGAAAGCTGAGCACTGAAGAATTGATGCTTTTGAACTGTGGTGTTGGAGAGGCCTCTTGAGAGTCCCTTGGACTGCAAGGAGATCCAACAAGTCCAGATTAAAGGAGATCAGTCCTGGATGTTCATTGGAAGGACTGATGTCGAAGCTGAAACTCCAATACTTTGGCCACCTGATGTGATGAGCTGACTCATTTGAAAAGACCCTGATGCTGGGAAAAATTGAAGGTAGGAGGAGAAGGGGACAACAGAGGATGAGATGGTTGGATGGCATCACTAACTCGATGGACATGGGTTTGGGTGACTCCGGGAATTGGTGATGGACAGGGAAGCCTGGCGTGCTGCAGTTCATGGGATCACAAAAAGTCGGACATGACTGAGCGACTGAACTAAGCTGCAACTTTTGGTTAAGGTCTTTCAAAACTCAGTGCCTGTCTAGTGTCATTATCAGAATCTTCTCCATTAATTTTTTAATTGTTATTTTATAAATCTCCATTACTATTTTATCTCACTTGTCCCTGTAGGATTTTAATTTATGGAGGTGACTTGAGTAATGACATAGACTAAATTTATGTTACTTATATTTCCTGAAAGAAGAGAGCATGCCATGCCATGTTGGGCCACAGGGAAAACACCAGATTTTGGTCCAGAAGTAGAAGCAGAAACAGGCAGAAAGCTTAGACCAAAGCCATTAATTAGTGCTTTCTCAGGAAAGACACAACAGGGTAAACAGCTTTGGATTGGCTGTTCATTAATTGTGGCAGGGAAGAAATAAGTATTGATAAGGATGTGGAGAACAGGGCACTGTTGTTCACTGTTGATAGGAATGTAAATTGTTGCAGACATTATGGAAAACAATATGGAGATTCCTCAAAAAATTAAAAATAGAACTACCACATGATCCTGCGATTTTACTTCTGGTATTTATCTGAAGTAAGTGAAATCAGTGTCTCAAAGAAGATATATGTACCCCTGTGTTGTGTTTGTTACAGCATTATTTGCAATAGCAAAGACATGGTATGGTCTAGCTTATATATGGAATATATATTTTTTATTAATTTATTTTAATTGGAGGCTAACTACTTTACAGTATTGTGGTTGTTTCTGCCATACATTGACATGAATCAGCCTCAGTGTACACGTGTTCCCCATCCCGTCCCTCTGGGTTGTCCCAGTGCACCAATTTTGAGTATCCTGTTTCACGCATTGAACTTGGGCTGGCGATCTGTTTCACATGTGGTGATACACATGTTTCAGTGCTGTTCTCTCAAATCATCCCACCCTCGCCTTCTCCCACTGAGTCCAAAAGTCTCTTCTTTATATCTGTGTCTCTTTGGCTGTCTCCTGTATAGGGTCATTCAGTTCAGTTCAGTCACTCAGTTGTGTCCGACTCTTTGAAACCCCATGGACTGCAGCACACCAGGCCTCCCTGTCCATCACTAGCTCCCAGAGTTTACCCAAACTTATGCCCATCGTGTCAGTGATGCTATGCAACCATCTCATCCTCTGTTGTCCCCTTCTCCTCCTGCCTTCAGTCTTTCCCAGCATCAGAGTCTTTTCAAATGAGTCAGTTCTTCACATCAGGTGGCCAAAGTATTGGAGTTTCAGCTTCAGCATCAGTTCTTCCAATGAATATTCAGGACTGATTTCCTGTGGGTGGACTGGGAGGGTCATCATTACCATCTTTCTACATTCCATATATATGCATTAATATACTGTGTTAGTGTTTTTCTTTCTGACTTACTTCACACTGTATGGGGCTTCCCTTGTGGCTCAGCTGGTAAATAATCTGCCTGCAATGCAGGAGACCTGGGTTCGATCCCTGGTTTGGGAAGATCCCCTGGAGAAGGGAAAGGATACCCACTCCAGTATTCTGGCCTGGAGAATTCCATGGACTCCTGAATGAATGATTCTGTTGGATGAGAACAGGCCCTGTTTAGTTTTTTTTCTTGGAGAAGGCAATGGCAGCCCACTCCAGTACTCTTGCCTGGAAAATCCCATGGACGGAGGAGCCTGGTAGGCTGCAGTCTGTGGGGTCGCCAGGAGTCGGACACGACTGAGCGACTTCACTTTCACTTTCACACTGTATAATAGGCTCCAGTTTCATCCACCTCATTAGAACTGATGCAAATGCATTCTTTCTAATAGCTGAGTAATATTTATATAGAATATATTTTTAAATGAGCTCATAGATACAGAGAACAGATTGGCTATTGCAGACGTGGGGAATTAGGGTGGTGGGCAAACAGGGTGAATATGGCTAAAATGTACAAACTTCCAGTTATAAGATAAATAAATCCTAGGAATGCAATGTACAGCAGAATGACTGTAGTTAGCAGCACCATATTTGAAAGTTGCTTTTGTCTGGAGAAGGAAATGGCAACCCACTCCAGTATCCTTGCCTGGAAAATCTCATGGACAGAGGGCTCCAGTCCATGGGGTCGCCAAGAGTCGGGCACGACTGAGCGACTAACACACTTACTTACTTTGACTGTGTGGATCACAATAAACTGTGGAAAATTCTGAAAGAGATGGGAATACCAGACCACCTGACCTGCCTTTTGAGAAACCTATATGCAGGTCAGGAAGCAACAGCTAGAACCGGACATGGAACAACAGACTGGTTCCAANATATTCTAGCTTAATACCTGTCTCTTATACACATCTACTAACACACTTACTTACTTTGACTGTGTGGATCACAATAAACTGTGGAAAATTCTGAAAGAGATGGGAATACCAGACCACCTGACCTGCCTTTTGAGAAACCTATATGCAGGTCAGGAAGCAACAGCTAGAACCGGACATGGAACAACAGACTGGTTCCAAGTAGGAAAAGGAGTACGTCAAGGCTATATATTGTCACCCTAGTTATTTAACTTACATGCAGAGTACATCATGAGAAACGCTTGGCTGGAGGAAGCACAAGCTGGAATCAAGACAAAAGTTATGACCAACCTAGATAGCATATTGAAAAGCAGAGACATTACTTTGCCAACAAAGGTCCGTCTAGTCAAGGCTATGGTTTTTCCTGTGGTCATGTATGGATGTGAGAGTTGGACTCTGAAGAAGGCTGATCGCCGAAGAATTGATGCTTTTGAACTGTGGAGTCCCTTGGACTGCAAGGAGATCCAACCAGTCCATTCTAAAGGAGATCAGCCCTGGGATTTTTTTGGAGGGAATGATGCTCAGGCTGAAACTCCAGTACTTTGGCCACCTCATGCAAAGAGTTGACTCATTAGAAAAGACTCTGATGCTGGGAGGGATTGGGGGAAGGTGGGGAAGGGACGACGGAGGATGAGATGGGTGGATGGCATCACTGACTGGATGGACGTAAGTCTGAGTGAACTCCGGGAGTTGGTGATGGACAGGGAGGCCTGGTGTGCTGTGATTCATGGGGTCGCAAAAAGTTGGACATGACTGAGCGACTGAACTGAACTGAACTGAAGAGAGTAGATCTTAAAAGTTATCATCACAAGAAGAAACTTGTAACTGTGTGGTGGTAGATGTTAACTAAACTTACTGTGGTAATTATCTTGTAATATATTCATATCAAATCATGCTGTACACTTAAAACTACCAATACAGTGTTTTGTCAATTAAATATTAATATTAAGAAAATAAAAAATATGATTCTGGCAGATTTGGGGCTATACAGGTGGTCTTTAGTTGCCTGTTACTTGACCCTGGAATGATTTAGAGCATTAGAAATATTGGCTTGTAAGAGTTCAGTAAGAGGGTTAGTTCGAGCTGTAGACTTGTAATTGGTTGGTTTGCATATGAGGGGTGTGCTCCTGACTGAGCCCTTTGCCACTTCTAAGAATTGGTTAGCCCTGAGATGGGCAGTCTCTTTCCTAGCCAGCTCAACCATAAATGCCAGAGCATCAAGAACACAGAAAATAAGAAAATATGGTTAAAGTAATTGGTCCTGTGATAAACAGATGTCAGAAAGAGAATTTAAGAAAACAGGGAACATGCCCTCAGCTTACTCTTTTCAAAACATGTTTAAATTGTAAGCTACAACCTATATATATAGAGAGAGAAGTACATAAAACAAAGATATAACATAGCACATGACTATAAAACATAAATTCTTATAACTGCCAGCCAGACTAACTGCCAACATCCTAGAAATCCCCTGTGTGTTCCTCCTACCTCACAATACCCTCTATATTTGGAGGTTACCATTATCTTTACTTCTATGGGAATTACTACCAGACTCTTCTTTATAGTTTTATGTATGTACATATCACTAAGCAATAATGGTTTAGATTTCCCTATTCTTGATCTTTTAAGTAATCTTTACTATAACTGATCTTTTGTGTCTTCCTGTTTTTATCCAACATTGTGATTCATTTATTGTTGTATGTTGCTGAAATGTGTTCTTTTCCTTGCTGTATAGGATTCCATGTATGGATTTACAACAGTATATTCATTTATCTCTTCTATTCTTAATGGACATCTAGGCAGTTTCTAGTTTGTTGCTGTTTTTTTCTTTCAATTTGTCAAAACCCTCTGTATATATTCTGGATATAAACCTTTTATCAGGCACCAGTGTAATGAATTGGAGAAGGCAATGGCAACGCACTCCATTACTCTTGCCTGGAAAATTCCATGGACAGAGGAATCTGGTAGGCTGCAGTCCATGGGGTCGCTAAGAGTTGGACACAACTGAGCAACTTCACTTTCACTTTTCACTTTCATGCATTGGAGAAGGAAATGGCAACCCACTCCAGTGTTCTTGCCTGGAGAATCCCAGGGATGGGGGAGCCTGGTGGGCTGCCGTCTATGGGGTCACACAGAGTCAGACACGACTGAAGCGACTTAGCAGCAGCAGTGTAGTGAATGTTTTCTCTTATCCTTGTAACCACACTTTTCAGTATCTTGATGAACAATTCTTAATTTTAATGTAGTCACGTTTAAAGTGAAAGTGAAGTCGCTCAGTCGTGTCCGACTCTTTGCGACCCCGTGGACTGTAGCCTACCAGGCTTCTCTGTCCATGGGATTCTCTAGGCAAGAATACTGGAGTGGGTTACCATTTCCTTTTCCAGGGGATCTTCCCGACCCAGGGATCGAACCCGGGTCTCCCGCATCAGAGGCAGATGCTTTAACCTCTGAGCCACCAGGGCTTCCCACGTTTATCAGTTCTTTTATCTAGAGTTTGTATTTTTTGTTTGTTTAAAAAATTCTTCCCTACACTGAGGTAATGAAAATGGTTTTCTACGTTATCTTCTAAAAAGTATGGTTTTACTTTAAACATTTTATTCAAAAATCCACTGGAGTTTTCTTCTGTGAATTGTGTTAATTTGATTATTTTTCCATATATATTTCAAATTATCTCACACCATTTATTGAAACAACTCATTTTCCTGTTGATTCACAGTGATATTTATGCCATAAATTAAGTGACCATAAATCTGTGGAATCTTTTCTGAATTATTAATTTTGTTGGTCTGTTTTGATTATCCCTGTGCCAAGAACACACCAATACTTTAAATGATGTCTTGGAATCTGGTAGGTCAAACTGTCTCACTTTGTTGTTCTTTGAGAGTGTTTTGACATCCTTGGCCTTCGCGTTACATACAAATTTTAGAAATAGCCTCTCAATACACACAGACACAACCTTCTGAGATTCAGATTTGGATTACTTTGCATCTGTAGATCAAGTTAGGAAAGAATTGACATCTTTACAGTATCAAATCTTTCAGTCCTTAAAGTTCAAGTTGGTATATCTAAGCTATTATAAATTGTATGCATGCATATGAAATTTCATGTTCTATTGTTGGTAAATAGAAACACATTGCTTTAATATCTAGCAACCTTGCAGGATAATAATCTCTTATTATATTTTTATTAGAGAGTGGTATCCTTCCCGTTTTTATCCCTTGACTCTTGGACTTGGACTGGCTATGAGAGAAACAGCAACATATATTGGATACCAATTTAGAGCATATGCCACCTCTTAGGAAACCTTGCTGCAGCCCTGCAATATATTGACACTTAGCTGTTTCTATAACTTGAAACATTAAATTTTTTACACTATTTTAGTGAAATATTTATGAGTATCTACACACACTTAAACCTGTTGTGGAAGACAGAATCATCAAATCTAAAGGGAACAGCATCTTAGTGAAATAAAGCATAATGGTCATGGAATTTTGATGGACTCTGATCTAAAAACAATAGATATTCTATTAAATTAACTCCTGGATAGTATACAGTTAGAATAATTCCTAATTCTCTATTTAAGGAACTCTACTTAGTCAGCTCCTGTGCCCCAGAATCATGTAAGAATTGTTGACTTTTAAGAAATGTGAGTTGGACTGAAGTGAGGAAGAAATAAAGAATAACTGGTAAACAGCGCCAAATAAATAAGGAAATGTGTTCAACTGAAATTTATCCATGGGATACTGAAAATTCTTTAAAGTGAATCTGATTGTAAACTTCTGTAATAAGAGACACTAAATGAAAAGGAAGCTTCTTACAAAGATGATTTTTCCCATGATCTTTTGTATATTCTAGCTTAATACAAAGCGAGATTTTTTTTTTTGTCACAAACTGTATAGATGTTTGTAGAACTAGAAGTTGAATTCTGCTTTTTCAGTTTTCATAATGTTTCCCTTTCAATAATAAACTTACGGTTGTTTTATATTCAAGTGCTGTTGTATATCTACTTAGCGCCAGATAGAACGCCCAGGATTCAAATTCCTGAAATGCATTTATGTGATATTTCAAAAAAGAACATTTTGAAAATCAGACAAATATGTACACATATATAAATACATGACAGAAAATTATACAAGAAATTATAAGCAGGGACTGATCCCAGAAAAAGAGTTTACATTTTATACAACATTTTGTACTGTTTGAGTATTTTTTTAATCTTGTGGATTTATTACTTTTTAAACTTAATTTGAAAAAGGAAAAAAAGCCATGCAGTTCCAAGTGTACATACACATATATCACAGGAAGAAAAGCTCTGTACACATATATGTCCATTTATTAACAGTGGTTCTTCTTAGGAAAGAGGAGTTTGTTGGCAGGAGGTTAAAATTTTGCTTTATCTGAACTGTTTTAAGATTTTAAGAATGTCTTTATTTAAAACCAACATAAGTCAGAGAAGTACACAAATCATTTCTGTACAGGCCAATTAAAAAAACTAAAAGGAGCATAACCCCTGTAGCCATCCTCAGGTCAAGCAATAGAACTTTACCAGCACCCCCAAGAGGCTTCTTGGGAAGGATTTGAAAGGTAATCAATCCCAAGAAGTCTCTTGGGAAGGATTATGCTTTTAATCCTTCCTGGAAGTATTCCCTCTCTCCCAAGAGTATCTATCCTTTTTTACTTCCCCAAACCAAAGATTAGTTTTGCCTGTCTTAGAATTTTACATAAGTAGAATTATACAGTATGCATTATTTTGGTCAACATATGACATTCATTCCTGTTACAATTCATAGCTGTACATAGTATTTGCTGTATAATATTCCACCCTATAAATATGCCCCAGTTGCTTCAATTTATTGTTGATGGAAGATTGGGTGGTTTCCAGTTTTTACCACAAGTGATTTCTTCAAGAACATTCCTGTACACAACTTGTGTACATGTATATGCTTTTCTTTTGGGTATATACCTAGTAATGGAGTGCATGGGGCATAGGGAATATATTAATATGTGTTCAAGTAGTAACTGCTATTATTTTTGTTTGTTTATTTCTACTTACACATCCCCAATACCTCAAATACAATTGAACTCTTCTCATATTCCTTCAAACACCAAGCTTTTATTGCTGCTTCAGTTTTTCCTTATTGTAGAGGACTATTATTTTCCCCAAATAGCTGCTGCTTCCCTCTAAGATAAGATTATTTTTTCCTATCCTACTATTGGCAAAAAAAAAAAAAAAGGTTTCCAAAGAGGCAGCATCAGTTCCACAAGCAGTATGTTTTTGGCTATTGCTCTGCAGTCAAATCAACATTTGCGATTGTCTGTTTGTCTCATTTTACCTATTATCATGATATATATACTATTTGAATTTTTAAGGAAATATCCACACGCCTCTTGTGGAAACAAAAATAGATATGCCTCCACTTGGGGAATATCTGAATAAAATACCTATTATTAGTAAACATCAACTCCAGTGTGTCATAAATATCTGTAAACATGTAATTGACCGCTTACTGGTCTGTGTACCTGTGTATGCTTCCCTAATGGCTCAGTCGGTAAAGAATCTGCCAGTGCAGGAGAACCAGGTTTGATCCCTGGGTCGGGAATATCCCCTGGAAAAGGGCATGGCAACCCGCTCTAGTATTCTTTCCTGGAGAATCCCCTGGACAGAGGAGCCTGGTGGGCTACGGTCCATGCAGTCACAAAGAGTCGGACACTACTGAGCAACTTAACACATTCCTATGTAATATAAAAACTGATATTTTAAAACTAAAGCCATTGGTAAACTTAACTGGCACATTAATGAGTGCTTAGTGTATAAGGAAAGAATTTCATGTTAGCTGCAAAGTTGGCAACAAAATGCCTGTATGTAACTAAGTACCCTATCTTCTTCGGGATGATTCATTGGACTAATTAAGGGTTTTGGGAGAAAAAGGAGTTTGGAACTGTTTTGAAGAAGGGAAATGCTAATTAAAACCTTAGTGATAATGTAAATATTAAGAAACCTGAAATACAGTAAGTCTGTGGAGCAGTGGAATCCTTCATACACTGCTGGCGCAACTATTTTTGGAAGTGGCCTGGCAATATTTAATAAAACTGAAAAAGTGCAGACCTAAAATCTAATATAATATCCTTCTAGGTAGTTATCCTACAGAAAATCTTATACATGTATACAAGGGCACATGTGCGTGCCTGTTCATTGCTTTGTAATAACAAGAAAACAAGAAGTAATATAAATATCTAACAGTAGAGAAATGAATAGGATTTAGAGGATTCATATGATAGAATGCCTGTATGCGTGCTGTCACTTCAGTCATGTCTGGCTTTGATACCCCATGGACTGTAGCCCACTAGGCTCCTCTGTCCATGGGTTTATCCAGGCAGGAGCACTGGATTGGGTTGCCATGCCCTCCTTCAAGGAACCTTCCCGACCCAGGGATCAAACATGTGTCTCTTATGTCTCCCGCATTGGCATGCGGGTTCTTTACCATTAGCGCCACCTGGGAAGCCCTCATATGATAGAATGCTAGAAGATGATTACCAGTATTCCATTGTATGAACCTATACTATGGATAAATCTTAAAAAGTAAAAGGGTGCATAAAACAGCAAATTAGAAAGGGATATTATATATGATCATTATATTAATATAATGATGCCACTGACGTAAACTGGAAAAAAGCCTTACAAATCAATAGTTATGTATCAGTACTAATATTAGATATATACAAACATGAATATTGAACAAAAATGAAAAAGATACACCACAAGTTTAGGAAAAAATTAAGCACATTTCTGTTTTCAAAAGAGCTTCTGATGCAACATTGCAAATCTGTCAGATCTTGCATTCAGAATTTTTACAGAACTCTTAGAACTCAGCAATGAAAAGACAATTAACCCAATTAAAAACTGGGCAAAGGTTTTGAATGCTCATTTCTTCAAAGAAGGTATGTACATGACCAATTAGCACATTAAAAGTTGTTCAACATCATTAATGTTTCAGTTCACTTCAGTCACTCGATCGTGTCTGGCTCTTGGTGACCCCATAGATTGCAGCACGCCAGACCTCCCTGTCCATCACCAACTCCCGGAGCTTACTCAAACTCATGTCCATTGAGTCAGTGATGCCATCCAACCATCTCATCCTCTGTTGTCCCCTTCTCCTTCTGCATTCAATCTTTCCCAGCCTCAGGGTCCTTTCAAAACAGTCAGTTCTTTGCATCAGGTGGCCAAAGTATTGGAGTTTGGAGTATTGGAGTTTTCAGCATCAGTCCTTCCAATGAATATTCAGAACTGATTGCCTTTAGGATGGACTGGTTGGATCTCCTTGCAGTCCAAGGGACTCTCAAGAGTATTTTCCAACACCACCGTTCAAAAGCATCAATTCTTTGGTACTCAGCTTTCTTTATAGTCCAACTCTCATATCCATACATGACTACTGGAAAACCATAGCCTTGATTAGGGGCTTCCCTGGTGGCTCAGAGGTTAAAACGTCTGCCTGCAATAAAGGTAGACCTGGGTTCGATCCCTGGGTCGAGAAGATTCCCCTGGAGAAGGAAATGGCAACTCACTCCAGTATTCTTGCCTGGAGAATCCCATGGACGGAGGAGCCTGGTGGGCTACAGTCCACAGGGTCGCAAAGAGTTGGACACGACAGAGTGACTTCACTTTCTTTCTTTTTGGCATTAATGTTCAGTTAATTTAATTAATGTCATTAATGTTTAGAAAAATGCAAATGAAACCATACCCAGTAAAATGGTTAGAATAAAAAAGTCAAATAGTAGCAAGTGTTAACAAAAACATGGAAAAATTGGAACGTTCATACGCTGCTGGTGAGAATGTAAACTGGTCTGTCCACTTTGAAAACAATCTGGCAATTCTTCAAACAGTCAAACATGCAGTTATGATGTGACCCAGCAGTTCTTCTAGGTATTTACTCAAGAGAAGTGAAAACATATATCCATATGAAAATTTGTACAGCGTTTTTATTAATAGCCCAAAGGTGATAATCCAAATGTCCATCAGCAAATGAATAAACAAAATGTGATACAGTGAAATGTTATTCTGCCATAAAAACTGTAATGAAGTATTCCACAATCTAGATAAAAGATTAAATGCAAAACAAAAAGAATCCTAATTAAAGGAAAAGTTAATTGTTTTTGAGGGTCTGCTGTATAGCAGGCATTGTGCTGGCATTTTACATACAGTGTTTCTGTTAATCCTTCAAAAACACTACATTTTAGAAGAGAGGACACTGAAGTTCATGGAGTTTAAATAATTTGTCTAAAAGCCACATTTATTAAGCAATAGAGCAGAATTTCAGTATAGAATTGTCTGATTCCAAATTCATATTTTTTCTATTATAGTGCTTTTATTTCTAAAAAAGCAATTGTGAAGACAGATGACCCTAATAGAAAGTATTTTGTTTATCACATATTATATTGCATACCTTTTCTAGCTTAGCATTGTAATTGGCTGTAACTAATTTCCCTTAATGATTCATCTGTATATCCTCAGCTCTGCAAAACGTGCCTAATGTTTAGTATTTGCTCATTTATTACTTGTCAGTTAAAAGAGTGAATGGTTAACATCTCAATTGTTTCTCTCTATGCTGGTATTCTTACCTGAGTTTGAAAATGATTTTCCTTCATAGGACTAAGAATTAAACTCAAATTCATTAGTTTGATAGCTGCCCTTTTATTTACAGTTATTAATCTCTATGTAGACTTCAGCTGAAATGTGTTACATCAGCCAGCCCCTCTACAGATTGACAGGATCCAGTGAAGAACAAAGCATGATTCAGAGTTCTTAATAGTGAAGTCAGCTTAATAACATTTTGATGTTTAAGTAGTTCATGCTTGTTTGTGAAATCAATTTCCTGGCTTAATTTCTTAGGAAAATCATATAATGAATTTAAATTTAGACATAATAAGATTGGGTATCTGCAGTTTATCAAGGTAAATAAATCCAGAAATTAGTTGGAAATATAATTTTGGAGTTTGGGGAATCTAGAGCTGTACTCAGTAGCCATTAACTACATGTGGCTATTTAATTAAAATTAAGAAGTTTAAAGAAGATGAGTTCTTCATTCTCACTGGTCACATTCCAAATGCTCAGTAGCACTTGTGTACATTTTCAGGCCATGTATAGTCAAATATAGCTAGAGGCTATTATCAGACAGCACCATTATAGAATACTTTCATCATCACAGAAAGTTTTATCAGCTAGCCCTGTTCTCAAAGCCAGAAGAAAAGATATAGGAGCTATTTAGAGACTGAACAGTAGTTAATTCAGCAAATATTACTTCACATTCTGTAGTCTCTTGTGTGATTAGACTGAAGTAAAGGGCTCATGTGTGTTGTAGCAGAGTTGACAACATGCAAACAAGTGAATACAGTCATGTACCAAGTATTTTAATAGAAGGATATACAAAGTGCTATGTTTCTAATACAGGAATTACCTAACTCTACTTTAGGGTGTCAGCTTGTTGAAGGATGAGTAGTGTATCCTGAAGAAGGAAGTACTTCCTCATAGGAAAATGTCAGCAGAAGTCAAGTGTGAATCAGATTGTGCTGGAGAATAGTAAATAAATCATAGGCCAGGAAATGAAGATGAAACTTCTGACTATGGAATATTAGATTGAATGAAATAGAGCAGATAGCTGAAAAGCTATAGGGTGGTCAGTACAGGAAAATATGGAAAGTAAGAGGCAGGCAGGTATCCAGCATCAGTTCAGGAGAAATCTTATAAACATTGTGTCCTGTGTATGTTCTTTCTCTGTCTTGTAAATTTGTGCATTTCTCCTACACCAGAGGGCATATCCTTAAAGCAACAGATCTGCACTGATAAAAATAATAAACTGTTCACTCATTATTGTGTTTCCTTTAAAATATATGTAGATATTACTAATAAATAATTATGCCCTGACATTTGGATAAAGTTTGGCACTTTTATATAGTAGTTCAGATTTCAAGGTGGTAAATGTTCATTTGAAATTGCCTCACTTTAAGTAGTTGATAAGTTTTAAGTCCACTGCACTGGGAGTTTACCTTAAGAGAAAGTTTGTTTGAATGGTCTTGTAAAATGAAGTAACTCTTCAGTAACAATAATCTCTTATTTTACTTAAAAAAAAAAATAAATCTGTGTTGGACTAAATGATATCTCAGGTTTCCTTAGCTCTGACTTTCCCCAGGCTGTATGCCCTGTTTGTTTAGAGGTATTCATGTCAGGCTTGCTGATTTCTGTTATCTATCTATTCATCTTGGTCCTTCTCTTTCCTTCTCATTCCAGAGATGTCTTTTTCTGCTGTCTTGCTTTTTTTGAAAATTATTTCTTTCTTTAAGAAAATAATTTTATATTTGATCCTCTTAAATTTTTTCTGTTTTCTTCCATAACTTCACCAAGCCACTCTGTTTTTTTTTTTTTTTTTTCCTTAGGAAATTTAAGAAATTAACTATGTTAATTACATTTTCTAGTCTCATTAGTATATATACTAAGCATGGTTATAACTGTAATCAGGAACATTTTCATTACACTTTTTTGTGTTACATTTATGTAACATGTTTTATTAGTATTTGCATGTGTCATCATGTTGTTAAGTCGCTAAGCTGTATCTGACTCTTTTTTAACCCCATGGACTGTAGCCCTCCAGGCTCCTCTGTCCATGGGGTTTCCCAGGTAAGAATACTGGAGTAGGTTGCCATTTCCTACTCCAGGGGGTCTTCCCAACCCAGGAATTGAACCCACATCTCCTGCGTTGGCAGGTGGATTTGTTACCCCTGAGCTACCCGGGAAGCCCATGTATCATCATAGCCTACTTGTAAGAATAATTTAAAAGTCTCCATGATATGGCATTATTTACAGTCATTGTCAACTTTAATCTGCCCTTTGGTGGTAGCCATCTTATCCAAAACATATGTTTCAAGCATATGTTTTATCTGTTATTCAGGAAGTAATATAAATATTAGTAGTATGAGTATTTAAGTTCAGAATACTTAATGCTCAATAGTTGTATGTATCTCTGTTCAAAATGCTAAGAGAGCTAGAAGTTAACTATTGGCAAATATTCAGGCAATTCCTTTTATCAGTTGTCCACTCACCCCCTGTTGATAGTATTAACTGAAACCAGGCATTAAAAGCATTTTCTGTAAAAAATGACAAAAGAAAACTGCCTGGCTGATCTGTCCTGCGAATTGAGTGAGGTCTTAAGCATGGCAGCATGGATACGAGGATGTAAGAAATGAAAGAAGCTGAGTGGAGAAGAGAACCTATTCAGTAGTTTTACAGAGTATAGTGTAACTGTCAGATCTGAACTCTTGTTTTTTTAAAGGGGTTAGGAATTGGAAGGTCGGCAGTGCAGTGTCTTGTTTTTATTCCCTTGCTTTTGGCTTAAGTCTGATCTCCAGAAAAGTGAAGTAATTAATTTTTTCAACAAATGTGTAGTCCCCATTTTCCTTCCCTATTAAATAGCATACATCTACTCTCTTAACTGGCAACATTTAATATCTTGATATGCAGATTTGATCTGCTGTTCTTATAATTAATACTTCTTCCCCTCATTTTAAGGTTATTCTGGTACAAGTTAACCCAGGGGAAGCATTTACAATAAGAAGAGAAGATGGACAGTTTCAGTGCATTACAGGTAAGAATAGTAATTTATTATCTTTTGAGACAAGACTAAAGTTTATGATAACATAAAAGTGTTATATGTTTGTGGTTTCTTCCTTTCTTTCTGACTGCCACCATACCAAGGCATGAACTTCGCATACTTTATGGCTTAACTATTGTAGTAGCATCCTAATTAGTCTCTTTCCCAGGGTTTCTTGGTTAATATACTATAATGTTGTTCATGTCACTCTCCTGCTCAAAAATCTTTGGTGAATCCAGTTCAGTTTCCTTAGTCTTTTTGAAAGATCATTTCATCATTCTCGCTTGCTTTTTTCCCACTTTCCTTTCAGTACTATTTTCCTTTAGTCTTGCTAAGTTGGCTTATCTGCTATCTCTGAACCCTTTTTATTTGAATACTTTCTGTACTGTTCTTATCTACAGTTGACCCATATCACCACTACCTCCAGCCTATCGAAGTGCTTCCAGACTGAGCTCAGATCTTATCTTTAAAAGGTTTTTTTTTTATAAAGACCCATCATTATGTGTACTCATGTACTGGTTGGATGAATTACTACATAATTCTTGTGTAGTAAAAGAATTTTGGTTGTGTAAGTTCCAGTATTCATTCTAACTAAAGAGTCCTTGATTCCAAAGTAACCTGTTAATTAAACTAAAATCTTAGTTAATTTTGGAAGTGAGTACTCTGAATGAGAGTCCTAAATTTAACAAGTATACCTATCCAGAGGCACATTTCAAAGAGTAATCAAGCTAATGAATAGTTATTGCTCCTAATAGACTTGTATAAAAAGGATGCCCACTAGCTAATTTACTAATTCAAATTCCTAATGAAATAAACACTTGTAGGAGAAATTTCCACTAAACTTCAAAACTTACAGAAACAATGATACTGTCTTCAGCTTGGTACATAAAACCTTACTTAATAAAAATGTTCAAGGAGTATTAGCTTCCTTCTGTTTTGATTTCTTAACAACAAAAACTGTCTTATTTTTACTTTTGATTCTCTGTGCTAAAATAATGCCTTTTCCTTAGTAGGTGTGCTGTTGATATTTATTAAAACTAACTGCTAAAATATTTTTAAGTATATTGGTATGCTTGTTTGCCTTGGTAACTACTATATACTGAAAATATATTTTTATACTCAGAGGTATTTTAGTGCCTTAGAGTTTTCAATATGAGCACCAATTAAGATTGCATGGTAATATGGAAATTTTAATGTAAAAATATAAATGTAGTGAGCCATAAGTAATGCCTAGATGTCAATCATTTAGCCAAATCCTGGATTTCTGGCTATTTTTTTTATGATTTGACTCTCACATGTAAAAAAAAAATGTTAAAGTGAATTCAAGTTTGTTGAAAGCAGTAGCTCACCTTACCTCGAGAAGTCAGGAACTAATCGACAGTTCCCCAGTGTGTTGATTCCGCGCCCCTTGACCCGCTACAGTTAGTATGCCATTGATACTACCTCTGCCTCTAAATCTTCCTGCTTTCCTTTTTGTTTCCAGGTAGCTCTGACCAGCTTCTCAGTGGTTACTGATGTGTGTTTCACCATTGTTGCTGCTGGTGTCACTTTCTAGTCTGCCAGTGGGAGGTTATTGGACCCTTGGTGCTTCCACTGTCATCTAACTCAGAGAGTGACCAGCACTGTTGCTCCTGGGGCGGTTATTGTCAGCACCTCTGTTCCTGTTTGTCTTCCCTTTACTGCTGCTGCTCTTTGTTACTGCTTTTCTGCTCTCACATTATCTTCTCATACACCTGATCGTGACTCTCCCTGACTTTATAGGGGCTTCTGAAGTTAGGGAAGGTTTGTCCCCGCTAGTAAATACCACTCTGTTCCCCATGTGTTTGGGGATCATGGTGAGGATAAGCACACACGTGGTCAGCTCTTTCATATTTGCCATCTCCTTTGCAGAGCATTTTGTTAGTAAGTCTCTCCTAAACTGAGCCACATGACATTTAGGTCCTTAGTAAAACAACATTTTGTTAAACCCTTACAAGCTCTGTATCCCAATTATCCCAACTCTGTTACCCTAGAGTGAGTTCCCTGCACTCCAAATGTTGGCACTTCTGGCCTCTGTGTTCTAGTCTGAATCCTTGTACTCATTAGGTCTGTTCAGAATGCTTTTGTCTTTATAGTTTTACCTTTGCTAGTCGTAGCTCATAAATGAAAGCATATACAGAATTTTACGTTTGGCTTCTTTTCATTTAGTATAACAAGTTTGAGGTCCATCCATGTTGTTCGTGTATCATTAGTTCGCTCATTTTAATTGCTGAGTTGTGTTACATTGCATGAACACTCCCATATTGTGTCTGTTTAATCATTTGCTGAGGGACGTTTGAGTTGTTTCCAGATTTTGGCTAACATAAATTAAATGGTTGCAAATATTCGTGTTTTAGAAAAGAGCCATTTTCTCCCAGGATGTCTTTGTTGGGGATGGGAGAGGAAGATTTCATCCAAGTAGGACCCCTAGTGACCTGCTCTGATATCCTAGAATCCCTGAGACGTGTACAAACTACACCTTAGGCCCCATGAATCTTGTTAGATATGTCAGATCTTTGATATTAAAAATGTCTGAAATTTATTAGAAGTTAAATGTCTGTTTTATATATCATGGTCACTATATTGTTTGCTATAATTACTATAACTCGCAGAATGAAATATAATTTTTCTTACTAAATTCACAATAAAACTTTAAAGAAATATTAATAACAAAATGTATGAATTACTTAATGGTGTATTTTTAAAGGTACAAGTCTGGGAGTAGGTCAGCCTGGGTTCTGGGACTAGTGGGTGGGAGTTAAAGGAAAACAAATTTAGCTTAATATGAGGAACAACTTTGTAGTAAACAGAGCTGTCAGAGAGACTCAGGAGCAATCAGTTTCCTATCTGTCTTTGTAGGTGGTAATGCATCTACTGAGTCTTCACTTGATGGTACCATTAGCAGGTTTAATTTCTCTTCAGTGGATGGTTGGAGTTAATGCCTTTTAAGGTTCTTCACAAGTCTAAAATGTTCTGATTCTATATCCTTCAGTAGATTACTTAAATTCTGCCTGTTATTTTGCACATCTGTGAAATGAGGATGCACTAGTGTGAATTAGATTCAACAATTTTCTACCAACTGTCAATTTTTTAGATATTCATAATTATGGTAATATCTTATGCCATATCTTAAATTTATTTTAATAATAAGTAGATCAGGCTTCAGCAATATGTGAACCGTGAACTTCCAGATGTTCAAGCTGGTTCTAGAAAAGGCAGAGGAACCAGAGATCAAATTGCCAACATCTGCTGGATCATCAAAAAAGCAAGAGAGTTCCAGAAAAACATCTATTTCTGCTTTATTGACTATGCCAAAGCCTTTGACTGTGTGGATCACAATAAACTGTGGAAAATTCTGAAAGAGATGGGAATACCAGACCACCTGACCTGCCTCT
>SJYT01018279.1:199838-310249 GCA_006410635.1 Cephalophus harveyi
CCAACCTAGATAGCATATTGAAAAGCAGAGACATTACTTTGCCAACAAAGATCCTTCTAGTCAAGGCTATGGTTTTTCCAGTAGTCATGTATGGATGTGAGAGTTGGACTGTGAAGAAGGCTGAGCGCCGAAGAATTGATGCTTTTGAACTGTGGTGTTAGAGAAGACTCTTGAGAGTCCCTTGGACTGCAAGGAGATCCAACCAGTCCATTCTAAAGGATCAGGCCTGGATGTTCATTGGCAGGACTTATTGAAGCTGAAACTCCAGTACTTTGGCCACCTCATGCAAAGAGTTGAAAAGACTCATTGGAAAAGACTCTGATGCTGGGAGGGATTGGAAGCACGAGAAGGGGACGACAGAGGATGAGATGGCCAGATGGCATCAACAACTCAATGGATGTGAGTTTGAGTGAACTCCAGGAATTGGTAATGGACAGGGGGACCTGGTGTGCTGTGATTCATGGGGTCGCAAAGAGTCGGACACGACTGAGCGACTGAACTGAACTGGACTGATATCAGTATTCCAAGAATTTTTTTTTAAAGACCACTGATTATCTTTGGACTAAGGACTTTTTTTTTTTTTTACTACAAATATGACTGAACTAGATAAAGTTCTTTAAGGTATATGGAAATTATAATTAAGTCCAAACCATATGTAGTAGTCTTTTTCCCATATGATTAGCTTTTTTCTTTTCTTTTCCATAATTTAACAAACTAAATCATGGAGAAGGCAATGGCAACCCACTCCAGTGTTCTTGCCTGGAGAATCCCAGGGACGGGGGAGCCTGGTGCGCTGCCGTCTATGGGGTCGCACAGAGTCGGATACGACTGAAGTGACTTAGCAGCAGCAGCAGCATACATTACTTAGGAAAGCTTAACTACCCTTAGGAAATACTCTAGAAGCATAAGTAACTATGTGGTGGAAATCCATTATTTAAAAACTTGCCCTCTACAATTTTCCTTCTAAAAGGAAAACATCAGTTTCGCTAGAGAGGCTCAAAAGACTCATTTTGAAATATTAATGAGTCTTGTTTTTGAAAATGAAACATAATGGATCATCCATTCATAAATTCAGCCCATTTTAGGTTAAGTGAATGATTCATCCTGAGTACTTTGTGTAATAGTCCCAGATTGTCCCTAAATGCTATTAAATGTTACCTTTCAAGAGAAACTGTGACTTAGTTAAGAGAAAACTGCAATGTTCATGCTAAAAAGAAAAATTCAGGCAAATTAAGTTGTCTTCAATTCTTTATGTTCTTAATGAATAAAATGTCATTGTTAAAGTTGTTCTCTTGAAAATAGGAAATCTCAACCAGTTCAGTGAGTTCTGTTTTTTTTAAAGTGATAAAAATCTCAATTAAAAATTTTTTTAATGAGTGGTGATGGCAAAAGGAATGTAAGATCTAGAAATATAATTGTGTAAAATAGCTAGCAAGGAAATGAGAATCTTGGTCCTAGAGCCGTAAGAATCTCAAGTCCGCCACAGCCTCATGAGATCTGAAAAGGACTCCAGCCTCCAAATGAGAACACACCCTAGCCAGTACTTTGATTTTTCACTTTGTGAGATCCTGAGTAGAAAACCCAGTTTATACAACACTCAGATTTATGAACTACAGAACTGTGGGCTAATAAATGGGTGTTTCTTAAAACCACTAAGTTTGTGCAAATGTTAACAGAGCAATAGAAAACTATGACAATTATAACATGAACATTTTTTCTCTCATGCGTCATGTTCAGAGGTCTGTTAGTACTTGTATGGAGTTCTTTGCCCCATAAGTAGTAAAGGAATTCAGGTTACTTCCATCTTGATCTGCCATCCCTAGAATATTGCACTCATCTGCATGATCCATGGTGGCTCACCACCAATGTTCATGTCCCAGACAGAATGGAAAAGAGGAAGAGAAGAAGAGATAAAAGATATGCCCTCTTTCTTTAAGGACATACTTTGGAGATTATACAGGTAACTTGTGCTCACTGGCCATAGCTTAACTGATCACTTCTAACTAAATAAGAAAACTAAAAGTTGCCTTTGGATGAGGCATGGATCCAACTAACATTCAGAAGATTATTACTATGGAAGAAGTGAAGAACAAATACCAGAAAATAACTGATAGATGCCACAGGCTATTTTAAATAATAATAATAATTGAAAATCTTCAAAGATCTTCCAAAAATAATTACAGTGTTTGCTTATGGAGTGGTGGTGCATGAAATTGGGAACAGGGATGAAGGGAAAGTTTTTCTTCTCTTCTTTTTCACTTTTGAATCTTATAAAATATAAGAGTTGTATATAAGAACCGCCCACCTTTCTTTTTACCCAAAAGATACTTGTCTACCTTCCCTCAGCCACATTTTACCTGTCCCAATGTGATTAGTATTTCTCCACTGTTCCTCCTTGTCCGAGATTTTCATCATTTGAAGTGGAGGCCATGTCAAATATATATATATATGTATGTATGTATATACATTGCATATACATACATATATATATACACCTTAAGTATATAAGGTATTTTTAAGTACTTGATACATTCTGATATATTTTATAGTAATAGGAAAAGGTCATTTTACTCTGTTGTCATTGCACATACACAATATTTTAACTACTTTGTAGGCCATATCAGTATTTATTTCGTGAGTTTTTAATTATAGCAGAGCCTTACTACCATTTATAAAGTTGAAAGCATGGAGTAGTACATTCTGGGTTTGAAATACCTATTTTGCCAGTTGACTTTCTAATAAGTTGAGTACTGTTGGTATGAAGCAGCTCCTTCCTAAATGAGGAAACCAAGGCTGATGATACTGTAATTTATCAAATGAATCTGACTAGCCATATAAATTGGGGAAAGTGAAAATGTTAGTTGCTCGGTTGTGTCCAACTCTTTGCAACCCCATGGACTGTAGCCGCCAGGCTCATCTGTCTATGGAATTCTCCAGGCCGGAATACTGGAGTGGGGTTGCCATTCCCTTTCCAGAGGATCTTCCTTCCCCAAGGATCAAACTCGGGTCTCCTGTATTGTAGGCAGATTCTTTACCATCTGAGCCACCAGGAAAGCCCTTGATAAACTGGAGAAATTTCCACAAATACCCACATTAGAGAGCTATACTTTCTAACTGGATTTGATTAAAACTTGTCACAGAAATCTGTGTAAGTATGTATTATACCTAATTGAGTAGTTTCATGCCCTTTTGAACACGTTACTGTGAAAGTCGTTTAGTCGTGTCCAACTCTTTGTAACCCCATGGACTATAGAGTCCATGGAATTCTCCAGGCCAGAATACTGGAGTAGGTAGCCTTTCCCTTCTCCAGGGGATCTTCCCAACCCAGGGATCGAACCCAGGACTCCTGCATTGCAGGCAGATTCTTTACCAGCAGAGCCACCTGGGAAGTCTTTTAATAAGCACATTAGTCCCACATTGATTTGGATTCAAATTTCTTTACAGAAATGTTATTTTCCATATTTGTTTCTGTAACTACAAGTTTGGCCTTCCTAAAGCACGACTTTTTTTATTACTATTGCTAAAAACAAACTGAAAAACCTTGCCTTCTTTCATTTCATACAGCATAGGACTCTTAGCCTCATTTTCTAGGCACTCCATCAACTCATTCCAGTCTTTCTTTCTAGTTTAGTTTCAGAAATTTCTACTCCAGATATACCAGAATTACTAGATACTCCAGTTTCTACCCCTGGAGGAGAACATGGCCACCCATTCCAGTATTCTTGCCCAGAGAATCCCCATGGACAGAGGAGCCTGGTGGACTTCAGTCCATGGGGTTGCAAAGAGTTGGACACGACTGAATGACTAAGCACAGCACCAGTCTCCATATATTTCTTACAGAGACCCTTCTCATACCTTTGTTTACATTGCCCCTTCATTAAAAATTACACAAGAGTGTGCATTCACATGTGTACACACGAGAGCTTTCTGAATTTTTGCAATTCTTCAAAATGCAGTACAAACTAGTTCCCCATCTCTTGAGATTCTTTCTGACCACCCCAGGGTTAAAAAGTGCTCCTCAGTTTCCTTTTGCACTCATTGTCTGGCCTATATCTCTAACTTGGCATATGTCTTTTATTGGTTTACATATCACTTACTGTTTTTGTCTTTTTTCTATTTTAGAGTCCACCAATAATGTAATTGAGTTCTCATTGTCTGACAGCATTTTGGTGTGTACAATTAATCTTACTTAAACGTTAACTGAGTGAGAAACTTGAGGTTCGTTAAAGTCTCATAGCTAGTTACTGAAAGATCTGGGACTCAAAGGAAGGTCTTTCTGACTGTAAAGATTATAATTCTTCTCCCTCCACCAAGGGATCAGACTCAACAGGGAAGTTTAAACATGCAGGTGTCTAGACCCACATTAACCTTTCTCAAATGATTATGATACAGACCATATTATGTCTAGATCTCCTTTCCTTCCCCATTAGCACCTGGAACTGTCCCTTGCATTTATAGAAACTCTAAATGTTAATTGACTTATTTTAGGAATAAGCAACGAAGTTGTCTTTATTTCAGCACTTATTTCTAACTGCAAAACCAATGCTTTATAGAACTGCAAGTAATGGGAAAAAGGGGAGAAAGTGACTTATAATTTAATTAGCATGTATGATACTATCTAATGGTTATTGAATAATTACGGTACCAGTTACTTTTATAAACATTCTAAATGTAATTAATCTATTTAATTCTATCACCCCTGTGAGATAGCTATTACTGTCTTCATTTTATGGACAACAAAACTGAGACCGAGGTTAATAACTTGCCCAGTTTCGGGTGACTGAACAGCTGAGCTGGGACCTGAACTCTGGTAGTCTGGCTGCAAAATCCACACTTTACAGCCATTTCTCAAACATAAGTATCTGAGATGGCATTCTACTCATGACTTAACAATAGTTAGCTTCTCTCAACCACATACTTTTTTCCAAAATATTTTCACATGTTTACTACAAGTCATTCAAAATTCTATTCTAGAAATGGGAGTGTATTATTTCAAAAGATCCAAAACCAAATTTACTATACCCTAAGAACTTTATAGATTCATCTCTGAACCCTAAGACCAACCCTATCAAAAAGTACAACATAGCTTTATGTATGTTGTACTACATGATACTAGGGGGGAAAAAAACCTCTTACTTTTAATTGTAAGATATAATTTTTTCCTCAGAGCACTGAGAAAGCATGTTTCATTTCATTTATTGATCTTCTTTGAGGAGAGAATCTACCATAAGAACTTTAAGGAATAAATAGGACCATATTTTATATATTAGGATTCCCTGGTGGCTCAGACAGTAAAGTGTCTGCCCACAATGAGGGAGACCTGGGTTCTATCCCTGGGTTGGGAAGATCCCCTGGAGAAGGAAATGGCAACCCACTCTTGCCTAGAAAATTCCATGGATGGAGGAGCCTGGTGGGCTACAGTCCATGGGGTCACAAAGAGTTGGACACGACTGAGCGAATTCAAACTCTCTAAATATTAGAATTTGAAAAGGTTCTTTTCTCATTTATACTTGAGAAAAATCTTAATTTTTATTACCCTAAAATGATGGAGATGGTCTACAGGAAGATTTGTATCTTTCGATTCTACTTCTCATCTTTTGGGGAAGAAATTTTCATCAGTTGGATTTAAGTATTTTTGCCAAAGATATTATTAGAGTGTTAATTAAGCAGTCTAACTTAGTACGGCATAAGGTATATGCCTTAAACTTTAACCTGGGGCAAGGTGTTCTTGTTAAAATCCTTTCTGATTAACTGAAAACCAGAAAATCTTTTTCCGAATCATGTAACTGAAAATATTTACAAAATAAACACTTAAATTTAGCCTTAGTGAACAGAATGTACTGAAAATAATTTAGAATCTTCCAGTGCCCTAAATCATTATAAGCATTAAAACTGATTGTATGGTGGTATAGTGCAGATTCTTTAGAAGATTGAGTTGCTGAATAAATTGCTGAGTCTAGATTAGGATATTAGGTTTCATTTAAAAGCCATTCTTTTATTTAGCAAATTATTATGAACTCGATATGAACAGTCACTATTCCAAAACTCTGGGGATTTACTGGTGAGTAAGATAGACCCTATCCCTGCCCTCCACAAAGTTTGTGATCTTGCAGGGAAGATTGTCAGTAACATGAGAAAAGGGCTGCGATGGAAGAAAACAGGAAGGGTGCTATAGAAGCTCTGGTAGAACATCCAAACCAGGCCAGGGACTAGGAAAGACGTCCTGGAGGACACACAAAGGATAAGCTCTGGTTTTACTTTTTATATCCCCAAAATGGAAGATTAAAAAGATTATTAATTAGTAGTTTGGTTCAGTCAGGACTTGAATCTTGAAGTCTCTTTATTGATTATACATTACTGAGGGTATCAATGTAATTAGCTTTTTTGTAATAAGGAAAAATATTACTTTTAATGAGTACATATGCATCAAAACTAATTTGAGCACATTTCCTTCAAGTGCCTGCCCCTATGTAGTAGGATTATAGGAATCTCTTTCCTTCTTTATGTTTTCTGTATAACTTGATGATTTTGATGAATATTAATTGCTTAAATAACTATATAAATGTTGTAACTCTTTTAAAATTTAGTCCTGATTTTATTTTATAAAATTTAGAGTTTGGGTTTTTTTTAAGCTGAGACCCTGAGCTTATTAAGGAAAATGGTGGACCATTTTGGTGCAGGTAAGTGATTTTTTAAATAGTGAAAGCTAAAAATATGGGACATACCAAGCTTCAGTTCAGTTGCTCAGTCATGTCCGACTCTTTGTGACCCCATGAATCGCAGCACGCCAGGCCTCCCTGTCCATCACCAACTCCCGGAGTTCACTCAGACTCAAGTCCATCCAGCCATCTCATCCTTGGTCGTCCCCTTCTCCTGCCCTCAATCCCTCCCAGCATCAGAGTCTTTTCCAATGAGTCAACTCTTTGCATGAGGTGGCCAAAATACTGGAGTTTCAGCTTTAGCATCACTCCTTCCAAAGAAATCCCAGGGCTGATCTCCTTCAGAATGGACTGGTTGGATCTCCTTGCAGTCCAAGGGACTCTCAAGAGTCTTCTCCAACACTACAGTTCACACGCATCAATTCTTCGCCACTCAGCCTTCTTCACAGTCCAACTCTCACATCCATACATGACTACTGGAAAAACCATAGCCTTGACTAGACGGACCTTTGTTGACAAAGTAATGTCTCTGCTTTTTAATATGCTGTCTAGGTTACTTACAAGTATATAATATTAATAATAGTCTGACAATTTTTGAAATCAAGGGGATAGAAAAAAGAAATGTGTAAATTTGATACCATAGTTTAGAACTGGCTTAAAGAATTCTGACATTCAAATGGACAGATATAAACCCAGGGCAAAAACCATTAGATGTTGAGGATTTTTGTCAGCCCCCCAAAAGTACCAGTGTTAAGTAAGCTAGTCCGTATTTATGAAAGAAGAAGTGTTTGTTTGGATCCTCTCTATTTAACCAAATCATTCTGTGAAGGGATACTAGAAAAGAAATAAGTATTTACTACAAACCTACTTTGTGCTTTGCATTCTTTTTCTTAACCTTATGTCAGAATGTCTAGAAAGATCACTTTCCTTATTAAAAATAAAGACCAGACACTCTAAAGTTAGCATCACTGGAAGGATCTCCTGGTGAGAAGAGCAACTGAATACAAACTGATATCTTATTTTAGCCCTGTAGTGACTGCAGGACCACGAATTTGAACTCAGGGAAGTGTTAATTAAGCAGTCTAAGTTAGGCATAAACATTTCTGTTTTTTTTCCCCCCAAAGCATAGCTGGGACAACACAAGGCTACGATCTTCAATAAACATTTATATAAAGTTATAAAGAGACTACCATGAATTAATTATATAATCTGACTTATATATCCTTTTACCTATTGCAGAGACTGTCCCAGGAAAAAAGATCTTTTCTGGTTCCTTTTTTTATATGGCAACAATATTGAATGTGATTTTTAATACCTACCTAGATAATAAAGGGCTGGAAAAAATCATTCTTTCACAATTCTCATTTTCCTGTGTCACAGCAGCTAACACGAGGCATAATTTCATATCTAGTACAGACCCTTCTTATCTATATAAAAGTATGACTTTGCCTCTGACTGTGGTTGTGGTGTTATATTAAGGCACATCCAAACATGCTCCCATTAACCATAAGAATCAGGCCACAACATAATAAGGGTGGTGGTAGAGGTTTTCCTTACACGTCTGTATTAGTTTCTCTAAGGCTCCAGAGGCAAAGTTACTGTCTGCCAGAGTCGTAATTTTAACATAGGACTCTGACCTCAAAATATGTGCAGTAACATTATTTAAGGATGTTGATTGACTTTTAGAAGGTGAATTTTAGTCAAATCCTGTTCCCATTATTTATGGATCAGCAAAGTTCTTTTGTCTTTGACATCCTCTTCTGGTTCATTTATTATCATACAATCCCTCGATTTTTTGGAAAAACCCTTTACCGTGAAAGATCATATTTCAATATTTTACTTTTTTTTAGTCTTAATATGTTGGAATTTCTCCCCATCCTGTACTCCGTCTCCCATGCTTGGGTGTTGCCGGAACACAGAAGACATGATACCTAAAAGTGTGCATGCTCTCTTCCTGGAAAGAGAATTTGCCCCAGTCTCTTAACTGTTCTGAAGGACGACTCATTCTTGACAGCCATTTGAAAGACTTAGACCCTGCCTCACAGCACAGTGGGGAAGAAAGGCAAGTAATCTACAGTTAAAACTGAGAGGGTGATATGTACTATGATGGAATTAAGTATGCCCAGATATATGTGAGAGGCCAGAGGAGACATACCTAACCCAGCTAGGAATATTTGTTGAGTACAGTTCAAAGGGTTGCACAGAATTGGACATGACTGAGCAGCTGGCCACACACATGTGCAGGAAAAATCTTCCCAGGTAGCACAATGGTAAAGAATCTACCTACCAGTGCAGGAGACGCAAGAGATGCGGGTTTGATCCCTGGGTAGGGAAGATCTCCTGGAGGAGGAAACGGCAACCTGCTCCAGTATTCTTGCCTGGAAAATTCCATGGACAGGGGAGCCTGGTGGGCTACAGTCCTTAGGGCCCCAAAGAATCAGACATGACTGAGTGACCGAGGACACAGACCCGCACGTGCAGGAAAAGGTGATGGTTAAAGAAACAGTTGTTTAGCCAAGAGGAAAAATAACTGAGAAATATCTTAGAAGTAGAAGGAATAGCACGTGCAAATGCATAGCACAGAGAAATTAGAGGAGACTGAAAAGGTATGAATAAAGAAATATAATGGAGAACAGAATACACTGAGGAGTATCTGAAAATGAGGCTAAAAATGGAAACATAGGTGCTCAGTCAACCCAGAAGTCAAACCCACGTCTCTTGCATTTCCTGCATTGGCAGGTGAATTCTTGACCAGTGCGCATAGGGTGTGTTACAAATACCTTTATAACATGCTAAGCAGTTCAGGTGTTACCTGAAAGGAACAAAGAGCCACTGAAGAATTCACTTTAAGCAGGAAAATAGCAACAACAAAAGCAAATAAGTAACAAGAATAAGACCTGGGCACTCAGTGTGGAGGGTAAGAAGAAACTAGAATGATTTACAGATTTCATGGTCAGTTGAGCATAAAGATAAATGACAGTGTCTTTTGCTGTGCTGCAACATACAAGGAAGAGAAAAAAAATTGATTTGGGTAGAAGGATAGAGATGATTTATTACTGAGCATGTTAGGTTCAAAATGCTTTTTGGTTTTATGGCTCTTTCTCATAAGAAAGGTTTGTAATGTGTCTTAGGGCTCTCCAGGAAGTCCCAGTTTGATAACTGCTGGTAAGGGTGTGTTGATAAGAATATAAATACAAACTCTGAGATTTGATAACTTGAAAAACAAATTCTCTTTGATATAGCTATTTCACTTCTAGTAATTTATCCTGTTGACATACTGATACATCTATGAATTATGTTTGTGCAGAGATGTTCATTACACCATTGTTTGTAACAGCAAAATGTTGAAAATAAGTTGAGTATCAGTAGGGAAATAGTTAAATTATGGGACGTTGTTATGGTGGAGTACTATGCAGCTATTAAGAGATTGGAGCAGCCTGTGCATATACCCACATGGAAAGCTGTCTAAGCAAACTATATTATTAAGCTGCAGAACAATGTGTGTAGTATACTGTCACTTGTGTTTTTAAAAGAGTAGACACATAATTGCTTTTGTATGCATTAAATACCTCTATTAAGATTTATACACTCGAAACTAACACAGCATGGTTAATCAACTATACAGCAATAAACGCAAAACTAACACAACATTGTAAATGAGTTATACTCCAATAAATACTAAAACAACAACAACTCACCAGCCTTTTTTACGTTCTCATAAAAAGCACCATTAGTTGAGGGAACAACATGAAAACAGGTGCCTGAAAGCTTGGGAAAGACATGGTTTCATGTTAGCCTGATTATGTCCAACAGTGATAGAAGGAAACACCTCCAGCTCTCATCTCCTTCCGGCCTTCCGGTTCTCCTGGGAAGTGATAGTCCTTGAGGAGAACGTGAGAAATGAGAAGGAAGGGTGATGCTTTAAGTGTAGTGACCAAGTTCCTTTTCAGAAGAACCTGAACGTCCTATGGCACATCTCCAGGGATAGGTTCTGTTCCTGTAACAGATGAAATCTCTAATTCCAGGTGGGTATGCATAATTCAAAGAGAAGGTATTTTGAAACCTGATACATGGTTATTCTTAATAAGCTATCTTTTCCAATCTATCTGTAACCATAAGAAATTAATATTTTGATGCCAATAAAACTAAAACCAGTAACTGCTCAAAGAGGAACATGACGGTGGGAAGAAGACTGAGGGAGCAGCACACGCTGAGGCCATGGAGGCGTGCTCCAAATCTAAATCTGAATGTTGTTTGTTAAGCATACGTTATATAAAATACTTAATCAGTGGTGGTGGTGTAGTCTTCAAAAGATTTGTCTAAAGAACCTGGCTACGGAGGCCATTTTCCAGATAATTCATGTGGCTGGTGGAGTCTTAACATATGTTTTGAAGGTCCAGACCTTAAACCACAGAAGCTATGAGGAAACTTAAAGATAAATATAGAGTCTATAAGTGGAAAATCTATAATTAAAATAAAAAAGTTAAACTGTTGTATAAAAAGGACCTAACACAAGCCTCTTTAGCGGCAGCAGTGCTGATTTAACGCAGTCTGTACATGTCGGATGACGGGTCTGCCCTGCCATGCAGGCACTTTTTTTTTTTTCTAACCTCTGTGGCCTTAATGTTTGATCCTGACAGGATTTGCGTCACTGATCCATACCACTGCCTGTGTGATGTCAGCATGTGGGTGTACAGTTAGTGAGACCTAGTTAACCTCATGTGCTGTAGTAAATCCCAAGCACTATTTCCTACTAGAATAACAAAGAATGATTCATGGTTGTTCACACTGGACTGGTACTAAAAATAGTAATGTTCACAACCTGCTGCATCCACGCACATTAATATCAGAGCCTTTGCAGCTTTCTAAACAAGAGCCCTAAAAATAACTCTTGTTTAGAAGCAAGTGCTTGCTTGGTAAACATATCTACTGTTTTCTATCTATATACAGCTTGATTTAGTGCTAAAGATAGATTCTAACCATAGTATGATAGTCATTCTTCATCCTTTTCCTACTTGATATGCTTGTCACTGATACATCTAAATGCTTAGCAAGTCTGATTATAGAAATTTTTAGTTACCTGTACACAGATAAATGAAATTGCCCATAATTCTGAATCATCCATAGACCCCTGATTTTAATAGTCTACTTCATCCAGCCTTAAAAAGGAATAATAAATTTTCAAGGAAAAGAAAGTCCCCTAAAGCAGTGAATAATAATTACCTTGATCTTTTTTCTTTAATCTCCTACTTCATTTTTTTTCCAAATTACAGTTGTCACACACTTCTAATGCCCAGGATTAGTATTAGAGTCCATACTTTCAAGGACCTTTCAGTTACACTAAGAAAAGTATATGATAAAAAAAAAAAACAAAAACATACAATCAAATTGCAATCGACTAACTCATTTCAGTTCCAAGACTATATAGGCTTGTGCTGATTGCCAGCCTCATATGAATAAAAATTATCAGGTGTTTTGTAACCTTAACAAATAAGCATCGCTTATTAGTAGGGTGACCTTATGTCCCATTTTGTCTAGGACAATCCCAGTTTATCCCTCTCATCTTGATATCTTACTGGTTTAACATTTGTTCCAGACTTCATTTTTTAACAGAGTATAATTAATAGTTCCATTAAAATAAGCTCTGATGTATTGATCAGCCATCATTTTATGTTGCCAGTGTCTGCCATGATCTCCTCTAAGCAGCTTGTCTATCGCTTGTTTTTACTTTAACCTGTGATTATACTTAAAGGCAACTAGAATAAACCATTTCTCTTTTCCTGACCCCCATCAGAAGCAAGTCAAGTATGGCAGTTAAGGTACTTAGTAATAGAGCAGAATGTTCTTTGTTAAGGAGGGCTAAGAGCAGAACTCTTTCCAGTCTCCTGCTGGTGGCCACAGCAGTATGTGATGCTCATGCCCCTGATGGCCACTTGGTGTCACCAGGCCTCGAGTAACCCTCTGCAAACATTTGAGGCAGTGTTGAGAAAATAAAAACCAGGAGCCTTTTGTTTGTTAAAATTGTCATATAATCAGGTACAAAAGGGAAAATGAGAAATGTGTTCACCACCACAAAATGTTTTCCTGTAATTGTGGTGTTCTCAATGCATTCTCTCTCTTATTTCTGTGGGAAAATCGATGCACATTGTTAAATTAACATATCTTTAGAAAACATGAAATAAATTTAACTTTTATTTTTCTATTATAACTGAAAAGTCCTCGAAAGTATGGACCCTAACACTAACCTTGGGCATTAGAAGTGTGGCAGCTATGGAAATTGTTGAGGATAGTGAGGGGATAGAGCTAAATCTTGTTAGGAGAGTACTGAAGACAGACCCCCGTGCTTCCCAGGTGGCGCTAGTGGTAAACCAGATAGGAAATGGAGTACGTTGAGGCTGTATACTGTCACCCTGCTTATTTAACTAACATCCAGAGTACATCATGAGAAACAATGGACTGGAAGAAGCACAAGCTGGAATCAAGATTGCCAGGAGAAATATCAATAACCTCAGATATGCAGATAACACCACCCTTATGGCAGAAAGTGAAGAACAACTAAAGAGCCCCTTGATGAAAGTGAAAGAGGAGAGTGAAAAAGTTGGCTTAAAGCTCAACATTCAGAAAAGTAAGATCATGGAATCTGGTCCCATCACTTCATGGCAGATAGATGGGGAAACAGTGGCTGACTTTATTTTGGGGGGCTCCAAAATCACTGCAGAACCATGAAATTAAAAGACACTTTTTCCTTGTAAGAAAAGTTATGATCAACCTAGATAGCATATTCAAAAGCAGAGACATTACTTTGTCAACAAAGTTCTATCTAATCAAGGCTGTGGTTTTTCCAGTAGTCATGTATGGATGTGAGAATTGGGCTATAAAGAAAGCTGAGTGCCAAAGAATTGATGCTTTTGAACTGTGGTGTTGAAGAAGACTCTTGAGAGTCCCTTGGACTGCAAGGAGAGCCAACCAGTCCATCCTAAAGGAGATCAGTCTGGGTGTTCATTGGCAGGACTGATGTTGAAGCTGAAACTCCAATACTTTGGCCACCTGATGCGAAGAACTGACTCATTTGAAAAGACTCTGATGCTGGGAAAGATTGAAGGCAGGAGGAGAAGGGGATGACAGAGGATGAGATGGTTGGATGGCATCACAGACTCAATGGACATGAGTTTAGGTAGACTCCGGGAATTGGTGATGGACAGGGAGGCCTGGTGTGCTGCAGATCATGAGGTCGCAAAGAGTCGGACACGACTGAGCAACTGAACTAAACTGAACTGAAGCAGAGGAGTAGAGGAGGAAGTGGAAATCAGATCAAGACTAGAAGTGGGGGGAGATAGCTTTAATCCAGTGTGAAAGGACAATGATTCTTCTAAAAATAGAAGAGTGAGAAAAGTTTATAAACAACATTGAAAGAGTTCAATTTTATGCTGAGATATATAGTTGAGGTTGAATTGGGGGATATCCTTAAAGAGTGGTGGGGATCTCTGATAATCCCTGTAGAAAACAGGGTATAAGTTTATTAGCCAGGAATAATGGAGAAGGAAATGGCACCCCACTCCAGTACTCTTGCCTGGAAAATCCCATGGACGGAGGAGCATGGAAGGCTGCAGTCCATGGGGTCGCTGAGGGTCAGACACAACTGAGCGACTTTACTTTCATGCATTGGAGAAGGAAATGGCACCCCACTCCAGTACTCCTGCCTGGAGAGTCCCAGGGACGGGGAAGCCTGGTGGGCTGCCGTCTATGGGGTCACACAGAGTCGGACACGACTGAAGCGACTTAGCAGCAGCAGCAGCAGCCAGGAATAAATTCCTGAAAGGATTCCTGAGCAGTGCTGATGGCTGAGTTAAGGTTGGATATAATTAAATTCATAAACATGCCAGTCCACATAACATTTGATTTCTACAGATCAGGTCTATGAGAAGATAATTAAATCTGATTTATTAGAATTGGGTATTTTTAGTGAAGGCAAGGTAAAAGGAACACATGGATGGGAAAAAAGATCAGGCCATGAAGACACAGGTGGGTCAGGAGAAACAGGAGATCACTATGAGGAAGACCTAATGTAGAAGAAAGAGAACTGGTGAGATGCTAGATACAGTGACCAGAGACTTAAGCATGAGAGCTTTAACATTTCAAAGACGAGATTCTGTAGCGGAACTCTGAGTGATAAATTCTAAGATATATCATTGAACATGCGTTACTAAAAACAGTAGAAGAGTTCAAGAAAGGTATGTTAGGTTTTCTTGGACACGGAAGTCATCTTGCTGATGGGCAAGAACTGGGAAAAACACTGTGAACATGGTGCTGAAGCTCTCAATAAATGACAGCAGTGAGAAGGGGCAGAGGGTGCTGTAACACCATGCATTACTATGGCGTGATCTCGAGGCACAAGAAGCTGCAGCATGAAATAGCAACAGTAGTGGCGCTGGGAAGCAGCCCTTCCGGTGTCTGAAGCCTGCCTCAGGAGAGAATGAGAAGCCGCTGCTCCCAGCAGCTACTGGAAGAGCTGTCCTGGAGGCGAGCTGGGTTTCATTTAAAGAAAGCCCATGAGCAGGTGTTCTGTGAGAAGATTGAGGATCTAGGGGAATTTATGAGAAGAAAAATGTTCCAGTGAGCACAATGGGAAGAAATGAGAAGATCATCCGTTAAAGAAAGAATCAAGAAACGGAAACACAGCTGTGTGAGAACATGAGCCAAAATGAGGAAGTGGGCTGCTGGGACTTGCTTTTTGTTTAGGGGCTAAAGATCAGAGGCATGGTTGGATTTACTGGGAGCCTGAATCCAACATTTATGAGAAGATACTGTTGAGACCACGAGACTTTAAGGTATTAAGCTATACTCTTCAGGGCAGCTTTGCCTTTTAGTGAGACTTAGAAGGTAACAATTACCCTTCCCCACTAGTGAGAATGATACTTCAGTGTCTTATCTCCTCTGAAATGTCTGGCATGTATTTATTGAAACCTCCAGGTTATCCCTTGCCAGTTCTTTTCCAGCTTTTTGGAAGACTGAGTCTTTGAACATGGTTTATATATTTTTAAAATACTGCCTTATTGTTAAAATAATCCTGGCTTTGCCTCATTGTGTGCTCTTGGCAAGTTACTTAATTGCAATCTGCTTCAGTTCCCTTACCTATAAGTGATGCCTATTTCAGTTATTGTGAGGATTGAGTCAACACATGTAAAACTGAATAGTACCCTGTCCATTATTACTTTCTCAAATGTGTGTCCACAGACCCTGTGGACTGTAGCCCGTCAGGCTCCTCTGTCCATGGAATTTTCCAGGCAAGAATACTGGAGCAGGTTGCCATTTCCTACTTCAGGGTGTCTTCCTGACCCAGGGATTGAACCCATGTCTAATTTGTCTCCTGCATTGGCAGGCAGATTTTTTTTATCACTGAGCTACCTGGGAAGCCCCATAGTGACCATTCTTATAATAATAACTATCATTTATTGAGTGGTGGCAGCCAGTGTACTTGGTACTTTAAATTTATCTAGGTTGATTCTCACAATAATGCTATGAAGTTGATTGTTTTAACCATCTTATAGAAGGAAACTGAGTCTCACAGAAGAGCAGTAAATTGCCTTGCTAATAAATATTGATGCTGTTGTTAAAACTTACATCTTTTGATACCAAAATCCACTTTCTTTCCACTGTTCAATTTATTACAAATCACATTCATTATCATTACCTGTATATTTGTATTAGCTATAAATAAATTTCCTTAACTACACAGCACCATAAAGTAATGAAAAGCCCTCCAAAGTTCTTACAGTCTTATTCTCCTCTCTTATAACTAAACATTTAGTCTTCTTCCTGGTCTCTACACCTGCTTGAGTAAAGTACTTTAAGCCCCAGTCATGACCTGTCTTTTCAGATTTCATGAGCATGAGTGAGAATACCATCTACCAAGTATCTGTAATAGTGTCCAGGTTAAACCTTTAGAAACAACAAGAAAAAATCAGATGAAAAGAAAAGTAAAACCAGTAATTAAAAAAAAAAAGGTAGTGTTTATTAACTTGAGATGTTAAATGCCAGTCTGAAATAGAAATCCCATGCTTAAAGAACAAGTTGATGAAGCCTGTATTCTGTATATAATTCTTTTGTGTACTATGGGCTTTCCTTAAGGGTTGCCCACAATACACAAAAGAATTTTAAGGGAGGAGTATGGAGAGTGCATCAAGTTACACAAGGACATTTCGGAGTGAGCCTTCTAAATTAGTGTTATATGTGTCATAAAATTTATAAATGAAAAGCACCCGGCTTTTGAAATTTGAATTTGTAGATAGTAGTAGGGCTTTCCAGGTGGCTCTAATGGTAAAGAACCCATTTGCCAGTGCAGGTAGACTAATGAGACGCTAGTTCTATCCCTGGGTCGGGAGGATCCCCGGGAGAGGGACGTGGCAACCCGCTGCAGTATTCTTGCCTGTAGAATCCCATGGACAGAGGAGCAGAAGAGGCTGCAATCCATAGGGTCGCAGAGTCGGACTTGGCTGAAGCGACTTAGCACACAGGCCTATTAGTTATCAGAGGAAAATGAGAACAAAGGGAATTATTTTACATCAAATATCTGTATTTTCATGAATATCTTGAGCTTTTGAGTTGGTTCACAAAGGGGTCTGAAAATTTTCAAATCCAGGGCAGAATCGGTAGAAATCTTTTAATCATTTACTGTATGCCAAACACTGCCAGCAGGAACGATTGCTTTTTTTTCCCCTTCCCTTTCCGCGGGTCACTGCAGGTCACGTGGTTAGTATCACGTGACTCGGTCAAAGGATCTTTTCCTCGTAGGTTTGCTTAAAAAAAAAAAAAAAGGCAGCAACCGCGGTTCTCCAATTAAAGCTGCTAACGTGTACTACGCTGTTTCCTTGTTGGATTTTCTTGTTCTCTGCTACTGTAAAAACAAAATGAGTGGTAAGATTTACTGGTTTTGAACATTCTACTTTTATTTTAAAACGTAGCAAGTATTGTATTACTCTAAAGTCATGCCGTGTGTTTTTTCAATAGATGCCAGATCTGTCGCTGTAAAAATTTTACATTGTAACCATGTAGTTATAAAAAGATTAAACTCTGTTTAGAGTTGGGTTGATTTTATATTCCACAGAATATTCCTTTCCAGAGCCTTTACTAGGATTTTCTTTTTACAACTAAAATCTGCAAATTGGCATCAGATTATTTGGAAGCCATTGTGAAAGCTTGCTTGTAAAGAGAATGTGTGGCACGTCAGCAGCCCGTTGCATGTTAAGAATTTGAACCCAGACAGATCTCTCGTTTTTGTTTTGTTTTTTAATCAGATGTGTGCTAATATCTGCTAATAAAGAAAAAATTTAAAAAGAGCTGACATTTTACTAGATGAAATACCGTCTTTACTGAATCATTGATGGCAATTTTTAAGGAATTTAGGCTTCTCAAATTTCTTAAGGCAATTGGTAAATAGAGTTGTTTACTCTTATGCAAGATTTTAGAAAAGGAAATATGCCCTTAAAAATCTAGGTATATGATTTGTGGTAGATTTTGCTCAAATCGTATATATTATTAAGGAGTTACTTGGTGGATCTACAGTGGTTCAGATACAGCTACTCTCCTGCCAGATGTGTGTTTAATGGTACAGTCTATAACAGACTTAGCTTCTTCACTGAGACAGGAGCTCCGTCACTGCCCTCAATCAAGAGTTTGTAGTTAATCTTTTCATACCTCCTAAATTTAAAAGTATTGTTGGAACTAAGGAGGTGATGGAACTTCTGCATCATCAAGTATGCGAGGTTTTGGAGTTTTGCTACCATAGACAGGAATAGCAACAGAAATGGTGCCGTAAATATTGTAGTTCTAAGCAACAAAATAAATACCTGTATTTATTTTGTTTATACAAATGGGAGTTTTATAGGTTGTGTTGCATGTTACTTCACACCAGTATTTTAGATATTAAATAATGCTATACATGAAGTGTGTGGGTTTTTTGTTTTGTTTTGTTTTTTTAAAGAAAAAAATCTAACCTTGTACCATTTTCCCTCAGGGTAAGAAAATTCACTTGCTAAAGTGAAAAGATTACTTCATAGGGATATGAGTTAATGATTATTCCTGGACTGCAGCTAGTTATGGGTTTACTGCTGGTTTATTTGAGATTAGGTTTGTTTTGTGCTCTCTTCAGTAATCACACTTAGATATAATTAAAGAATAAAGTAGAATTTTGTACTACTAAATTATAAACACTTAGCAGCTTTCAAAGTATATTATGGTTTGAAGTGCAACTACTTAGTATTTATATATTCATATCTTTAGTGAAAGAAGAGCAACCCAAAGCAGTTACGTAGTTTTATAAGTTTAAATGTAATTGGTAATAATTTATTTTTTACTCTGATGGCTAAAAACAAAAGCTTGTTCTGATAACTTGAAATAGGGATTAAACTTGACCACATATGCAAGGAACCAGTCTCTGGCACTTACATTAGAAACACAACAAAGTAATTTCCTTTATTAAAATTATAGATAATAGTTTTCAGTGAATTCTCTTTCTGGTTCTCAGCAAAATTTCACACATTCTGAATAATCTCTAAGCCAGATCTCAGGATTCAAAAGCTAGCTTGCTATAGTTTTCTGTAAATTAGCTAACAGAAGTAAACCAGCATAACTTTAAAACTGCTGTCATTTCTTGAGTCCAGCATATAGAAGTTGAAAGGTGAGTTTTGGATGAAACCTCTCTTGCCTAGAGTTGTAAAGCACTTCACAAGTATTGTTTGGTAAATTTATAGGTAATGTTGACTTAGATGTAGGAAAATTTTGTTTTTGTTTTCCAAGGATATGAAAATAAAGAAGGCCTTAGTTGTCCTTAGAAGCATCAGAGGATATTTCTTAAAGCTCATTACATCAGTTGCTAAAAAATACATAATATTTTAGTATTTACTAAATACATAGTAGAAATATATCCTTAGATATGAAACAACTTTTTAAAAAGTTGTTGGGAAAGGATATCACTATAAAAATGAAAGGAAATGTAGAATAAGACAAGCTGAGTTTTTTTTTAAAGGACTTTTCAGTGTAAGAAACAAAAAAGTTTTCTTTGGGTAAATACTTGTGTATTCCATTTTTCTAATGTTCTCAAGCCCCCAAAGGCATGACTTACGCATTACAGGGTTTTAACCCTAAGAAACGGAGAAGGCAATGGCATCCCACTCCAGTACTCTTGCCTGGAAACTCCCATGGACGAAGGAGCCTGGTAGGCTGCATTCCATGGGGTCGCTGAGTCAGACACGACTGAGCAACTTCACTTTCACTTTTCACTTTCATGCATTGGAGAAGGAAATGGCAACCCACTCCAGTGTTCTTGCCTGGAGAATCCCAGGGATGGCGAAGCCCAATGGGCTGCCATCTGTGGGGTCGCACAGAGTTGGACACGACTGAAGCGACTTAGCAGCAGCAGCAACCCTAAGAAAACAAGTTCCAAATTTCTAACTATTCTTCCTCTTACTGCTTCTTCCTCTTGACTTTTTCTTGATTTTTCCTATTGTTTTTTCAAATTTTGCCTTTTGTATTTTTCATTGATTTTATATACAAAGTTTGGTTTGATTTTCCACTGGGTCAGTGTTTCTTAATTTGCACAATTTGCACAGGAATTACCTGGGACATTTGTAAGTACACTGATTCAAGACCCACATTTACTGTAAGCATACTAAACAAGAATCTCTAGCTCCCTGACCAGGGATTGAACCTGCAGCCCCTGCAGTGGAAGTGCAGAGTCCTAACCACTGGACTGCCAGAGAAGTCCCTGTGTGCTTAAAATCTCCCCAGGTGACTGTTACGATCACCAGGCGGGTTTGAAAAACACAACTGTAGGTAAAGAGCAGTCAGTGCCCTTTACAAGATAAACATTTCTATTTTAGCCGGTGAATCATCTGAATTTCCTTTCATGGTTATACACTATTAGTTTAAGGGTTTAGTTTAAAATGAAGAATTCAAAATGTAATTCAAATTGTTTTCAATTTTTGCTTGTTAAGTAACCCAGGATTAATACATGATTTCTGTGATCTGTTCAGGTCCTGCTCAGGTTCCAATGATGTCCCCAAATGGTTCTGTGCCTCCGATTTACGTGCCTCCTGGCTATGCCCCACAGGTATGTTTTGTGTCACTTTTGTCTATATATGTGTATGTGAGTGATCGTAACGTTACTATTTAACGCAAACAAAATTTAGATGCCGAAGCTTATTACCCAGTATAGTATATCTTTGGTAAATCTACTTCAAATATTTCAGCACATTCAGTGCTCTTTGGAAAGGAGGAAAAATTAAGTTAGTAGCACTCATCATTTGGCCTTGTCTTTTGGGTGTTGAATTATAATAAAGAATGAATTTTAGAGTTTTTTTCTCCTTGGATATGTGAATAATATAATTAATATCATAAGGTTTAAAGGTACCCATGCTAACGTTTTTAAATTAACCATTTACTTAAAAGTAATCCAAGCCAGTGTGTCCAACTTCTTTTTTACACTCATTCAGAGGTGTCCATGATCATTGGATGGCACATTGTGGTCTATACAAGAGAATTTAGATCTATAGACCTGCAACCCTAAGGGCTAAGGGGATCAGTATCACCACAGACCTGTAGCTCTTTCTTACATACAAGTTGAAAAGCTCTGGCTTAAAGAAAAAAGGAAAGCTTACTTATTTACACAGGCAAACTTAGTAAAACTATAAAATCTATAGGTGTCAATATCTGCTACTGAGATTCTACATAGTCAGCACTCATTGCTTCAAAAGCTTTTTGGAAATAGCCAGTTTCTTATCCTAGCACTGAATTTATACTTGAAAAAAGTTTTAAGATGTATTTATTTATTTAAATTATGGCTCTGCTGGGTCTTCGTTGCTGCACGCAGGCTTCCTCTAGTTGCAGTGAGTGGGGGCTGCTGTTTGTTGCCGTGTGTGGGCTTCTCCTTGCGGTGGCTTCTCCTGTTGCCACTCCTGGGCTCCAGGGACACAGGCTTCAGTAGTTGCAGCACACAGGCTGCACGTGTTGTCCGGCAGCATGTGGGATCTTCCCAGACCAGGGATTGAACCCATGTTCCCTGCATTATAATAAGGCAGAATCTTAATATAATATATTAAATATGTTTAATTATAATTAATGTATATTTGATATATTAAATATATAATAATTATATTAAGATATAATATATTATATCTGTAATATAATAAGACAGATTCTTAACCACTGAGCCACCAGCAAAGCCCCTATACTTGGAATTTTCTTCAGAGCCTCTCTTATATCCTCTCTGATTATGCCAAAATACTGGTGGGCTATTGTGGTAGATTCACTGGCCACTATCTGAAGCCTACCCCACTATATGAATGACAGCAAAAAAGGACCATGATGCTGAGGAGAATGGAAATAGTATGAGAATTAGAGTAAAAAGGCTAGATCCCTATCATGTTTAAAACCCTTGCTAGCTGCATGGCCTTGGACAAATCAACTTCCTTAATCCTCAGTGTCCTCACTGTAAGATAAGATGATAACATATATGAGATAACATAGTTGAAAGTGGAGAAAGAAATGGCAGCTCACTCCATTTCTTGCCTGGAAAATCCCATGGACAGAGGAGCCTGGCGGTCTACAGGCCATGGGTTCGCAGAGTCAGGCACGACTCAGTGACTAATACTTTCACTTTCTTTCATATTTGAAAGCACTTTGTAAGCTTTCCAGAAGAATAATCTGGTCATTATTTCTGCTTTTGTTTAGCACACTGACTCCTTAGCCTGCCTGCCTTTTTTACCCTACTAAATCTACTCTCTGGTATACACTAAACCAAAGCCCTTTTTCCAGCATAATCCTCTTTGACCTCTAAACATTTGTTAGAAACACAGTCATGTATAGATGTGAGAGTTGGACCATAAAGAAGACTGAGCACTCAAGAATTGATGCTTTTGAACTATGTTGTTGAAGAAGACTCTTGAGAGTCCCTTGGACTGCAAGGAGATCCAACCAGTCAATCCTAAAGGAGATCAGTCCTGAATATTCATTGGAAGGACTGATGCTGAAGCTGAAACTCCAATACTTTGGCCACCTGATGTGAAGAATTGACTCATTAGAAAAGAACCTGATGCTGGGAAAGATTGAAGGCAGGAGAAGGGGGTGATGACAGAGGACAAGATGGTTGGATGGCATCACAGACTCAATGGACATGAGTTTGAGCAAGCTCCGAGAGATGGTAAAGGACAGGGAGGCCTGGTGTGCTGCAGTCCATGGGGTTGCAAAGAGTCCGACACAATTGAGCGACTGAACAGCAACAGTCCTCTTTGACCTCTGAACATTTGACCCTTCCCTGGTGGCTCAGTGGTAAAAGAGTATGCCTGCCAATGCAAGAGCCTCGGGTTTGATCCCTGGGTCAGGAAGATCCCCTGGAGAAGGAAATGGCAACCCACTCCAGTATTCTTGCCTGGGAAATCCCATGGACAGAGGAGCCTGGCAGGCTACAGTCCGAAGGGTCACAAAGAATCGTACACTACTTAGCAACTAAACAACATTCATATGATTTACCCCGGATTACCCCAGATTTTCTTGAAGTAATGCTATCCTGATTCTTCCTACTTCTCTGTGTGCTCCTTTTCAGACCTTTCTCCATCTCCATAAAGAGGATTACCTCGTCTTTTCTCTCTAGCATAGCTCACTTTAACAAACATGTTGAATGGCATCATGGGCCAAGCTCTGTATTGGGTGCTAGTGACATAAAGATGATTAAGACAGATTATTAAAAGGTAGTTGTAGGTATTCTGCTGTTCTTTCAGCTAACAGTACCTTTCATTTTTATGGCAAATTTCTGTTCTCAACTCACTCAATTATAACCTTCTAGAATTAACTTTCTTTGAACCTTTTCACATGCCTTTCCGTTTGGGTTCTCATAGCACATTATGTATATCCCTCTTTTAACAAATTTTTCACATTGTTTAGTTAATAAATTCTCTTTCCTGAGAAGAGAAGATTATGAATTCATACAGTTCCTGTATTTAACAGTAGTCAAAAGATATGTATTGAGTGCTCTTACATGTTAGGGACTCTCTCAGTGCTTAGATAAAAAGAGGCAAAGACCTCTGTACTTCTGTAGTTTGGAGAAAAGGAAACATAGGCATAATAAATGGATAAATTATATATAATGTGTTCGGTGGTAAAATGGGGGGAAAAGAAAGAAAACAGAGCTAGTTACATTTTAAGATAGGGTAGTCAGACTAGGCATCATTGGAAAGGTGCCTTTGAACCAAGTCTTGAAGGACAGTTGGGAGTTAGCCATGCATTTACTCAGGGAAAGAGGATTCTGGGAACCGAAACAGCTGGTGCAAAAGGCCTCAGATGAGAGCACGCTTGGGAACAACAAGGGGGCCGTTGCAGCTGGACTGAGTCCTTAAGGCCGAATAATAGTAAACAGTGAGGTCAGAGAGATAATAAGACTAGATCATAGAGAAGTCTCATTCATCTTTATTTCCTCAGTGCTGAGTACAGTGCCTGTCATGTATTAAGGGCTCAATAAACACTAGTAAATCAATCAAATGATCATCCAAGTTGAGATTCTATATCTTTTTTAAAATTTATTTTGCCATGCCACATAACGTGGAATCTTAGTTCTCCAACCAGGGATTAAACCTACACCCCCTGCATTGGAAGCACAGTGTTAACCACTGGACCACCAGGGAAGTCCAAAGTGCTGTATTTTTAGGGCAAGAGCCGCTAAAATAATCTTCCTGTATAACTTCTTTAATGTTTTCAGTTCTGTGCTCACTAGTTGGCTTGGCCACTCAGTGAGGTCTAGCTTTCTTGACACATAAGGCCTTAACACAGTTCTGTTCTGGATTGTCTCTGTACCCTTCTCTTGATAAATGTAATCACCTATCTATTTTTTCAGGCAAACAGGACTACGCACATGCTCACTTGATGTTCTTCTTTCTCCATGGTTTTCTTAATGCTGTTATCCAGGGAATGTTATTCATTCCCTCATTTCTGCCTTTTGAAATTCTACCCATCTTTGAGAACCTAGATCAAGTTATTTGTACCATTCTTTAGTTACATATACATACCTGATACTATAATTGTGTGTCTATATATTCTCCTTAAATGGGATTTTAAGTTCCTTGAGTGTATGGAGATAGCTTTTATTATTTTTGTCCTGTAGTAACTCAAATATAGTATGTATTTCATAAATATTTGTCAAATAAGTGAATGAACTTTAACAGTAATTATTGTCTCTAGGAAATGTATCATTTTAATCACACAATGGTAATCCAAAGACAAAAATATATTCTCATCATTATTGAAATAATTTAAGTACCTAGTGTGTAAGAATGAATTCTAACATTTTGACATCACCATTGAAGTACAACCCCTATTGCCTGACATACACAATTTCTCATGTTAGAAAATACTTATCAAAAGCCAAGTTCTCAGCACAGCTAAGAGCTTGGTAATTATCCAAAATTTGACGCATAAGCAAACATAATTATATTAGCAAAGATAGAAGCTGGGAGTTGAACCAAACATTAAGACACATATATGGCTGTTATAAGGTGCATGTTGTATTTGGCTCAGTGGGAACTAAGGAGCACACACACTAAATCCAGGAATAGCTGTCATCTGCAGTCTCTTTTTAGACTTCTGTACACTGTTCTCCCATTGGGGCAGCAGTTTAATCAACTCCATCCCTGTCTTCTGTGTATCTGTTGTTGAAGGCCAGTAATCGAAGGAAAGTCAAGTAATGTTTTTGCTATACCATCATGTAGTTCAGTACATACACTAACAGGATTCAGCAAATGTAAATATCCTAAAACATTTGGTCAGACAAGGACTGCAAAAACTAAAATCCAGTATGGCAGAAACTAATACAATGTTGTAAGGCAGTTATCCACCAATTAAAAATAAATTTAATTTTAAAAAATTAAAATCCAGTGTTGGGACTCACTAGCTCTACCACTGAGGAAGCAATCATGCTACAAACCAAAGAGCATATTGAGGCCGAAAAATTAAAGATTCAAAAGATAAATAATCTTAGATGAAGATCGAGATTTAACAAAGAACTTAAGTAGAAATGAAGAAATCATGATTTACCCAGGATAAATCAATCTTTAAATTTTTTATGTTTGTACGAATGCCATTAAGTTTAGAAGCACTTCAGAAGTGCACTTATCAATAATTCACATATATTTTAACTTGGTTTTTGAGAATAACAGACAGGGTATTATATGTTAGGTAATTTGGGGATTCATTGGTTCTGGTTTTCTCATTTGCCATTTGCAAAGCCCAAAGTTGCTGTTAAAATTGCCAGTTTTGTTATACTTTCTTTGCTTCTTTATCCAAGAGTTCTATAATATTGTTAATTTATATTTGTATCTTATTTCTCTGCTACTTCAGCATTCTTCTTAGCAGTAATGAGAGTAGTCAGTCTTAATTGTTTAGTTAAATTTTTTATTAATCATCAGGTACTTGCAATATGGTTGGTAAACCTAAAGTTAATTAAAATTTTATGCATAAAGTAGTCCTGGGTGTTCATTGGAAGGACTGATGTTGAAGCTGAAACTCCAATCCTTTGGCCACCTGATGCGAAGAGCTGACTCATTGGAAAAGACCCTGATGCTGGGAAAGATTGAGGTCAGGAGGAGAAGGGGATGACAGAGGATGACATGGTTGGATGGCATCACCGACTCGATGGACATGGGTTTGGGTGGACTCCGGGAGTTGGTGATGGACAGGGAGGCCTGGCGTGCTGCGATTCATGGGATCGCAAAGAGTCGGACACGACTGAGCAACTGAACTGAACTGAAAATGTTCATTGTTCACCAGAAGCTTAAATGTCAAGGAATATTAATTTTGCAAGCAAGCCAATTTGAAATATATTTAGTGATAAAGAACAAATATAATTGTACATTTTCTGATCATTATTATATGGAAAACTTGGAAAACATGTAAAAGGGTAGGGAAAAAATTCCATTGAGTGTTATAACCCAGAGATGCTCTCTGTAAACATTTAGTATGTTTCCCCTTAGCCTTTTCTCTAATTACAGACATAATTTTAGACATAACCTTAAGGAACTTGATTATTACAGTTTAACAAATAAGAAAGGGAAATGTATGAGCGATTTGACATACTGCATAGAGACAGAAATATGTGCCAGCTGAACTCAGACACCAAAGGGAGAAACAGTAAACAAAACAGGTGTAAAAGGAACTTAGTTTCCTGCAAATAATAACAACTTGTGGTCCCTAAGGGCATTGCAGCTCAGAATAACACTTGATATTTTAGTGATGAAGTTAATGAATTATCAAGAAAATAGTGTAGACTTAACCTGAATGGGACTCCTGAAAGGTAATACAAAAAGGTCCCCTCTTCTGCCTTTCTGTAATGGCTCCTTGTTTTTTATGGAATGTGGTTGTTATGGTGATGAGAGGGTACCTAACAGGGAGGGGATTGTAGATCTCATAATGTGGGGAAAGGGCCTGTGTGTCAGCTTCATGAAATTTCAGATTACTCCTTTGAGCTGGACTTGGTATTTCACTGTGCCTTTATGTCAGCACACAGCAGTGAGGTTAGTAAATCTTTCAAAGAGTGTACAAACAAGTCTGATCTCAGTCTTTGTCTCTCCTGGAAGGAACAACCAAAACAGATGGACAGCAGTGTAAGAGACTGAAAGGGGATTTAGAGGTTTAAATGAGGATGAAGAGACACAGTAAGAGCTGGACAGAAAGGTTGTAGTCGCTTACGTTGCTGTGTGCTTGATTAGATGTTGGATGAATCTGTTAGATGAATGGCCAGAAATATCTGTAATACTGTTCAATAGCTTATATTTGGAGTAGTTCAGAATGATGCAATAGAAGTAGGTTGCTAGAAGTAGCGGGGAAGCAAAGATTGTAGGTATTGAAGAAGTCAGAAAACCCGAGTAGTTAGCTATTGTTAAGGGGTGTGGGACCTTTGAGTAGAGCTAATAGCATTTATTTCTGGTCATATCAGTCATCAAACAAATATTTTGAGCATCTGTCATACACTACATGTACCGTACCAGTTATTGGGGAGAAAACAGGATACAGAACAGATCTGTCATGGAATGTCCATTCTGGGGCACAATATAAAATATCAGATAGTAAACACAACCTCCTTTCTCTGCAGCCCCTCTCAATTACGTCTGTTCAGTGAAGGAAACAAAACAGGGCTTTTGTCTAATTAGATATTACATGGTGTATGTGGTTAGGTGGTCAGACTGGGTTGATATTTCCATTTATCTCATCGTCTTTAATTTTTGGATTATATTTTACCTTTTTTTCCTTCTCAGAACTTGTTGATTTTATCTTAATCTCTGCCATCATTGTACCCTGTTGGTGTAAAATTCAGTGTCTTGGCTATTTCTTGGCAGTTAGAGACTAGGCGGATAGTTTTGAGGTCTCTGGCCTTACTCTGAAGTTACTCACTGCTCAGATGATTTCTTGAAGTGGTGGAGTTCTCCACACCCTCTTGATCCTGATCTGGCTCTTTTTTTTTTTTTTTTAATCTCTGTATCTTAGTTTTGTTTTGTTTGTTTTCTTTTAATTGTAATATACACATTAAAAATATACCATAACAGTTTTAAAGATACAGTTAAGTGTTATTAAGTATGTTCACACTGTTGCGCTACCATCCATCTCCAGAAGTCTTCTTCTTGCAAAACTGAACTCTGTACCTTATCAACCTTAAAAGTAAAATACATAGTTAACAGCAAAATGATGTTATTCAGGAATAGCAGAGAAATTGGAGTGCAGGACATGCAAACTATAGCAAACCATAGGCAAGTTCCCGAAACAAAGAAGAGGACCATTCTTAAAGAAAAGAGGGGAGTTGGAAAGGGGTGGTTTTTGAGCAAAATCCATCAGAGGAAAGAGAGTTGAGGGTTATGGCTGCTTCTGATTAGGCTAGTAGCCTAATTAGGTGGTAGCTTCTCATTGGCCATACTAAGCAAGGAGAAAAATTTTCCTTCCTCCAGCTGGGGTATATAAAGTAAGCTTCCTTCCGGTTAGGAAATGCAAGGTATGTGATTCCTGCTAGAGTCTGCAAAGGACAGCAAACAGTAGTGCATGAGAGTTCCCCCTCTTCAGGGCTTCCAGACTATTTTAAATCAGGTTTATTGTTGAAATCTCATTTCACAACCTTTTAAAACAATTAACTCCCCAGTATCCCTTCCCTCAGCTTATCTGTATATTTGAAATGTTCTTATTCAGCAAAAAAGTGGTTTTAATTTCATAAGCAATTTAGCCATTTCTTTTTTAACTGATGAGATCTCACTTGTGTTTGTGCAATTTAAAAAGGCACTAGGAGGCAGTTATTTGTGGATTCTGTGCTGACAAAGTGAATAAGAACATCGAATTAAAGCCAGCTTACCTGAGTTCAGTTACCAGTTCCTCCACTTACTGCCTGTGTGACGTTGCAAGTTATTTAACATCTCTATGCCTCAGTTTCCCTGTCTAAAAAAAAAATGGAAATAATAATGCTATCTATTTTAGCACTGTTTTGAGGATTAAATAGTTAACACATGTCCCTTGAGAAACTTACAGTTAAATTATAGAGTAAGACATGTTGCAAAATTAACAAATATTACTGTGTTAGGGATACCAAACAGATGATAGAGAATAAATGCAATAGAATTGATAGGAAGAAGGGAACACTGAGATTCTGGTATCTAGGAAAGGGTTCATAGAGAGCAATCAAGGAAACTACAGACTCCTAACCCCACATCTCTATCAGAATCTGAAGTTACATTCTTTTCCTTCTCATCTCATCAATCCGTACTTTTCTTTCATCTAGATCAGACAGACTTTTCTGCTCCTATCTAAATCCTGCGCCCCAGCTGGAGTCCTGACTGTCTTCTCCTTTTGCCTGCTCAAGGACATTACTCTAGCTCTCTCTTTCTCCCCGCTACATCATCAGCTTCTTACTCTCTGATGGATCAGGCTCATTAGTCTATCAGCTTGTTGTAATTGCTCCCACTAAAAACAGCAACAGGTTTTTTAAGCTGCTTGACTCTTCTACTGTCATTTACCACCCTACATATTCCGTTCTACAGGAAAACTTTCCAAAATTGTGAGGAAATTTAGCTCTCTAATTCTCCTCCCCACTTTCCCTCTTCAGTCCACTCCACTCAGGCTTTGCCCCTGTGATATGCTAAAACTGCTCTCATCAAGGTCCCTATGACTTCCAAATTGCTAAATCCAATGGTCAGTCCTTAAGTCTTCATCTTATTGAACCTATCAGCAACACTTAAATCAGTCCATTCTCCCTGGTATACTTAACCAAACTCCACACTCTCAAGTTTTCTTCCAGCCTTACCTGTTTGTCCTTTCCTATCTTTCTGGAACTGCAGGCCGCTATTATCTAACTGCCTACTCAACATTTCCACTTACAGACTTACCAAACTTACATGTGCAAAACCTAAAACTCCAGATCTTCTCCCTACTCTGCTGAAGTAACTTGTTCTAACCTATAGCTTTCCCTCTCACTGTTGGTGAAATACCATCATTCCAAAACTTTTTCACACTTCTCCAGTGGAATTTCCAGCTAAGCTTGTTGTTCTGCCTTTAAAGACACGCAGACTGTGGGCAGCTTCTCACTCCCTGTACTGCTGCACCGTGGCCCACACCACCACCATCTCTTGCCTAGATTTCTACAATGACTTCCTGAATGACCTCCCCATTTTTGGCTTTGCCCTACAGTCTGTGCTCAACTCAGCAGCCAGAGTAACCCTAGTAAATGTCAGGGTATATCAGAATTTCTCAATCTTGGTACCATAAATGTGTAAGCCAATAATTTTTCATTACGGGGGGGTTGTCCTCTGTGTTGTAGGGCATTTAGCGCCATCCCTGACCTCTACTCGCTAAATAGTTAGTACCTCCAACTCCAGGTGTGACAACCAAAAATGGCTCAGTCGCCTCATTCATGCCCGACTCCCTGCAACCCCATGGACTGTAGCCCACCAGGCTCCTCTGTCCATGGGGATTCTCCAGGCAAGAATACTGGAGTGGGTTGCCATGCCCTTTTCCAGGGGATCGTCCCGACCCAGGGATTGAACCTGCGTCTCACGTCTCCTGCGTTGGCAGGCAGCTTCTTCACCACTAGCGCCACCTGGGAAGCCCTAAAAATGACTCCAGATACAGCCAAATGTCCTTTACAGCAACGGTCCCCAACCTCCAGGATCTAATGCCTGATGATCTGAGGTGGAGCTAATGTAATAATAATAGAAATAAAGTGCACAATAAATGTAATACGCTTGAATCATTCCAAAACCATCCTTACCCTAAGTCCATGGAAAAACTGTCTTCCATAAAATCAGTCCTCCTAAAAGTTGGAGACTGTTGCCCTAGGGAGTAAAATCACCCCTCGATGAGAACCACTTGTTTCTGTGATGGTCCTCCATCTCACTGAGTACATATAGTCCCTAATAGCCTATACAGTACAACCTGCCTGACTTGACCATCATCTCTACCGTTTTGGATCTGTTGATCTCATCTGCTTCTGTTTTTTCTCCTCCTTTACGCTGATCCAGTCACACTGGCTTCCTCCTAGCCACTCCTACTTTAAAGGCTTTATTCTGACTGTTCCCTCTTCCCAGAACAGTCTTTCAGATTTTTGCCTGGCTAATTCCTTCAATTCCTTCACATCTCTGCTCAAATTTCACTTTGCCAATAAGGCCTATCCTGATCATTCTTTTATACTACAACTGTTCCCCTCTTGCAGTACTTCTGACCCCCCTCACCTGATGTGTTGGTTTTTTCCATAGTATTTATCGCCGTGCAGCAGGCTAAATAACTTACTTTTGCTGTCATGTTTGTCTGGCCCTGTTAGTATGTGCCCACACAAACGTGTCACTGGTTTTTTCTCTCCTAAATTACCACTGTCATTTTGTTCAAAAACAAATCTTGTTTTAATGAATGGAGGTGGTTAGTGCTAGATTTGGAAGGATGGATGGGACTTTCATAGATACAGACTGGGGGAAAGTAAAATGAAGAGGGAAGATGGCATAAGCCAAAGTACAAGATAAAGAAATATGCAGGTAAGTATGAAGATAGGTGTTTTAGTATACCAGCCTGGCTGGAATGAAGAGTTCAGAGTTTGGTGTGGAAGAAAGATAACAGCTATAATGAGAGGTTGGAACCAGATGGAATGCTAGGTTGAAAAGTATGTACCATGCAATCCTATCAGCAATGGGGGTCATTTAAGATTTATGAGTCAGACATTGATAAAGGTGAAACTGGTATGTTAATGGCAGATACTGTGGTTTGGCTCACTCAGAATCCATTTCAGACTTCCTCTCAGGTCCCTTCCTATAGGTTAGAGGCTGGAAAATGGTAAACAGATTCCGGATTATCTTCAGCTATGGAAGAAAAGTTATGTCCAACCTAGATAGTATTTTCAAAAGCAGAGACATTACTTTGCCGACTAAGGTCCGTCTAGTCAAGGCTATGGTTTTTCCTGTGGTCATGTATGGATGTGAGAGTTGGACTGTGAAGAAGGCTGAGCACTGAAGAATTGATGCTTTTGAACTGTGGTGTTGGAGAAGACTCTTGAGAGTCCCTTGAACTGCAAGGAGATCCAACCAGTCCATTCTAAAGGAGATCAACCCTGGGATTTCTTTGGAAGGAATGATGCTAAAGCTGAAACTCCAGTACTTTGGCCACCTCATGCGAAGAGTTGACTCATTGGAAAAGACTCTGATGCTGGGAGGGATTGGGGGCAGGAGGAGAAGGGGAGGACAAAGGATGAGATGGCTGGATGGCATCACAGACTTGATGGACGTGAGTCTGAGTGAACTCCGAGAGATGGTAATGAACAGGGAGGCCTGGCGTGCTGCAACTCATGGGGTCACAAAGAGTCGATCATGACTGAGAACTGAACTGAACTGAACTGAACTGATGGTTCCAGATAGGACGTTGTTTCCACCAGTCATAGGCAGTTGTCCAGGCTTGAATCCAGAACTGGGTTAAATAGGGAGACATGGGATATGTGGTCTCCACTGTGTATCAAGACAGCGATTCATTTGCTCTTCTGGTTCCGTGTTTTCTCATAAGTCATCTCACACTTCATCAGAGAAAGTTTAATAACCTATTTAATAGCAACTATATTCTTTCTAAAGCAGTAATTTGTAACTTAGGCTTATCTGTATCCAAGTACTGTGTTTTTTAACATCCTTACCAAGCATGTATGTTTATAAACAAAATTTGCTATTCGTTTAGGCATAGTAAAACTTATTCTTCCATAGTAAAATGTGAAAATATTAGGATTTGCCTTTAAGATACTGCTTTACATTTTAATCATTTTCTGTTATTAAAGTCTAAAAGATAACGAACTCTTCTCGTAGAAGGATTTCTAATTTTGAGGTAAAATCTTGTATCTTTTTAGTCTTTCCTGTATGTTCTTGTTGTTCCAGTGAGGTTCAAAGGGAAATCTGTCATTTTTAAAAATATTTTTCCACAGTGTGACCCCTATGTAAAAATGTGTAATTTCTAAGACTTAGAGCCACAGATATTTTCCTTAACTGGGAGTGTTTTTGGAGAAGGCAATCGCATCCCACTCCAATACTCTTGCCTGGAAACTCCTATGGACGGAGGAGCCTGGTGGGCTGCAGTCCATGCGGTCGCTGAGTCAGACATGACTGAGCGACTTCACTTTCACTTTGATGCATTGGAGAAGGAAATGGCCACCCACTCCAGTGTTCTTGCCTGGAGAATCCCAGGGATGGCAGAGTCCACTGGGCTGCCATCTGCGGGGTAACACAGAGTCGGACATGACTGAAGCGACTTAGCAGCAGCAGCAGGGAGTGTTTTGCCTCCCTTGACATGATGTTCAGCTATTAAAATTGTTCTGGTCATGATCCTAAGAATTTTATGCCTAAATTCAATATACAGTTGATCTGGGGAGTTTGGATCCAGTTTTTTTCCCCATTGCTGTTTCTTTCTTTCTGTTCTTTCCACATCTTATTTTTCCCCTACCCCACAAAAGAAGAGAAGGAAATGGCAACCCACTCCAGTACTCTTGCCTGGAAAATCCCATGGACAGAGGAGCATGGTGGGCTACAGTCCACGGGGTCGCAAAGAGTCGGACACGACTGAGCGACTTCACTTTCACTTTCACCCCACAAAAAGAAAGAAATTCCTGACCCTGTTATATTGAAACCAGAAGGTCCCTTGAGACATTTGGTCCCATTGCTACATTTTAACTGTATCACTAAATATATTTCACACCTAAGATAAATACCAAATATCCTAACTCACTGTGTATATTATTATTTAGCCAATCTTGTCAGCGTTTTAAGATTTATATTGCATTGTATAACAAAAAACTACTTCATGTTGTTTGGTGCTAATTCATATGTATGTAATATATTTAATAAAATCTTTTCATGTTGGTTCTGTAAAATTTCTTAATTAACTTCTAATCAGTGTAATAATTCTTCCTCTCACATATCTGGAAAAAACTGCTTATGTCCTATGGAAGAAACGTTTAATCTGTTGTTCATTTTACAGGTTATTGAAGACAATGGTGTTCGAAGAGTTGTTGTGGTTCCTCAGGCACCAGAGTTTCATCCTGGTGGTCACACAGTCATCCACCGCTCTCCACACCCTCCTCTGCCTGGTTTCATTCCTGTCCCAACCATGATGCCCCCCCCACCACGCCACATGTACTCACCGGTAACCGGAGCCGGAGACATGGCAACGCAGTATATGCCACAGTATCAGTCTTCACAAGTATATGGAGATGTAGGTAAGACATCTAGAAAGCGTTCTTGTTTTATGGAGTTGGCTGGTCTTTGCTTGGATGTAATAGGTGCTATTATCACATTATATAAAAGAAGCCAAAAAATGGTAACTATCACAATAATTTTCTATCACTCAAACACTGTGTTAAGGGAATTCTAATCAGTACTCTGTAATGACCTATATGGGAAAAGAATCTAAAAAAGAGTGGATATATGTATGTGTGTAACCCATTCACTTTGCTATACAGCAGAAACTAACACAACATTGTAAATCAGCTATGGTCCAGTGAAAATTAATTTTAAAAAACATGTTAAATGTTTCGTCTTCATGCCCACCCTTCAAGGCAGGTGAGTAAACAGAAAATCAGAAAGGGAAAGTAACTTACATGGTGCAGCAACATTCGTTGGGGACACATTCAAGCAAGAGGTCTACTTGTCTGTCCTGCTGCTCTCTGAGGAAATTTTTTAGTTAGGAATGATCATGCTTCTCTTAAATTCTGAAGCCTCTGATGCCACTAACTAACATTGCTAGGTTCTATAAGTTACTGGGGGAAAAAAAACAAAACATAATCTCTGCCCTCAGGGAGTTAATAAATTGTTGGGAAGAATAGACAGCTGCTGCTGCTGCTAAGTCACTTCAGTTGTGTCTGACCCTGTGCGACCCCAGAGATGGCAGCCCACCAGGCTCCACCATCCCTGGGATTCTCCAGGCAAGAACACTGGAGTGGGTTGCCATTTCCTTCTCCAGTGCAGGAAAGTGAAAAGTGAAAGAAGTCGCTCAGTCGTGTCTGACTCAGTGACCCCATGGACTGCAGCCCACCAGGCTCCTCCGTCCATGGGATTTTCCAGGCAAGAGTACAGCTACACGTACACAAAATAATCATCTTACTCTTTCCTGTGGCTTTAAATACCATCCATAGACTGACAGTTTTTTTTTAATTTGTATCTTCAGTCAAAAACCTCTCCTCTGAGCCCCAGGCTTTTATTTCTGTCTGTGGTGTGTGTTTTGTTTTTTTTTTTTTGGACTGTGCTGCATTCCCAAGCCAGGGATTAAATCCAGGCTGTGGTATTAAAAGCCTGGATTCTGGAATCCTAACCACTAGGCAACCAGGTTACTCCCTAACTGCCTTCTTGATAACTCCACTTAACCTAATGGACAGAGGAGCATGGTGGGCTACAGTCCACGGGGTCGCAAAGAGTCGGACACGACTGAGCGACTTCACTTTCACTTTCACCCCACAAAAAGAAAGAAATTCCTGACCCTGTTATATTGAAACCAGAAGGTCCCTTGAGACATTTGGTCCCATTGCTACATTTTAACTGTATCACTAAATATATTTCACACCTAAGATAAATACCAAATATCCTAACTCACTGTGTATATTATTATTTAGCCAATCTTGTCAGCGTTTTAAGATTTATATTGCATTGTATAACAAAAAACTACTTCATGTTGTTTGGTGCTAATTCATATGTATGTAATATATTTAATAAAATCTTTTCATGTTGGTTCTGTAAAATTTCTTAATTAACTTCTAATCAGTGTAATAATTCTTCCTCTCACATATCTGGAAAAAACTGCTTATGTCCTATGGAAGAAACGTTTAATCTGTTGTTCATTTTACAGGTTATTGAAGACAATGGTGTTCGAAGAGTTGTTGTGGTTCCTCAGGCACCAGAGTTTCATCCTGGTGGTCACACAGTCATCCACCGCTCTCCACACCCTCCTCTGCCTGGTTTCATTCCTGTCCCAACCATGATGCCCCCCCCACCACGCCACATGTACTCACCGGTAACCGGAGCCGGAGACATGGCAACGCAGTATATGCCACAGTATCAGTCTTCACAAGTATATGGAGATGTAGGTAAGACATCTAGAAAGCGTTCTTGTTTTATGGAGTTGGCTGGTCTTTGCTTGGATGTAATAGGTGCTATTATCACATTATATAAAAGAAGCCAAAAAATGGTAACTATCACAATAATTTTCTATCACTCAAACACTGTGTTAAGGGAATTCTAATCAGTACTCTGTAATGACCTATATGGGAAAAGAATCTAAAAAAGAGTGGATATATGTATGTGTGTAACCCATTCACTTTGCTATACAGCAGAAACTAACACAACATTGTAAATCAGCTATGGTCCAGTGAAAATTAATTTTAAAAAACATGTTAAATGTTTCGTCTTCATGCCCACCCTTCAAGGCAGGTGAGTAAACAGAAAATCAGAAAGGGAAAGTAACTTACATGGTGCAGCAACATTCGTTGGGGACACATTCAAGCAAGAGGTCTACTTGTCTGTCCTGCTGCTCTCTGAGGAAATTTTTTAGTTAGGAATGATCATGCTTCTCTTAAATTCTGAAGCCTCTGATGCCACTAACTAACATTGCTAGGTTCTATAAGTTACTGGGGGAAAAAAAACAAAACATAATCTCTGCCCTCAGGGAGTTAATAAATTGTTGGGAAGAATAGACAGCTGCTGCTGCTGCTAAGTCACTTCAGTTGTGTCTGACCCTGTGCGACCCCAGAGATGGCAGCCCACCAGGCTCCACCATCCCTGGGATTCTCCAGGCAAGAACACTGGAGTGGGTTGCCATTTCCTTCTCCAGTGCAGGAAAGTGAAAAGTGAAAGAAGTCGCTCAGTCGTGTCTGACTCAGTGACCCCATGGACTGCAGCCCACCAGGCTCCTCCGTCCATGGGATTTTCCAGGCAAGAGTACAGCTACACGTACACAAAATAATCATCTTACTCTTTCCTGTGGCTTTAAATACCATCCATAGACTGACAGTTTTTTTTTAATTTGTATCTTCAGTCAAAAACCTCTCCTCTGAGCCCCAGGCTTTTATTTCTGTCTGTGGTGTGTGTTTTGTTTTTTTTTTTTTGGACTGTGCTGCATTCCCAAGCCAGGGATTAAATCCAGGCTGTGGTATTAAAAGCCTGGATTCTGGAATCCTAACCACTAGGCAACCAGGTTACTCCCTAACTGCCTTCTTGATAACTCCACTTAACTATCTCGTACATCTCAGTTATAGTATTTTAAAACTTAATTGTGGAACTTGATTTTCTGTGTCATCTTCATCTCCATGGATGGTACTGCTGTCACTCAGTTTGCACAAGTGAAAACCAAATGACCAAATTTGATTCCTCCTCTTTCAACCCCCATATCAGTAGGTGTCTTAGTTTCAGAAGATTCCCAGATGTGACTGCTTTTCCCCACTGCTACTCAGACTTAGTCCACCATCACCTCTGGCCAGGACACCTGCAGCAACAGCCTTCCAGTGGCTTTTCCACTGTCACTCCTGCCCGCAGCCACCCACACTCAGCCAGAGTAATCATTTTAAAATGTAAATCAGACCATTCTTCTAGTTAATAGAGTTCAGTGACTTTCCCCTGCATTTAGAATAAAATCCTAAACCCTTCCCCTTGACCAGAATTTCTCAACCTCAGCACTTTTGATCTTTGAAGAAGGATGAGTCTTTACTGTGGAGGACAGAACTGGCTTTGTAGGGTGTTTAGAAGAATCCCTGCCCTCTACCCACTAGATGCCAGTAGCACACAACTCCACCCCTCACCCTCATCCAACTCAGCTGTGACAGCTAGAAGTATCTCCAGACGCTGCCAAATGACTCCTGGGGGCCACAGTTGGGCCTGGTTACCAACCACTGCCTTGGACAAGATCCTGCTCTGTGGCCTCAGTCTGCCTTGTCTTACTTGTTCCCATGCATGCACCCCACCTTCGGTTTTTCAGAACCAAGCTCTTTCTTGCCTCAATGCCTCTACACATGGTGTTCTCTCTCCCAGAAGTGTTCTTCCCCCCTTTACATGCAAGCTGCTGCTGCTTTGGGTTTGTTTGTTTTTTTTTTTTGCTTTAGATTTTAGCTTTCAGAGATCTTCCCATAACCTTTCCTTGTCAGTCTCTGAAACCTGTTTCTTTCACAGAACTGAACACAACTTGATTATTTTTGTTTATTTAGAAGTCTTTTTCCCTTATGTAACTGTAAAGCCCTGAAGAACTGAATCTGTTTTTTCATCACTGTTTTCCTTGCACTTAATCAGTACTTGTCATTCAAGCTTAGTAAATTTGTAGAAGAAATAACTCTAAATACAAATTTTAAATTATGCAACACAGCCTGTAAGTAGTAGATATATTACATTTTTTTCAAACTTATTTCTATTGCCCAAGTAATGCATATTAATTCGGTAGATCTGAGTGTGGTTTGGTTTTCTGCATTTCTAAAAAATTCCCAGGTAAGTCTCGTGTGGTAGCCCAATGAACATACTTTTGATAGCAAGAGTTTATACTACAAATCAGTCTCTTTCATTTTTTTTACTCCTAATTATGACCTAGTTTTCTTAAATGTGAGAAAATTATAAGAAAAATCTTAACTATTACAGTATACTACTGTTTTACATTGTTAAAAGCCATTGTTATTCAGAGAAGATGTTTGAAGTTGAAAGAGATGCTAAAATTAATGTAGAATAAAAGAACTCTACACAGCTCAGTTCAGGTCTTATTCCCCTCCTGTGACAGTCATAGCTTAGGACCAAGCTGTTTCTATGGAGATTAATACTTGAGAAAAGAGGAAGGAAAGAAATATCTGTAAGATTATAATTATAATCAAGTTATAAAGCTTGGTTCTCTTCAGTTAGTGGAGACACAGAAATAGCTTTGTGTTGTGCAAGATTTTTCTTGGAATTATTTTATAAGTTTTATATAATATAGCGATAGATTTATTTCCTACTCTTTTCTCATGCCATAAATGTGTTTGGAGAAAGCGACCTTTTCTCAATGATTTTTACTTTATTTCTTCTTAGATGCTCACTCTTCACATGGAAGGTCCAACTTTAGAGATGAAAGATCAAGTAAAACATATGAACGGTTGCAGAAAAAATTAAAGGATCGCCAAGGAACACAGAAAGATAAGATGAGCAGTCCACCATCATCACCCCAGAAATGCCCCTCTCCTATAAGTGAACATAATGGGCTTACAAAAGGGCAGAATGCCAGTGGTACAAACACAGGATCAGTGAAGAACAAGTCAGGAAAGGGGAAAGGTGGTGCACAAATTGATACAGAAATAGAAGGTAACTATTTAAAATATATTCTAATTGTCTTTTTATCATCATTTAACCTACTAAAAGTATATAGTCTGACCTTTCAGTCATTTCATCATGCTTCACATAAACTGTAGGTTAATAGCATAACATGGTCTAAATGTGAGGGGTAAGTTTTAGAACCTGAATTGTTACTAGGGTATTTCAAAGTTCATCCAAATTCCTTTCTTCTTCCTGAACCTAAATAAGGTTAAACTGGTTTTTAATCAAAACTCTTATTCTTCCCAGCTTCTTCTTTTACAAGTCCCTGATAGCAACTAGTTATATAGTTCACCAATCCATTTATATACTCTATAAATGTTATAGCTAGGACAGAGTCTTGTCCATTTCTTTGTTCAAAAGTTCTTTTCTGTTTCCCTCAGATCCTTCATCTAACCTGTGACTTCCACCATAAGAAATCTGAGAACTACTTCCTTTTCTTTAAAATTTCTATTTCCCATCAATTTAGTGCTTTCACAGCCTCTTGACTTGTAATATAAACATTTATTAAAATGTTCTCCCATATTTTTGAGACCTTCTGATCATTCTTTTTAGCACTGATGTTTCAGAGGAGTTAAGCTAAAGTTTCAAATACTTCAGTGGTGGTTTTAAGCTATGGTCAAGTCATTTATATTCCTATTTGGGAGCCACGATTAAGGCATATATGAAACAAATGCTTAGTTAACTTGTCATTAAGAGGTATGAGATTGGCAAATAAGGACTTTTAAGAGAGAGTACTTTATTTTTTAAAAGGGATATATATATAGTGGTACTATAAATAGTTATTATGGTTAAAAGGGAAATAGAAACTGAGGCAGAAGAACTCTATAAAAAACCACAAACTGCTGAATATGAACTAAGGAGTAAAAACTAGAAAATAAAATTCCCAAATACCAACCTCTTGTTACATGTTTTAGAAGACATATTGTGAAGGGAGCAGGATGATTGCATTTAAGTTGGGGTTTCTTTTATTCCTTTTTTTTTTTTTTTTTAAGAAAAAGATGAAGAAACTAAAGCTTTTGAAGCACTTCTTTCCAACATTGTCAGACCAGTGGTAAGTATCACATGTATTTTCTTGACGTTTACATTTAGTATATTCACATAGGATTTTGATAGGTTTAAGTCGCTTCAGTCATGTTCAACTCTGCGACCCTATGGCTATAGCCCACCAGGCTTCTCTGTCCATGGGATTCTCCAGGCAAGAATAGTGAAGTGGGTTGCCATGCCCTCCTCCAGGGGATCGTCCTGGCCCAGGGGTTGAACCTGCATCCCTGCATTGGCAGGCGGGTTCTTTACCACTAGCGCCATCTGGAAAGCTAATGTGTGTTTTAAAATACCCTAAATAAAGGCTATCATTCTGATAGGAAAAATATTTCCATCAGATAAAAGATTAATATTAAGTAAAATGCTCATACAAACTGAATTTTTAGACCCATTAAGGACCCCAAAGTGTTCTTCACTAGTAATTAAAAGAAATATAAACTTTTCTGAAATGGTGAGGTATTATTTTTCAGTAAAAAACTTACACAAATGAAAAGAGAAAGTTATGCTCTGTACAGATTGTTTAATTATGAAGGTAGTTAGATATATTTTGTTTTTTAAATACGATTCAGTTATTTTTTTTGACAGCCCCAGTCTTTTGCTCATTTTTCTCTTAAGATTTTGGTCTTTTTCTTATTGTTAGACACTTTCTAAAGTGAGGAAATGAATCCCTTCAAGTATGTTACAAGTGAGTTTTTTCTGCCATTCTTTCAACTGTACATGATATTTACAGTAATTATTTTAAACAGCCAAAAAAATGGTCTTTGAACTTTGTCAAACCCATCTACCCTTTCATGGCAGATTGTATCTCATTTACAAATGGGCAGGTTTCTATTGGTGAGTCATTTTATGTAAGTAACTACAGATACATTTTATTCAATCTTGAAACCCTATTAGATTTTGTGCTGTTTGTTGTGCATATTACAGTTGTTTCAGAGAGCTTTTAAATATTATGTTTTTGCAGGCCTCAGACATCCAGGCAAGGACAGTAGTTCTTACCTGGTCACCACCTTCCAGCCTCATAAATGGTGAAACAGATGAGACGACTGTACCAGAGCTCTATGGTTATGAAATTCTGGTCTCAAGCACTGGAAAAGATGGGAAATACAAAAGTGTTTTTGCGTAGGTATTTGTTTTGTTTTACTCCTTCCCATTATATAAGTTAATGGTTTATCATAAAGAGCTTAATGCTAATTCTGTGTTGTCTTCCCTCTTCTTGCTTTTATTTTGAATCTATAAGTTGACCGGTGATACTGATTTCAATGTAAATAGTCCACATGCCAGCTGGTTCACATTTCTGTCTACAACTCCCTTGGAATAATTCACTTTCATTGGCCACATTCAGCTTTTTTATTTTTCAATAGGCTCCCTAACAGATATTTCACTATCTACATATTCCTGAGACATGAATATAAATTGTAGTATGTAGAAGCCAGGACCAGAAATGGAGAACTCTTACATTGTGAGCTCATGCAGTGTTGCTCCTCTAGGGAGCTGGATTTCATTCATACATATACAACCTCATGTCCTATTGTGAAATGAATTTAGTACCCTTGTTCCTCATTTGTGTGTTGAAAATGCCATAGTTCTCTTTTCTTGGTTCAAAAGTGTATTATACTCCAACAAACCTTAGAAAGTGTCAGTGGCTAAAATTGTGACTTTGTAATTGACAGCTGTAAAATTATTTTTCTATTCTTGTTCATATAGAAATTGTTTATTCTAGTGAAAAAGAGTAAAATCGGTAACTGTTACATAACTTCACCAGGAAGATTGTAAAGGAGGACATGGTTAGCCATTTGAATGATCGTTACTAACACAAAACACTGGATAAATCAACCTTCTTGGTGTATTAAAAAAAAAAAAGCTAGTATGGGGAAGAAAGGAAAGCGACACTGCTTCAGTGACGACGGTCATCTAGTAACAAGGTCTCCTCCTCTTTGTGGAGACTGCCTTGTGTGTATTTTATTTCATTTTCTTAAAAGAGCAAACCTACCTACGGGCTAAATAGAGAGTAAAGGACCATGAACATAAAGGTTTCTTTTTTGTGTTAATGGCTGTTCTAGTTTGATATGACTGCTTCCTAAGGGAAAGAATTTATCTCCATTTGCAGCCTGACCAGAGAGCACAAGAGGGACATTAGTCAACCTCAGTCATCTCGTTATCCTGCACCAATTAAAGTCTCTTTCTGAGGCTGCTACAACTGCCCCGATTCAGTAAGGTGTCCTTCCATCAGTGAGACATGTTTCCTTTCTCATACTGTTTACTGGCTTTGATTTGAGAAACAGGGTACCTGGAAGGAAAGTGGGAGGGCAATGGGAGGAAGAAGTCCATTAAGTGGAGAGGAGAGAAACTTGACTGAAGGAAATGGAACAGAGAACAGTGATTTAAAAGAAAAAGAAGAGAAAACAGGCTAACTTGTTGGCTGCATGCCCAAATAATAGTGGTAGCAAATAATTATTTAAGAAAATATGTGCTATTATATTTGAAAATGTAATAGTGGCTATGAAAAATGCTTTACCTTAAATTGTGATTCATTTTTTAGAAACCTACTCATTAAATTGTAACATTTTAAATAAAGTTCCACATTATATTTTAAATAAAATCCAATAGTGGCAGATTCCTTGTAAAAATTTGATAGTTTTGGTTTCAGTTTTGATTTCATGTGTTACTTAGCATTTTAACTATATGCCAATAATTGAAAATGGTTCCATTTCTTCAGTTAAGCTAAATAGCTACCCTAACTACACACACACACATACACACACAAAGTCTTGCTTATACAGTCCATTTACTTAGCACACTTTTTTGTTTTCAAGTGTTATGCAGGTACATACCTAAGTGTGGCATATATCCTAAATACGCAAATTGCTATTGATACAGTCTGAATGTGGTTACAGTTGGGAACCACAAAGTAAGTAAGAAGTAAGTATAATTTCAAGTAAGAAAGTAAGAAGCAGTATAATTTCATAAAATTCCACAAAATGTAGTATGCATAACACACATTCTCTAAAAATGCTATATTTATCAAATAATGATATGTTACCTTTTTTCCCCCCAGAGGAGAAGAAACCAGTGTCACTTTAAATGATCTCAAACCAGCTACAGATTACCATGCAAAGTAAGGAATTCCTATATGCTACTTTTATGTGATATATTGTAGCATAGAGTTTGTTTTTAATGATTTCCTTAAAAGTGTAGACTATAATTTCAATATTAATTTTGGATTAAAAACATAGAGTTTGTGGGTTTTGATTTTTCTTTTGCTATAATTATCAACACATTCCCCAAAAAAACTTTTATCTCAAATGTTATATTGAAGGGTAAATGGCCTGGTTTGTACGACTTAGGGATTAGAATGAATATATATCACCAACTCAATGGACATGAGTTTGAGGAAACTCAAGGAGTTGGTGATGGACAGGGAGGCCTAGCATGCTGCAGTCCATGGTGTCACAAAGAGTCAGACACGACTGAGCAACTGAACTGAACTGACAGATAATATGTATACTATATCTGTAATACCTGATTTAGCACTGGAAGACTCTGCCAGCTTTTGAAATTTTTACAAAGAAAAATCATAAATAATAATTTCCACTTATGTATATTTATTCCATCCTATTTTGTAAGAGTTTGGAATATTAAAACTCTTAGAATTTGGTAACATTTAATTGGGATAGCTTAGATACTACTGTTTTACTCTGCACAGTTCTTCTATTATGATTTCACAAAATTATTTTTTAGACTATAGGGCCTCCCCAGCTGGGACTCGTGTAACAGTTTATTCAGTCACCTATTTTGAAAAAGAACACTTGTACTTGAGATTATCCTATTAAACTATCTTCAGTTATACTCCCTGTGGATGAACCCTGTTATCCAACCTAATATTTTTCAAACTGTGGATTGTAACCACTGCTGAATCATGAAATTAATTTTGTGGGTTATAGTCAGAATTTTTTAATTAAATATAATCAAATGGAATAGAAAATATCAGTATATTACCCAATTAAGGATATTGTTTCAGAATACTACTTTTGTTGTGTGTGTATGTGTGTATGATGTATATGTGTGTGTGTGTGTGTATAAATACATATTTCTGAGACAGTCATAGTTGAAAATGTATTTCTTACTTTGAGCAGTTAGAAAAATATGAAAGCCACTGGTTTATTCTATGTTTTTTTTTTTTAAAGGTTACCCTTTATTTCTGATATGCGTATTTCTCGATAGAACATTTAGAGGGCACTTTACTGACTTACAGATACTTAAAGGTGATGCTATAGAATGGTAGGATACAGTGATTCTGCAGGATAAAACTACAATTTATTTTATTACCACAGAGTCCAGGCAGAATACAATTCTATAAAGGGAACTCCTTCCGAAGCTGAAACCTTTACCACCTTGAGCTGTGAACCTGACATACCTAATCCACCAAGGATAGCCAATCGGACCAAAAATTCACTTACTTTGCAGTGGAAGGTAAGACTATAGAGTGTTTCCAACTGGACATTTGTTTCCTTTTTGTTCTTGCTCTTCACATATATTAAATAGGCATTTTTTCCTTGTATCCTAAAATAACACTGTTAACAGTTTTTCTTACATAACACAAGTATAAATGTAGCATAAATGTAACAAACATTGTCATAAATTATATGTTATGTATAGCAGAAACATAAAATATGTTTTATGACATATTTTTATGACAGATATATATTTATGACATTTTTATGACAGAAACATAAAATATATGTTATATATAACATGTATATAACAGAAACATAAAAATAAACAAAAATATACATGTAACATAAATATAACAGAAAAGATTGGCTTATACATAGCAGTCCTTATACTGAATGTGTGATGACACTGCAATGTGTGTTTCTCAAACTTACTGCTTTCTGTATTTTGTAATAACACCTTTATATCCTGAATTTTATCCTAAAATGAGATTCATAATAACCCAAATATTAATATGATGCCATAAAGGAGGAATAAAATTATTTCTAAAAGAATGCATGCTATGTCATTTCAGTCATGTCTGACGCTTTGCATCCCCATGAACTGTCTATGGGATTCTCCAGGCAAGAATACTGGAGTGAGTGGTTTGCCATGCCCTCCTCCAGGGGATCTAACCAACCCAGGGATCAAACCCACATTTCTTACATTTCCTGCATCAACAGGCAGTTTCTTTATATTTTTTTAGTGTATAAATATTTGGAGCCAATATTACACAAGAAGATGTAATAAAGTGGATAGACACTAGATAGAATTGGATCCTATATAGAACAGGCATTGTTGTCATTGGTGACATGATTTTCTGAAATCATAACATAGTTTAGTTCAGTCGCTCAGTCGTGTCCGACTCTTTGTGACCCCATGAATCGCAGCACGCCAGGCCTCCCTGTTCATAACATAGGTCTTGGTAAATTTCTGAATAAAATTAAGTACAGTCTTCCTCAGATTGCATAGTAGTTGGATTTAGGGGAATACACTGTTAAAATTATACCACTGATACCTTGAAAAATGGAATCAAGTTCTAGGCTATAGTAATTATAAACAGATATTCATCTATATGGATATCCAGGAATACATTCAGAAATCCTAAAGGAAGAAACCAACACAATATTGTAAAGCAATTATCCTCCAATTAAAAATAAATAAATTTTAAAAGAAATTACCAAAAAGAGGATGGAAAAAGAAACAGAAAAAATTAAAATTATCATAGGCTCTCAAAAAGAAAAATGTCCTGGAGAAAATAATACAGTTTTTCAATGTTCTGATATAAACGTGAAATTCTTAAGTTCTAGAGTGACCAAATCCTGGGGGAAAATGACTAGAACTAAAATTTTCACCATTGAAAATTTAACAGATTGATGAATTAACAGTCTTAGGCAATCAACACATGGAGCCTAGAAGTGGAGATCCAGATAGTGTGCGCCTTTGGAGTTCCTCTCAGCACACTTGCTCTTTTACTTTTTAGTGTATTACATGGTATCACTTGCAGATTATATTGATAAGCTGAGTTTTAATGAAAATGACAGGATCTATCCCAGAAGCTTCAGTTCAGTTCAGTCGCTCATTCGTGTCCGACTCTTTGCGACCCCATGAATCGCAGCACGCCAGGCCTCCCTGTTCATCACCATCTCTCGGAGTTCACTCAGACTCACATCCATCGAGTCAGTGATGCCATCCAGCCATCTCATCCTCGGTCGTCCCCTTCTCCTCCTGCCCCCAATCCCTCCCAGCATCAGTCTTTTCCAATGAGTCAACTCTTCGCATGAGGTGGCCAAAGTACTGGAGCTTCAGCCTCAGCATCATTCCTTCCAAAGAAATCCCAGGGTTGATCTCCTTCAGAATGGACTGGTTGGATCTCCTTGCAGTCCAAGGGACTCTCAAGAGTCTTCTCCAACACCACACTTCAAAAGCATCAATTCTTCGGCGATCAGCCTTCTTCACAGTCCAACTCTCACATCCATACATGACCACAGGAAAAACCATAGCCTTGACTAGACGGACCTTAGTCGGCAAAGTAATGTCTCTGCTTTTGAAAATGCTATCTAGGTTGGACATAACTTTTCTTCCAAGGAGTAAGCGTCTTCTAATTTCATGGCTGCAGTCACCATCAGCAGTGATTTTGGAGCCCAAAAAAATAAAGTCTGGCACTGTTTCCACTGTTTCCCCATCTATTTCCCATGAAGTGATGGGACCAGATGCCATGATCTTCGTTTTCTGAATGTTGAGCTTTAAGCCAACTTTTTCACTCTCCTCTTTCACTTTCATCAAGAGGCCTTTTAGCTCCTCTTCACTTTCTGCCATAAGGGTGGTGTCATCTGCATATCTGAGGTTATTGATATTTCTCCCGGCAATCTTGATTCCAGCTTGTGTTTCTTCCAGTCCAGCNTTTGGAGCCCCCAAAAATAAAGTCTGACACTGTTTCCATGTTTCCCCATCTATTTTCCATGAAGTGATGGGACCAGATGCCATGATCTTCGTTTTCTGAATGTTGAGCTTTAAGGCAACTTTTTTGCTCTCCTCTTTCACTTTCATCAAGAGGCTCTTTAGTTCCTCTTCACTTTCTGCCATCAGGGTGGTGTCATCTGCATATCTGAGGTGATTGATATTTCTCCCGGCAATCTTGATTCCAGCTTGTGCTTCTTCCAGTCCAGCATTTCTCATGATGTACTCTGCATAGAAGTTAAATAAGCAGGGTGACAATATACAGCCTTGACATACTCCTTTTCCTATTTGGAGCTAGTCTGTTGTTCCATGTCCAGTTCTAACTGTTGCTTCCTGACCTGCATACAGATTTCTCAAGAGGCAGGTCAGGTGGTCTGGTATTCCCATCTCTTTCAGAATTTTCCACAGTTTATTGCACATTAGCACACTATAAAGTTGCCATCTAATTTCTTTTGGAAAATTCTAACTGAACTAAGTTAAATGGTACTGACTTGGGATGAATGAAAAGGAACAATGAACCTTTTTTTCAAGATGTATTTATTTGAAGTATAGTTGATTCACACTGTTGTGTTAATTCCTACTGTACAGCAAAGTGATTCACATACACATATGTGTATATATATATATTTTTCACATTCTTTTCCATTATAGCTTATCACAGGATATTGAATATAGTTCCCTGTGCTATATAATAGGATCTTGTTGTTTATCCATTCTCTGTATAATTGTTTGCATCTGCTAATACCAAACGCCCACTCCACCCCTCCCTCACACCCCTCCCTCCTTGTCAACAACAAGTCTAGGAACAGTATATCTTTAAGATAGGACAAATCCCTTTGTGATAGGACAAATCTGCCCTTAACTGGAATGCTAGGAATAGTCCATGAATCAGGGCAAATAAGGCTGAAAATTTGAGACCATTTGTGGAAATCAGCTAACATCACAGATAAACAATTCCTTCTTGCTTACCTGATCTTCATAACACCAGCCCCCAAATGCAAGGGTTGGTTGCTACTTGCCTTTTGGTGCTGGCGTTCCCTAGCAAGAACAGGGGGATGTCTCCACTTAAAAACCATAGTCTTTATGCCTTGGTCTTCTCCATGTTCTCTTCTCTAGAAGGTCTCCGCATGCTCTCACCAACAGAGTATGCTCAGAACATGGCTCTTCCATGACTCCTTTCCCTGCAGGGTGAGAAAGTTTACGAACAGACTATGGCTACTCATACCAGCCTCAGAGACAACCAGGAGCTCGGGCTTCAGTTACAGATCGAAATGCTAGAGATCCTCCAACAAGCCAGATAATTCCAATCTTTCTACATAAAAATTCATTTAGTTTACCTAATACTGTGAAGTACAGAGTATTATGACCCTCCCTTTGCAGCCCATGAAAATAGAGGACTCTTCCTTGATGAAGATGCAGAAGATATGCCCTCCTCCAAAGGTGATGTAATGTAGAAACTAGGAAAAAAATCATAAAACGTTTGTTAAGGTCCTAATAGGATGCCCAGATTCATGCCTATTATAACAAGGGAGTGGGGGTTCATAAAGGAAAGGCAAAGATACAAATTGAGATGGCTGACCTTTTTTTATAATGAAAGCTAGGTTTTGAAAAGAAGGGTATTTAAAGCTTCTGATATATATTGTCAAATTTTATCTCAAAGCAGAGTAATAATATATAATTGTACATAAAAAAATTCTGGGAATGTTTATTTTATTAGGCATTGTACATTTAAGAGGCTTTGCTACTTTCATTCACAAGAAAATTATATTTAAGTAATTTTATATGTCTGAACATTTTCTTTTTAAATTTATATTGGCGTGTAGTTGATTTATAATATTGTGTTAGTTTCAGGTATACAGCAAAGTGAATCAGTTGTGTGTGTGTGTGTTTGTATATGGGGCTTCCCAGCTGGCAAAGAATCCAGTGGTAAAGAATCCATCTGCTGATGCAGGAGACACAAGAGATGCAGGTTCAATCCCTGCATTGGGAAGATCCCCTAGAGGAAGAAATGGTAACCTGCTGCAGTATTTTTGCCTGGAAAATTCCGTAGACAGAGGAGCCTGGCAGGCTACAGTCCATGGAGTTGCAAAGAGTCAGACATGACTAAGCAACTGAGTGCACACACACACACACGCACACACACCCCCATGTGTATATATACATACATATTTTTTCAGATACTTTTCTCAATATCCTGTGATAAAAAAGTGTGTACTTTTTCAAACACACTTCTATTCTATTGCTTGGAAATACTGAGTAACTACTGTACAAAAGGTCCTTATTAATTGTCTAATAAGATCCCTTTACTATACAGTAGGTCCTTATTAGTATCTATTATTCTTTCTGGCCATGCCACATGGCTTTTGGGATCTTAGTTCCTGGACTAGGGATTTAACCTGGGGCCCCTGCAGTGAAAGCGTGGAGACCTGAAAGGGTTAGCAGCCTCGTTAGGGAGGCCAGCGGTCCCCAAGCAGCAGAAGAAAATAAACTGTAAGTGGCAGAGGATTTTTTCTTTCTTTTCTCTTAGAACCCTGTGCTGTCATGACAACATCTGGTTCCACCTGGTCCCACACTTTCTTATGGAAATATTTTTCTTAACCTATGTTAATGAAACTATGCATTTGCTTGGAAATCTATTTTTCTTCAAGATTCCCATCGTTTTATGGTGAGAGACGACACCCCTTGTGCCAATGCTGTCTCAAAATGCATGGAGTGGGAGAGGGCCCTGGTGCAACTCTCTCAGTCTTGAGGTGTTTCTTTTATGATTAGCAGCTTGCTAATAGTAAAATGCCTTGTTAAAAACTAGCAAGGGAGCACTCTTTCTGTCTCCTTCTGACGTCTATGTCAGAAGCTTTTTCTATCTCTTTTTATACTTTAATAAAACTTCGCTACACAAAAAGCCCTGAGTGAGGAAGCCTAGTCTCTGGCCCCAGATCAGATTCCTCTCCTCCAGAGGCCACGGGTCCCCGCATTGTTCACGGCTCACAGCCACAGCCTTTCAGTCCTAACCGCTGACTACCAGGAAATTCCCAAGTTATCTGATAGTGTGTATATGTTAATTTCAATCTCCTAATTTATCACTTCCCACTACATTTTCCCTTTGATAACCATAAATTTGATTTGGAGATCTGAGTCTGGTTATGTTGTATAATTCGTTCATTTGTATCATTTTTAATAGGTTTCACATATAAGTGATATCATATGATGTTTGCCTTTCTCTGACTTACTACTGTACTTAGTATGAAAATCTCTAGGTCCATCCATGATGCTGCAGATGGCCTTGTTTCATTCTTTTTTATGGCTGAGTCATAACCCTCTGTATCACCACATCTTTCCCCATTCCTCTGCTGATGGCCGTGTAGGCTGCTCCCGTGCCTTGCCTATTGCAAAGAGTGCTGCATCTGTATGTCTGCTTTCGAGAAATGTCTATTTAGGTCTTCTCTTCTGGAGAAATGTCTATTTTTTTTTTTTATTGACTTGCTCTTTTTTTTTTATAGTGAGCTGCATGAGTTGTTTGTATATTTTGGAGATTAATCCCTTGTTGGTCACTTCATTTGCAAATATTTTCTCCCATCTGTGGGTTGTCTTTTTGTTTTGTTTAAGGTTTCCTTCGCTGTGCAAAAGCTTTTAAGTTTCAGTTCAGTTCAGTTCAGTCACTCAGTCGTGTCTGACTCTTTGCGACCCCATGATCGCAGCACGCCAGGCCTCCCTGTCCATCACCAACTCCCGGAGTTCACTCAGACTCACACCCATCGAGTCCGTGATGCCATCCAGCCATCTCATCCTCGGTCGTCCCCTTCTCCTGCTGCCCCCAATCCCTCCCAGCATCAGAGTCTTTTCCAATGAGTCAACTCTTCGCATGAGGTGGCCAAAGTACTGGAGTTTCAGCTTTAGCATCATTCCTTCCAAAGAAATCCCAGGGCTGATCTCCTTCAGAATGGACTGGTTGGATCTCCTTGCAGTCCAAAGGACTCTCAAGAGTCTTCTCCAACACCACAGTTCAAAAGCATCAATTCTTCAGCATTTTAATTAGGTTCAATTTGTTTATGTTTGTTTTTATTTTCATTTTTCTAGGAGGTGGATCAAAAAAGATCTTTCTGTTATTTTTGTCAGAGTGTGTTCTGCCTATGTTTTCCTCTAAGAATTTTAAGGTATCTGGTATTAAGAACAATTTATTATATGTGGCTTCTTCTGTATAGTATATGTTGTGTCTTTTTCTATTTATTAAGTTTTAATGTTTTAAAACATTTTATAATAAACATTAACTTTTAAAAAGAAAACAAATGCAGGTTGTTATCAATTATATTGTGCATTAGAAGCAATAAGTGTTATAGCACTTGAATCCATGCAGTGGAATAAAGTCTTGAAAACTCTGTAGGATTTCATACAAAAAAGATAAAGAGATGAGAGATGTTGATCCCAAACAGGATAAAGAATGAAAATCAATCCTAAGAAGTAGAGGTATACGTATGGCTGTATTTAACAGTTGTGGTAGGATGGGAGGGGTAGATGTGAAGACTTGGTATAAAAGAAATAAACAAAGATATATTTTAAGAAATATGAGTTGAAATAAAAGGTGGAATAATATTAAATAGGTGATTCTATTGTGCAACCAGGTTTGAAAACCCCTGATCTAATTCATTTGTGCAGTTTCTTCCAACTAGAACACTCTTTGAATTTAAATTCCAGCAATGTATTTATTGTATCACAATAAATTGTATCACTTCCTTTCTGTCCACATTCACTTTGGAGGGAGAGTGGAGGAAAAGAGTTTCATCAGAATTTTGGGAATTTAGTGATTTCAAAACAACATTTGATCTCAATGGCTTCATAGAAAAATGTTTGACTTGATAAAAGATCAGGTGAATTTATGAATATTTTTTAAACAAAGCTCTTTGAGGAATTTTTCCTATTAACAGAAAACATTATCTTGGACAAAATTTCTTAAGCTTTTACTATACTTGGACTTTACTTGCCTTAATTTTTTGTGTATGAGGGTTTTTTTGAAAATTAGAAATGAATAAGTTAATGGACAGAAATAGCCCCAAATTCTCTCACACGGATTAATCTGGATAGGCTTGGGGACAAATGAAAGCAACTTAAAATGACACAGAGAGAGAAATTTCAGACATTCAGGGGATTTTTCTGTGAAACTCTGACTAGGAACTAACTCTTCAAGAGCTGTACAACAACTTTCCCTGCAAAAATAACCTTCTTTTTTGGGTTGCCTATTTTCTTTTTAGAGGACTTTTTAGGCAAATGTCAAGGGAGAATTTCCCAATGAAGGTCCAAATGAATTGTAATAGTTTGCTTTATGATTTGTTTTGATTAAAGTTGTTTTTCTCTCTTTTAAAAACCATATTAAATTATAATCAGATATAATTCACAAGATTTCCTCTTGATTTTCTCTCTCCTGGATCCCTAGAAGTTCTTCTTCCCTACTCCAACTTTTCCTCTTCTCCTACCTCCCCAAGTTTGGAGAGACTGACATAAAAAAGAAAAGGTTCACCATTCATGTTGATGTATGGCAGAAATCAAACCAATATTGTAAAGCAATTATCCTTCAATTAAAAATAAATAAATAAATAGAAGATTCACCAGATTGAAATGTTGGTGATATGACTTTGTCCATCTTCTCTTCCTTGATGTTACAGGCCTCCCAACACACTGATGGCATCCGGTCCCAATTTTCCTTTCTCATTTGGGGGGCACTGGAAGAAGAATGCTCTCTATTTCCTAACAATAAAGCAGGAAGCTTGTACTGACCTTGCAAAAGGCCAAGACTGAAGAATGTTGTTATGCTTTCATTCTCTCTCTCTTTATTATTACTTATGTAAATTATCTCTTGGGAATAGAATGTCTTAGGCCTCTTCCATTCTCTCTTAATAATAGTGTACCATTCTGGGTTTCCAGATGAAGAAAACATAATCAAATGACAAATGGTTGTGAAGGTCCTTTGGCCAGATTATCGAATAGTCCAGTCATATGCAGTTCTTGTGGGCTCTGACATTTTAGAGTTTGCATTATGCCTTTAATAACACTTAAAAATACCTTTTAAAAATTCTACCTGAGCACCTTAAAATAGGCCTAGTGTTGTATTCGGAGAAGGCAATGGCAACCCACTCCAGCACTCTTGCCTGGAGAATCCCATGGATGGAGGAGCCTGGTAGGCTGCAGTCCATGGGGTCGCTAAGAGTCGGACACCGCTGAGTGACTTCACTTTCACTTTTCACTTTCTTTCACTGGAGAAGGAAATGGCAACCCACTCCAGTGTTCTTGCCTGGAGAATCCCAGGGACGGGGGAGCCTGGTGGGCTGCCATCTATGGGGTCGCACAGAGTCGGACACGACTGAAGCAACTTAGCAGCAGCAGCAGCAGTGCTGAATTTGCTCCTTGGATGAGTTCCTAAGAGGTATGTGCATTATGGGAATTTCATGGTTCCTCCACATGCACTTGAGGCCCATCACATTCAGAACCATCTCTAATAAGCTGGAGGGATAGAGTGACCTTGCTGAGTGTAAGACTCCACCCTCAGCTGCTGGTGCCCTCTGCCTAGATCTTCACTGCATAGTTCACAGACGTGGACTTGCAATTTTATTTCTGTTTGTCCAGAACTCCCAACTCCTTCACTTGTCCCTCTTTCTAGGCCCTCCTCTGTTAATCTAAGCACCCCATCCTTGCTGCTGCCTTCCTCAGACTTAAGTCAAAAACTTAGTTGGATGGTAATGTGCATTTTCAGGGGTGGAAGAGTTAGAGGAAAAGCTGTCACTGCCTTTGAGCACATTCCCCCAAAGTGACACATTTTCAACAATTTCTCAAATTAAATATGAGTGTGACCATTTTTAATACTGAGAAGTAAAACCCTGGTGGCTCAGAACAGTAAAGAATCAGCCTGCAAGGCAGATGACACAGGTTCGATCCCTGGGTCAGGAAGACCCCTGGAGAAGGAAATGGCAAAATATCCCAGTATAAGAGTCTGGAAAATTCCATGGACTGAGGAGCTTGGCAGGCTGTTGTCGAAGAGGTCGCAAAGAGTTGGACACAACTGAGCAGCTAACACTTTCACAAAGCCTTTTGAGAAGTGAATATGAGAATAACACATGATGATCAGACCATGAGCTGCATAGAGAAGGTGGTTTAAAGTTCAGCCCACTCATCCCTTTTGCACCCATCATTCCACAAACCACCAGGCCCTGTGCTGTGGCAGTTAGACCAGGCACAAGTGCCTGCTCTAAGCATTTTCCCTGCCTAGCCTTGTGGCAACTTTCCTGCCTCTCCCTGACTTATGTCATCTTTTCTGAACTCAGATTTTCCATCCAGTTGACTTGCCGTGTGTGCCACTTCTCCAGTGGTATCACCGGAGTCCTCCTGGTGTTCCCCTCATCCCCCTGATTTGGACAAGACAGTCATTCTGGAATCTCATGTGGTCCTCCAAGAGCAGAACTTAAAAGAAAGGGCAAAGGGAGGGCTGCCAAAAAAAGTCCACTTGGGCCTGATTCCTTATTCACAAAGGGGCTCAGCTGTATATTTTTAGCCTGTCTTCTATTGAGATATTTCATACAGGGATACTAACAGGATTAAGGGACAAAAACATTCGTTATAGAACTTCATGTTTTTGTTCCTTCATTGGAACAGACTCCATAATGCAATATGAATTGATTTTTTTCATGATTTTTAGTTATGATGACTAGCATACTTACAGTTATGATAATTTGTGTTAAAAGCTCTATTATTAATTATCAACTTATATGTTTCTTGCATTTCATCATTTTTTAAAAATGTGCTGGAGTCTCAGAAAAATAGAAGTGGCCCATAACTCTGTTGGCCTCTGAGAGGCTCTAAAACCATATAATGACATGTGATGGATGCTTGGTTTAATAGTCTACTGTTGTTGTTCAGAGTTTTGAAGTTATCATGAACTGGTGTAGCTCAAGAAGACTTTCTGGGGCGATGGACTTCATTCTTTCCTTCTTCCACCATTATTATGCCTTATCAGAGCTCTTCACCTTTTCGGCCTCTCACCCAGAAAGAATGTAAATATTCCAAAACAATGATGTCTTACCTAAGCCTCAAGGGACTTGCAAGCCCTGCTTCATTTGTTTCATTTGTTTCTCTGAGGATAACCTTTCTCCCACCTCTCTCTTTCCCTCCTACTGCCCCCTCCCACCCCCACGGTGGGAATCAGGTCCTTCTAAAGAATTCAGGGAATTCCCACAGTGAACTTGGCTTTTGGACTTTCTCTTCTATTTTCCTTCTCTTCCTTAACCAGAAAGATTACCTAATTCATTTCAACAGACACTTTTAGAAAAGAAAATGTCAAAGACATTTATCTGCATGTTTGCATTGTATGAGAAGGAACTTATACATACATTTTTAATATTGGGCTTAATTTTAAGAGAGTCAAAGGAGAAAACATTACCAAAAGTAATATAGCAAATATCCCTTTCAGACATTCTGAATTAAACATTGTCAATATTTTGTCTTGACAGTCTTTTATTGGTTAGCTAAGAAATGATACACCATAAATGTAGGTCAATCTCCCTTAAACCATATCCCCATGGTTGTCGCCTGCCATGCCCCGTACCTCTCTCTTCTGGTGTGGCTGAAGTGCTGTCTACCGTCTTCCAGAGTGTTCTCAAATAGTTTTACATATCTCCACAGGTAGAAGTGGGCTTTCCTGGTGGCTCAGATGGTAAAGACGCTGCCTGCAATGTGGGAGACCCAGGTTTGATCCCCGGGTCAGGACGATCCCCTGGAGAAGGGAATGGCTACCCACTCTACTATTCTTGCTTGGAAACTTCCATGGAAGAGGAGCCTGGTAGGCTGCAGTCCACCGTGTCGCCAAGAGTCAGACACGACTGAGTGACTAACACTTCGCATATAGAAGTATATACATATGTCTATGCTTTTAAGTGCTATGTGTATGTAAAAGATTAAGTACAAAAATACATTTAAGGTTATTTTCTCTGTATGTGTATTATATATATATATATATATATATCAGTTCAGTTCAATCACTCAATCGTGTCCAACTTTTTGCAACCCCATGGACTGCAGCACGCTAGGCCTCCCTGTCCATCACCAACTCCTGGAGTTTACCCAAACTCATGTCCATTGAGTCAGTAATGCCATCCAACCATCTCATCCTCTGTCTCTATATATACAAATATATATAGTGTATATGTTTAATATCACAAATACCATCATACTATATGTATCAATCTACATCTTGCTTTTCTTTTTCAACATCACTTTTGATATCTATATTGTATTTATAGATTTACAGATCTTTTAGCTATCAATGAATATTAGATTGCATGGATATAATATTTTTCATTCATCCATTCCCTTACTGATGAACATTAAAGTTTTTACACTTATCTACTAAAATGACCACTGCTTCCATGAATATCTTTGATGTTTCTCTTTTGTGTATATACATGTTTTTCTAGAGTGTATACTGAGACATAGAATTAGTGGAATTACAGGTTATGTATATTTTCAATTTTATTGTTGTTCAGTCACTCAGTCATGTCTGACTCTTTGTGACCCCATGGACTGCAGCACAACAGGCTTCCCTGTCCTTCACCATCTCCTGGAGCTTGCTCAAACTCATGCCCATTGATCAGTGATGCCATCCAACCATCTCGTCCTCTGTTGTCCCCTTCTCCTCCTGCCTTTAATCTTTCCCAGCATCAGGGTCTTTTTTCTAATGAGTCAGCTCTTTGCATCAAGTTGCCCAGGTACTGGAGCTTCAGCTTCAGCATAAGCCCTTCCAATGAATATTCAGGACTGATTTCCTTTAGGATTGACTGGTTTGATCTCCTTGCAGTCCAAAGGACTCTCAAGAGTCTTCTCCAACACCACAGTTCAAAAGCATCAATTCTTCAGCACTCATCCTTCTTTATGGTCTAACTCTCGCATCCATACATGACTACTGGAGAAACTATAGCTTTGACTACACAGACCTTTGTCAGTAAAGTAATGTCTCTGCTTTTTAAAATACTGTCTAGGCTTGTCATAACTTTTCTTCCAACAAGCAAGCATCTTTTAATTTCATAGTTGCAGTCACCATCTGCAGTGATTTTGGAGCCCAAGAAAATAAAGTCTGTCACTGTCTCCATTGTTTCTCCATCTATTTGCCATAAAGTGATGGGACCAGATGCCATGATCTTAGTTTTTTGAATGTTGAGCTTTAAGCCAGTTTTTTCACTCTCCTCTTTCACTTTCATCAAGAGGCTCTTTAGTTCCTCTTTGCTTTCTGCCAGAAGTGTGGTATCATCTGCATATCTGAGATTATTGATATTTTTCCTGGAAATCCTTCCAGCTTGTGCTTCATCCAGCCCAGCATTTCACATGATGTACTCTGCATATAAGTAAAATAAGCAGAGTGACAATATACAGCCTTGACATACTCCTTTTCCAATTTTGAACCACTCCATTGTTCCATGTCCTGTTCTACCTGTTGGCTTCTTGACCTGCATACAAGTTTCACAAGAGGCAGGTAAGGTAGTCTGGTATTTCTATCTCTTTAAGAATTTTATTAGATGCTACCATATATTACCAGTTTATATTCCCAAAAGCACAGTGTGTTTTTCTCCAAATCCTGATCAATAATAATATTTTCAGACTTTGAAATTTTGCTACTTGGATGGGTTGAAGTAATATCTCAGGGAGTTTCCTGGCGTTCCAGCAGTTAAGGCTCTGTACTTCCACTGCAGGTGGAAAAAAAAGTGAAAGTCTCACAGTCGTCTGACTCTTTGCAGTTCCATGGACTGCAGCCTGTCCAGCTTCTCTGTCCATGGAATTCTCCAGGCAAGAGTACTAGAGTGGATTGTCATTTCCTTCTCCAGGGGATCTTCCTGAGCCAGGGATCAAGTCTGGGTCTCCCACGTTGCATCAATGTCTTTACCATCTCAGCCACTAGGAAGCCCATCTTCCACTGCAGAGGGCAGGGCTTTAATCCCTGGCCAGTGCACCAAGATAGAGCATGAGCAATGTACAGCAGAAAAGTAAAATAATAAACAAATTTTCTTAAAAAAATTTTAAAGGAGTATCTCAGTTTCATTTTCATTTGTAATCTTCTAACATTAATGAGGTAGAGTATTATTTCATGAATGTATTAGACATGTAGATAGCTTTATTTGTGAATTGCCTATTTATATCCTTTGCCTTTTTCTATTAAGTTGTAGGAGTTCTATATATGATATGATTATTAGTCCTTTTCTAATTATTATTACTGAAGAGACTTTTCCCAATCAGTTGCTTTTCTTTTGACACATTGGAAAAAATCTATTTCTTGACATTTTATAATATTTGGGGATGACTTGGTATAAAAAAAAATTGGTAAAAGAAATATTATTGAGTTCTTTTATGCACAGCTTTTATCTTACTGAAGAATCCTACTGAATTATCTTATTCATTCAAGTAGATTTTCCCATTCCTTGCCTTGGTTTTGTTAAGATTATCATATCATTTGCAAGTGGACAAATTGGTCTCTTCCTTTCAGAAGTGGACAACGTGGTTAACTTCTTAAATTTCCAAACCACAGCAGACTGAGTGATGTGCATGCAGTCTGTCTGACACGTTCTCTAATTCCTACACTACATATTTCTTTTCTTATTCTATTGAGTAGAACTTGTAGAACAACGTGGAATTTTTGTGGTCTCTAGACTTCATCAGAAATATTTTCAAAGTTATATCATTAAATATATTTGCTGAAGGATCTTTAAAAATGTCTCTCATTAGATTAAGGAATTTCCTTATTTTACTAATTTACTAAGCATTTTTCTTTTCATAGAATGCTCTTTCTACAGCCATTGAATTTGCCATTAAAACATGTATTGATGTAATAAACAACATTGACAGTACCTAGATTTTTGCTACTGATAATGCCTTTCTTTCTGGAATATTATTCTTCTTAACAGATTTTGCATTCAATTTGCTTATAATTTATTTAGAAAATCGACATCTATTTTATGTGTGTGTCTATATGTGTAATTAAAAGTGGTGCCTAATTCTATCCATTTAAACACTTCCTTTTAATTTTGCTACTTTGGTTTATTAAGTATCTGAGAAGTAAACTCTTATTTCTTTGAGAAATTCTCTGAACTCCTAAATTAGAGCCCCTCATTAGCCTTTTCACTGTACCCTATATTATAATTACAGAGTTATCTATGAAGTTGATTATTGACTGAGTCATCCACTAGGCTTTAAGTTCCATAAGGGCAGGGAATTTTATCTGTTTAACTCACTGCTGTAATCCTGGAGCCTAACCTGCAATTAGTACATTGTAGATACTTTAAAAATTATTTCTGGAATGAATAAATGATTAAATAAATAGTAGTTTGAAAGCTGATGATGCTGTGAGTTCTTTCTCTGTTTAAAATTTGCCTAATGCTGATATAACAACTCAATGTTGGTTACTAGAAGGCTGTTTCGTATCTTTACATGCTTCAAGGGACATGACGAAGTATTTCTTTGCTATCCCTAAGACTGGATAAATCCCAGTGATTCTCCTTCCTCCTCATCCAGTAAACTGGCACATCATGAAAAATGAGGAAAGTTTTCTAAACTTAGCAACTAAATGTTACTAAAACAAACATCCCACCTAGTAGGTATTTTCTTCATTTTTTATTCATGGGAAATTGTACATTCACAGTTTTCAGTGTGTCCTACAAACCAAAGCACAATTAAGCAATGATTGTTACTCAAGAGTTGGTAAACATTGACTTTTCAAGGCCAAATGTAAATGTGCCAAAAGCCAACTGTGGGTGGGGACCTCCAGATCCTTAGGGATTAGTCAAATAGAGAGAGGCAGTCAGCCTTTCACACCACAGCTCCTTGGAAGGTCCCAGACAGTCGGTGGACAGTTTCTGTTTCACTGATCCTCTTTCTCACCAAAGGGTCCTAATTTTCAACACAGTTATTGACATTTAGGTTAGTCCCAAACAGTTTTTAACAGTTGACTAATGTTAATCCTGTTTCTTTGCCAGCTATTACATCTTTGAGGAGGTTCTAGGAAATTATGAAAACTTTTTTTTTTTCTACTTTCTTGGTGTGTGTGTGCTCAATCATGCTTGACTCTTTGCAACCCTTTGGACTGTGGCCTGCCAACCTCTGTCCATGGGATTTCTCAGGCAAGAATACTGGAGTGGGTTGCTATTTCCTCCCCCAGGAGATCTTCCCGACCCAGGGATCAAATCAGCATCTCCTGTGTCTTCTGCTTTGCCAGGCAGATTCCTTGGGGAAGATATCTGAGTTCTTAGGAGCACACATGTCATTATTAAAAAGAGTAATAGCCACCTTTTGCCAGTAGTAACGTTTTAAAATGAATTAATTTTACTTTACTGATATTCAAAAATAATTGAAGGTAACTGTAAATTTCTACCAATCATTAGGCTACTAATAGTAGCTAAAATTATTAAATGCATTGCTAAAATAACATCATATTCAAAATTTGTCAGTTTTACAATTCCAGCTTACAATTAAATCCTGGATAAGTTGTCATTCAAAGGGTGCATTTTTAAATGAGCAAATTCATCTTGTTCATTGACAAAAGTAGAATTTGTTCATTGTAAAGATGCAGCTTTTGAATGACAACTTATTCAAGACTTACTGTGGATTGAAAACTATACTAGGTGCTGGGCACAAAGTATATTTCCAACCTGCATGAAACTTACAAGTGAATCAGGGAATGGATAGTTTTGTACTATATCAACTTAGCTTCCCCTTTTGTATGTTGTTGTTTAGTTGCTGAGTCATGTCAGACTCTTTGTGATCCCATGGACTGTAGCTGCCCAGGCTCCCCTGTCCATGGGACTTCCCAGGCAAGAATACTGGAGTGGGTTGCCATTTCCTTCTCCAGGGGATCTTCCTGCCCCAGGGATTGAACTCGCATCTCCTGCGCTGGCAAGCGGATTCTTTACCACTGAACCACCAGGGAAGCCCCCCTTTTGTGTGTAGTCCTGGTTTAATGCTGGCCACAAGGAACATCATGAAATTTTATCATTGTGAAATTTGGAAGGGGAAGTTAGTGTAAGGTACTGGGGATCACTGCCCTCATACACAGTCATTGCTCTGCTGGTTTAGTTTGGTGGCATTAGGTAGCAGCCAGCCTGTAGCTCCTACCACTCCTGCCCCATCAAGTCCCTTAGTTTTTCTGAGTCCTGGGACAGATATTCATGGTGAATACTTTGGTGAATTCATACTTTCCCTGGTGAAGAGTACCAGGTTCTTCTACATGTTACCCACACCATCAAGGTTAGAGGTTTCTATAGATGGAATGTGTTCTATAAAATCCATATTTTGCAATCTAATCTCCAGCTTCATGAGTATGAAAGAGATCCCAGAGAGTTTCCCCATCTCTCCACTGGGTGACTGCTAAGTCATTTCAGTCGTGTCCGACTCTGTGCGACCCCATAGGCGGCAGCCCACCAGGCTCACCCATCCCTGGGATTCTCTAGGCAAGAACACTGGATTGGGTTGCCATTTCCTTCTCCAATGCATGAAAGTGAAAAGTCAAGGTGAAGTCGCTCAGTTGTGTCCGACTCTTAGCGACCCCATGGACTGCAGCCTACCAGGCTCCTCCATCCATGGGATTTTCCACTGGGTGAAGTTACAAAGATGGGAATCTGTGAACCAGGAAGTGGGCTCTCACCAGACTTTGAATCTGTTGGCACCTTGATCTTGGTTCCCAAAGACCGGAACCATGAGAAATGAATTTCTATTGTTTATAAGCCACTCAGTTTATGGCATTTAGCTGTAGAAGCCTGAATAGACTAAGACAGAGGTGGTGTGAGATAAACATGGGTTCCAGTTATCCTCATGGATTATTGTTTGTTCTTGCTCTCTGCATTTCATGCCTAGCATTTCTTCTTAACTGCTAATCCTGCTGATCTGTGGAAACTTCAGGCACACCACCAGAGGCAAGGCAACAGCCTTCCATAGACTCCACCAGCACCCACAATTGCATAAGGTCTAATTCCTATAATACATCTTGTTCTTGCTGTCGCTCAAGGTGGTTCTATTTCTCTGATCAAATCTGAGTGATAAAGGGAGACAGACATTGCTCAAAGAATCATGCAACATACTCTACTGATTGTGTTAAGGCCTCTGACGGGAGCGTATGAGCTACTGTGAGAGCATATAAATACAGTGCCTTAATTTATATTAGGGATGAGTATCAGGGAAAGCCTCTTGAAGAAGTGATATTTTACCACTGATCTGGAGTTTGAGTAGACACTAGCCAGGTCAAGAGTTAGACAAGAGGAAGAGCAGTGGGCAAGAGCTCTGAGGTCTGCCCCACTACAGGAACTGAAAGAAAACCAGAGTGGCCAGGGCAGAAGGAAGGAACAGCAGAGGGACCGGGCCATCGGGGCCCCGTAGTTAGTTCAAGGTCTTCAGGCTTCACTCAAAGGGAATATGACAGGAGCAGATTTCCATTTTTAAAAGAGTACTCTGGCTTCTATGCAAACAAACTGATTATCTGTATATCTGCAAATAATCATCTGATTATTGACAATTAAGCATTATACTATAATGGAATTCAAAATTCAGCACTTGGCTGGCTCTTAAAATGAAAGTTATCCGCCAAAAACTCACAGCAGCTAGGAAAATAAAGACTTCTGGCCCTAGTATAAAAAATGGCCCCAGGCCATTCAAAGCCGGACCATCACATATGTGGAGGGTGGCTTAATTGTTATTCTTGATAATTATATGATTGTAGTATCATAGATGCCTTATGCCTTCACATTGTCAGCAGGAGTAAGCAAGGCAAGTTCTACAGTGGCAAGCTCCTGACTGCAAAAGTGAATTAGAAAGAGAAGATTATTTGATCCCAAGTTTAAAAACATGCTGACCATATTCTGACACATAGATCTTCTTAAATATCACAAAATCTCTGTCCCTTAGATCTCGAGTGATATCTTTATTATTACAGGGTGATAATTTTGCCTGCAAAAATAATCTTGTTCCAGCAACGGAAATGCCTTCCACCACCTCTGTTGCACTGAGGATTTTTCTTGTTCATTTTATTTCTCCTCAGGAAGGAGATTTGAGGCAATAATTCATCAAATTTCAAAAGGATTTGAATTTGAAATACAAAAGAATTTGTATTTCCAGGATTCTTTGCTAACTTAAAGGGTCAAAGTCTGAGTCATGTAAAGATAAAAAATAACCGAAGTGATGATGATGATGAAATATGGAGAGATAAGGGAAGACTGGCTTACGAACAAGTTCTTTGAATGGAAAGGCTTAAAAAATATAAATATGGGTTTGGATTGGTTGTTTTACCCAAAGAAAGAAAATTCCAATAATGAAGATGGATAAATACTGAAAAATAAAGAGTAAGAGACAGGAGGGCATTATAATGGGTCTGATGAATGAAAGGGTTGTAGCTGTGGGAACAGAGTGTAAGTGCTAGAATCTTTTAAGTAGAGGAACAAGACCTGGAGTTTGCTGGAACATTAGCAGGATAGCAGAAATGGTGACTCAGTAAGGATAATAAGGTTGAAACTGAGGGTTCTGGGGAATGGTAGAGATATTTTTATTTCAAAAAAATTTTGAAATTGTATAATGTTGATGAGGAAGGTGGTAACTCTGGGCCTTTTCTGTAGATTAAACAGAAGAATTGAAACTTCTTTTAAACTATAACAGAATTTCCATTTTCCTCAGATATTCAAATACACGCAGACTACTTTAGTCTAGAGACTATTGAGACCTAGATATCTGAGAAGGGAAGGCTTTATCTTCAAAACAGCACAACATACAGATACAGTCTCTCAGGCCAGAATGGGTATGGCCTTTACTGGTCTTAGGCCTTTCCTTTTCTGTTAAGTTTGTATCCGTGGTGAATTAATGCAGAGGGTAAGTATTTCAGAATGGAATTGGCATAAGGATGTGATTGGTATTTTGGTTCTGTGTATTCACCTGGACTACCTGTAGTTATATCTAAGACAAATATGATTGTAAGACTGGGACCATGCACTTGGATGTTCTCCCATTCAGATTACAGGCTGCCCTTGGTAGTCACTGGAACTAGTTATCCGCCCACCCAGGTCCCCTCCTCAACCTAGTCCACCAGTCCCAGTTTGAGTGATCCTTTCTCTTGCACCTCCTGGAATTCTCACTCACCTCTTCCTTATCTGGACCTTTCTCTGCTCCTAGACGCTGTAAGTAGGAGAACAGATTCCATTATTTATGTGTGGGCAAGGGAAAAATAGCGATTCTTATCTGTGATGAAATTTCCTCAGATGAGGGAGTGGTGAACATTCCATTATATCTCTCAGAGCAGAATATGGGGCTGAGAGTCATATTTTTCATCTGTAAAGCGTATTCTGCTGGAGTGAGTTTGGAGTCAGTTTCTAAGGGCTGGCGCTCCAACTTTAGAGCCCGAAGAGGGCGCTGGTAGAGTCTGTTGTGCACCATATGCCCTGACTCGAGATAGCTTTTGGAGACAGACTTCATTGGGACTTTCTATTGCCAGGGATTCAGAGTCCATACCCCCTTTTTTTCAATATAAAAATGATATTGCTTTCAACTTTGATTCTCTTTGATGGCTACCATGGATATTCAAAATCTTCAAATTTTTTCCTCCCATCTTTCACCCTTCAGTTGGTAAGTGCACAAATCACCTTCCTGTTGTTCACTCAGTTATGTCCCACTCTTTGTGACCCCATGGACTGCAGCACGCCAGGCTTCCCTGTCCTTCACCGTCTCCCGGAGCTTTCTCAAACTCATGTCCGTTGAGTCAGTGATACCATCCAACCATCTCATCCTCTGTTGTCCCCTTCTCTTCCTGCCTTCAATCTTTTCCAGCATCAGGGTTTTTTCCAATGAGTTGACTCTTCACATCAGGTGGCCCAAGTACTGGAGCTTCAGTTCCAGCAAAAGTCCTTCCAGTGAATATTCAGGACTGATTTCCTTTAGGATTGACTCATTGGATCACCTTGCAGTCCAAGGGACTCTCAAGAGTCTTCTCCAACACCACAGTTTAAAAGCATCAGTTCTTCGGCCCTCAGCCTTCTTTATGGTCCAGCTCTCCCATCCACACATGACTACTGGAAAAACCATAGCTTCGACTAAACATGGTCTGACAAACGTCAATGGGGAAGGGAATGGCAACCACTTCAGCATTCTTGCCTTGAGAACCCTATGAATAGTAGGAAAAGGCATAGATCACTAAGCTGTTTTGAAAAGTTTTTGTTTTGGGAAAGATTGGAGCTCCAGATAATCTAGACAATTCTTATTCAAGACTATCCCAAGAGTTACTGTTTAATAGATACAGAGTTTGTTTGGGATGACAAAAAAAGTTCTGGAAATGGGCTGTGGTGGTGATTGCAGAACAATGTGAATATACTTAATGCCACTGAATTAACTTAAAAATGGTTACAATGGTAAATATTATATATGTTTTACCACAATTTTTTTAAAAGTCAGGCTAGTGATTCCCTCAAGGAGCTACGGTTGGGAGTGTATTTTGGGAGGGCTTAGCATTTATCTGTTTTTCCTTTAGAGCTTATATGTCTGTTTAGAAATTATTATATTTACCTTTGTATTCTAGCATAAAATTATATTTCTTGCAAAAAGAATAATTAAAAGATTTAAAAGAAAGCAAACTATCCCAAGTAGAAAGAATTATGAGGACTTGGAAAGTCTCTTTCCCTACTTTGGGCGTCATTTTTTATTTTTAATGTAAAGTGAATGAGTTCAAAAGGTCATGGAAGCCTTTCTGGTGCTGCTGCTGCTGCTGCTAAGTGGCTTCAGTCATATCCGACTCTGTGCGACCTCATAGACGGCGGCCCACCAGGCTCCCCCGCCCCCGGGATTCTCCAGGCAAGAACACTGGAGTGGGTTGCCATTTCTGGTGCGAACATCCTGTAATTGTATAAAATAACTGCTTGTGAATGAAATGACAACTAAAAGCAAACATTCTTGAAGTATTATCTATTTTGCCTGTGTTTTCCTTCAGAGAAATGGAAAATTCAAGGGGAAAAAATAAACCCTGGTGGGAAACCCGCTGACTAATATGAAGGATTTTAGATTGTCTCATGTAGCGTAGGGATCAAGATGGCTGCCCTCTAAGATACAAAACTTGTGGGGAATGGAATGTTTGTCACTTAGTCTAAGGCAGGAGGGAAAAGAAAGTTCCACAAGTGGTCAGATGGGGGCAGGCGTGGGGAGGAAAGCCTGAGCTGGAGAGACTGGCAGCCCTTCTACCGACTCCAAGGAAGAAGGGGCCAGCGCCCACACGTGCCCTCGCCACTTGCACACGTAGGGCTCCCCAGTGTCAGCTCTGCTTCTGCGTAAAATCAGGTTCCTCCCCATAAGTCTTTAATTTCCTCCATCCAAGAAGCCTCAGTGGGCAATATACCTCATGAGTGCCTTTGTAATGATGTCCTATTTTCCAAAGCACCTACTCATCCTTTGAGGCCCACTTGAAGGCTTCACGCTCCTCAAGGCCTTAATGAATCGCACCATGCCTGTCCTTTGATTTCCATGACACAACTGTCTCCTCATCCTCTTCCTGCTTCTCACCCCCTCCGTTTTACTTCTCTGACTCCAATTTTTCTCCCACCTTCGAACTTCTTAGAGCACCTAAGCTCTCAAAAGCTCATTCAGAAATGTACCATATATCGTCTCAGAAATTTTCACTAACAAAAGGGCTGGCAAACAATGGCCTGAAGCCCAATTGTTTTTATAAACAAAGACTTATGGAAACACGGCTGCACTTATTCATCGATGTGTCGTCTCTGGCCTCTTTTCTGCTCCAATGGAGGAGTTGAGAAGTTGCCACCCAGACCATATGACCCACAAAGCCTAAAATATTTAATATCTGGTCTTTTACATTCACTGATCCTTGCTCTAATGAATGAAGCTGTTAATATTTCTTTTGCATCACTACCTTTATTCTGAAGGAGATCAACCCTGGGATTTCTTTGGAAGGAATGATGCTAAAGCTGAAACTCCAGTACTTTGGCCACCTCATGCGAAGAGTTGACTCATTGGAAAAGACTCTGATGCTGGGAGGGATTGGGGGCAGGAGAAGAAGGGGACGACCGAGGATGAGATGGCTGGATGGCATCACTGACTCAATGGATGTGAGTCTGAGTGAACTCCGAGAGATGGTGATGAACAAGGAGGCCTGGCGTGCTGCGATTCATGGGGTCGCAAAGAGTCGGACACGACTGAGCGACTGAACTGAACTGAACTGAACCTTTATTAAATCTGTGTTTTATTTATCTCCAACTTGAGAACAGGGACCAAGTCTAAAATATTTTTGTGCCCATTCAAGCCTCATCTCACTGTCTTGTACTTTTGTTAGAGTCTCAGTAAATAATGATTACTGAATGAATCACTTCTGAATGAATGAATTATTGAGATAGCAAACTACCAGTATTTTTTATTGTTGTTGAAATTAGATTGTCTGAATCTCTAAACAGAAGCGATATCTTCTCTTAGTTCTCTGCCTGAGGCACATCTGGCTTCTTTTCATCCTCTGTAGACATCAAACATTGGAGAAGGAAATGGCAACCCACTCCAGTGTTCTTGCCTGGAGAATCCCAGGGACAGGGGAGCCTGGTGGGCTGCCGTCTATGGGGTCGCACAGAGTCAGACACGACTGAAGCAACGTAGCAGCAGCAGCAGCAGATATCAAGATAGCACAGTGATTGGGCACAGCCTTCCTCGTGGCTCAGATGGTAAATAATCTGCCTCCAGTGCAGGAGACCTGGGTTTGATTCCTGGGTCAGTAAGATCCCCCGGAGAAGGGAATGGCAACCCACATCAATGTTTTTGCTTGGGCAATCCCGTAGACAGAGGAGCCTGGTGGGCTATAGAGTCCACGGGGTCACGAACAGCTGGACTCGCCTGAGGGACTAACGCTTCTGAGGCCAGAGAGCTTGGGGTTTGCGTCCTGGCTCTGGTTCTTGCAGCTGTGTGACACTAAAGGCGTTCTTAAAGTTCTAGGATTCACCTCCTCATCTGTAAAATCATGAGAACAGCAGTAACTTCATTATCAGGCCGATGTGAGCATTTTTAAGTAAATGATGTATTTTAAGTGTTAGCTATGGTGCGGGGACACAGTAAACTGTCTAAAAATGCTGGGCAATTGTTATTGCCTCACTGTAATTGCAACTCATCCCCTCACCCCCGCTTCCTATACCTAATTCAAATTCCTTCAAAACGAAGGTGTTTTCTCTACATTTCTTGTGCTTTGGATTCTAGAGTTAGAAAGTTAGGGTTCTCTTGGCAGTGAAAGAGGGTAGCAGTGGACAGATATGTTCCGATTGACTTGTCTGAATTTTCTTGCCATAGAAAAGCAACAACCACCTTTGCTTAGTAATCAGTTTAGAACCTCAATAAATGCAATAAGTAGTTTTTGTAAAATGGTAGCCAACTAGAGAAATGAATGAGTGCAGTCACTTACAGTCTGAAATAGCATATTTCATCAGGCTCAATTCCTGATGAAAAATAAACATCAAGGGCTAACTTGAAGGCAAATCAAATAGCCAAAAGTCAATGGACTAGGAAAAGAAAGTGGAGTAGTATTTTACTTTGATAATGGCAGTTGACAAAATCAGTTACTCCCTCACTTAACAGCACCTTCAGTGCTTCAGGCTGTTTTGGATACAAAGCATACATCAATCAAAATAATCAGATAAAAATTCTGCTCTTGTGGAGTTGCAGCCTGGTGAGGGATAGATAGATAAATTTTACAGCATTAAAGGTGATAACTGTGGAAAATACAGAGTAGGATAAAAAGGATCAGAAAGAGAAAACAGAAGGAACTGATGTCTGCATCTTTAAATAGGATGGTCAGAAGACATTTGAACAAAATTGTGAAGGATCTGAGATAGTGAACCACAGGGACATCTGGAGGAAAAAAATTACAAGCAGAGGAACTATACTGTATAAATTCCCCCAAAGCAGAAATGTGTCTGGTTTGGGCAAGGAACAATAAGGAAACTAGGATAGAGGCCAGAAATCATAATAATAGTAATAAAGTAGCTGACTTCTGCTGTGCTCTCAACTATTCTCTGAGCAGTCTTCTAAGCATTATTATATATAATCTTCAAAACCTTCCCACAATGTCAGCAGTTATTTTTTCCATTTTATCAGTAAATAAACCAAGATTGTTAAAATGTTGAATAATTTGCATGAGATTACACAGCTAGCAACCAGAGGAGCCAGATGTCTCCAATTCTAAAGCTCATGCTCTTTTTTAATTTTAAATTTATTTATTTTTTAATTGAAGGATAATTGCTTTACAGAATTGGTGTCTGCCCAACATCAACATGAATCAGCCACAGGTATATATATGCCGCCTCCCTCCTGAACCTCCCTTCCACCTCCTTCCCCATCCCAGCCCTCGAGGTTGTTACAATACCCGGGTTTGAGTTCCCTGAGTCATCTTTGCCATGACACTTTTTGCTCTGTCCAAAGTCTTTGTCTGTCTTGGAGATCAGGACTGGATTAGCTCTACTCTGTTCCCTACCTGTCAAAACTTCAAGTGCTTTATTCTAACCTCTTTTACTGGTTAAATTGTCCTTTAGAAACATTTTAATTCAAGTACAGAGTATAACATGTTAGCAGGGGTTTTCCATGGCCCCTTGACCACTTATGACATTTCCAAATTCTTTCCTCTTCTTTCCCATTCTAATCCTCCATAATTTTATCAGCTCTGCCTTTGCATACAAACCAGATCAGCCTCAAGGAGAAATCTCTACACCAGAGGGTAACCACATCCTTTCTGGCCTTCCTCTATAGATCAACTGATGTCTGGTGGAGCCTCCTAGAATTAACTTTTACTTCACAAATATAGGACTGTGGGCACTCATATTCAGAGACATTGCTTTTGCAAGTTATTTTGGTAAATCCTTTTTCCTTCATCTTTTATTTATTTTTGTATACCAGTTCTAAAGATATTTTGTATACATCTCAGCCTTTGACAGTATTATTTTAAAATTTTCTAAATTCTCAACCCAATTTTCCACTTTCTTAATCAAATGCAAAGTAGATTAAAAATAAAGCCAGGAAATACTGCTGAAGTTTTAAAAGCCTGTTCATTTCTCTGTCTGTTGATGTATGTTTCTCATCAGAATTCCTTTGAGCATCATCCTTGTCCAGATTAAATCACCTCCTCCTCTCTTCAAAGAAAACACAAGAGGACTGAACTACTTTTCCTTCTTCAATATGTATAAAATACTTTCTCCTGTTAAAATTATGTGTCAAATTTCAAACCAGAACCAGAAGGACAGAATGTTCATTCCTCTATTAGGTTATAAAATCCTCGAGCTAAAAGGACAATAATCTTGACAAGGAAGAAAATGTTCTTTTTTGTATTAGTATTTGAACAATGGCAACCCACTCCAGTGTTCTTGCCTGGAGAATCCCAGGGACAGGGGAGCCTGGTGGGCTGTCGTCTCTGGGGTCGCACAGAGTCAGACACGACTGAAGCGACTTAGCAGCAGCAGCAGCATCTGAACAAAAATGGAAAAAAAGAGAGTGTAAAATTTGAATATTTTCCCTATAAAGAATTTCAAATAGAATGCAATGAGAAAAACTTCAACTATTACACCAATAGAATTGCTCCATCATCATTCAAACTGCTTCAGTGCTATGTTTCTACCAGCTTTTTGAAAGGTGTTCTTCAAATAATTTTTGGCCTCCTCTCTATTTCTTTTTTAATCCAGCTTATATTTTAGGGTCTGTTTGAGGTGTTTATTTAAAGTTTTGCATGTATATGTGTTATATATATAACAGTCATCAAATATTGCCTGTAGGAGTAAAAAATGTGGGGAAAAGGTCAACTTCAATATCCACCAGTTGCATTGGCCCCATTAAGACAAACTCTGCAACAATGCTTGTCTCTTCCACTGCCCATCCCTCCCCATCTTCTAATAAAAGTTAATGGTTTTAGAAATACATCAGCGACACAATTTTAAATTTAAAAAAAAAACATGAAAAAATGCACCATCGAGGTGGATAGAAGAACGGTGCCAGGTATAGCCCCATTTCTGAAAGGTGCATGTTGTTAGTATATGCAATATGTAAATATAAACAGCGCAGAATTTAGATGAGGATCCTCAGTGGGAGGCAGAAATAGATGATTCTTGTTTTTTTCATAAGCTTTATGTATTAGTTTCCTACTGCTACTATAACAAATTACCACAAATTTAATGGCTTAAAACAACGCAGATTTATTATCTTACAATTGTGGAGGTCAGACACCTGAAATGAGTCTCACTGAGGCAACGTTAAGAGGCCAGCAGTGCTGTTTTCCTTCTGGAGGCTGCAGGAGAGATTCTGTTTTCTTTACCTTTTCCATCTTTTAGATGCCACCCGCAATCCTTGGATCATGACCCCTTCCTCCATCTTCCAAGCTCGTTGCTCCAACTTCTGGTCCCCTCATCACAGCTCCTTTTCTGACTAATCCTCTTGACTCCCTCTTTCAGAGGCCATTGTGGTTACATCAAGCTCACTTGGATAATTCAGGAAAATCTTCCGGTCTTATGACCCTTAACTTGATCATATCCTCAGTGTTCCTTTTGCTGTGAAAGTTAATATAGTCATAGGTTCCAGAGATGAGGACATGAGCATCTTTGGGGGACCATTATTCTGTCAATCACACTTTGAAAAACAATGTAACATTATTGGGAGTTTATTTTTTCCCTAGAAGTCCTTGTTCTCAATAGTTTAATAGTTTCATAGTGTAATTGTAAAATTTCTAGAAAGCTTCAACTAGAGTGTAATATTCAAGCCAAATAGATTAAATGATTAACTTTGGTTTTTGTTACAAAAATAATGTTTTTTTTCAAGGCCAAGATAATGCTAGAAATTAGTGAATTTATAGTTCCCCATATTTTCTTTTTTTTTTCATTATTTGTGGCTACTGTTAACCACAGTTGCATTTTTTCATTTGACAAAATGTCTTGAAAATATTGTTCAGTGCAGTTATGGTTGATATTGAATCTATTTTTTTACTTTTTAACATGAGAAAAGATAGATATTGTGTTAAATGTCAATGAATTATAGCAACAAATGCCATTAACAATAAAAGAAATAACAAAGATATTAACTTATTTTAAATAATTGCATTTATTTATTTAGGCTGTGCTGGGTCTTCATAGGTGCACAGGCTTTTTTCTAGTTGCAGTACGCGGGATCTCCTCTCTAGCTGAGGAGCATGGGCTTCCCATTGCAGAATGAGAAGCTTTTCTTGCTTTGGCTCTTGGGCTCTAGAGCACAGGCAAAATAGTGGTAGTTCCTGGGCTAGTTGCTCTGCAGCATGTGGGATTTTCCTGGATCAGGGATTGAACCTATGTCTCCTGCTTTGGCAGGTGAATTCTTTGCCACTGAGCCACTAGGGAAGACCCCAAATACTAACTTTTAAATAATAATTCATCAATGGATAAAGATGTGGTGTGCGTTCATGTGTGCATATGAATACTGTTGTTGTTTAGTGGCTAAGTTACGTCTGATTCTTTTCGACTCCATGGACCATAGGCCACCAGGCTCCTCTGTCCATGGGATTTCCCAGGCAAGGATACTGGAACGGGTTGCAATTTCCTTCTCCAGGGGATCTTCCCAGCCAAGGAACTGAACCCATGTCTCCTGCATTGGCAGGCAGATTCTTTACTACTGAGCCACCAGGGAAAATACTACTCAGCCATAAAAAAGAATGAAATAATGCCATTTGAAGTAACTTGGATGGAACTAAGGATGGTCATACTAAATGAAGTAAGTCAGAAAGAGAAAGACAAATACCACATGACATCACTTACATGTGGAATCTAAAATACGACACAGATGAGCTCATTTGTAAAACAGAATCAGTCTCACTGATGTAGAAAGAAAACTTATGATTACCACAGGGGAAAGGAGGTGGGGGAGGGATAAATTAGGAATTCGGGATTAGCAGATACAAACTACTATATATAAAAATAAACAATAAGATCCTACTGTATAGCACAGGGAACTATATTTAATATCATGTAATAAACCATAATGGAAAATAATATGAAGAAAGAATATATGTGTGTATGTGTATAACGGAATCACTTTGCTATACACCAGAAACTAACACAACATTGTAAGTGAAATTATACTTCAATAAATAAATAAATGATCAAATTCTAATATTTACATTAAAGATTTACGGCTTCTGATGCTCTTAAAACTTGGCCCAAATGGTGGATAATAATAGAATAATTTCTAGTTCAAGTGTGCCCTATGCTTGTAAACAGAAATTTATGATTAATATATTTTTGTTTAACTACCTATAAATGTTAATGGTTGGAAAAGAAATATTTCTTGCGATGTTTCTGTGGTTATAACATCAAATCTCCATCTCCTGATTTATAGAATATCTGATGAAAAATAATCACTGATAACAACCTGTACAGTTGGGGATGCTCTCTCCAAGGATAAATGTGATTAACAGGCCTGGGAAATAACTCAGTCGGAAAAAAAAAAAAAGACAACATAGCTTTCATTTGTCAACTGGCCTAAAAGCAAATGACAGGAGCAATTTCTCTTATTCTTTTACTAGCCCGACATGAATTCATGGTTATTAGAGGGTTGAATGTGCAATGCCTTGCAGGTGTTCTTTTGTACCATAGGAATATTCATTAAGTCTTTGCACAATATCCAGTCACTAATTACTATTTAGCTCCACAAGTTCATGTCTCAGAGTCTTTGTGTGTTGCTGTTTTCCCTCCGCAGCCAGCCTCCTTTTCTTGGCAGTATTTTGTATCTGCCTTTGCCTAGCATGTTTATAACTGTTTCCCTGGTGTAAGTCATTCTCCTTCCTTCTCAGAACCTCAGCAACACAGTGGGTGTATTTTGACTCCACTGAATTTCTGTTACAAAATTCTCTCTCCACTTTATCCCACCACCCACCATTTTCATGTTGTTCCCAGTGATATCTTGCCAACCTACTTTCCTGGGAAACTTTATGAAGACAGGTTTTTTTTTTTTCAACTCTAGAATTTTGGCAGAAATGATCATAATGTTAATAGGTGGCTCTGTTATCATAGGGAAAATGTAAGGAATGGTTTAATTCATAGGGGAGAATGTAATGGCTCAGATGTTTTCTTATTAGAATATTTTTCTCCCAATGGTACCGTGATTACCAGATCAGGTTTATAGAGAGGTGAAATTCCTCCAAGGTTATTGCTTCATACCTTGGGCTTTCCCTGCACGCTCTAGGGAACTGACCAGCCAGAATGATTTTAGCACTCTGAAAGGCTATGTGGCCCCACATATTTCTCTGATCAAGGTTCAGAAGAACCACTCCTTAGGGGCTTTCAGGTAAAGATGTTTTAGAATTACTAGCTCATCTCTGAGGGCTAGTTAAATCTATCATCATTCACATTACCTAACAGAGAGTAGACACCAAAGGTATGAGAACTTAAGACACACTTTTCTGATGGAAAGGACAAATTAAGAGAAGTGGTAGAGAAACATGCCTGGAGGGCATCACAGTGTAAACAGATAGTTCATAGTTTGAAATTCACCAAAGAAAAGAAGCAGCTGGAAAGCTTTAGGGAATGTTGCATAGTTTTCCATATAGATGTATTTATTCATTATTTTACAAAGTCTTATCAAGTGTTTATTGGTTATGGTCCAATTAAAGCATTTGGTATCAGCTAATTGTTCACATTTTTATTTTCCTAGCCAAAATCTTTTCCAATAAAAAAATTTACATATTCCCAAGTGTGTAAACCAAAGGAGAGGAGAGCTCTTCTGATTGAAGAGTGTTGGAGTGTTTGAGGATTGCTTGTCCCCACAGCACCTGGTCTCTCCTTCCTCTCCCCCAGCAATCCCTGAGGCATCTCTCTGATTAAACTCTGTTTGAGCAATCAACATCCTTTGAAATTATGGACATTTATTCAATAGATTTATGATTGCAACCACTGCTTTAGGAAGAAAAATTCCTCTTCATTTAAGTTGACAAACTGAAGAAATTGCTGATACACTCACTTCATTAAGTCATGCACTCATTTTTTTTTAAAGAACGTGATTGATAACCTACTATGTGCCACTAACACAGAGTGCAGATAGAAGAGTGGCCAGTGTAGACACGGGCTGCGCCTCATGGAGTTTACGTTCTAATTAAGAGCCAGCCATTTGCAGCAACGTGGATGGGCCTAGGGATTAGCAAACTAAATGAGCCAGTCAGAGAAACAATATCATATGACATCACGCACATGTGGAATCGAAAACAAAAATGATACAAGTGAACTTATTTGCAAAACAGACTCCTAGACATAGAAAGCAAATTTATGATTGCCAGAGGGGAAGAGGAAGAGGAATAAATTAGGAGTATGAAATTAACAGATACACACTACCATAAATAAAATCAGCAGCAAGGATTTACTATAGAGCACAGGGAACTATATTTAATATCTTGTAATAACCTATAATGAAAAGAATATAGATATAAACTTATAAATACTTATAACCAAGTCACTTTGCTGTACACCTGAAACTAACACAATACTGTGAATAAACTTCAATCTAAAAAACGTCAGCTATATGCCATCACACGCACTCTTAGAACAAATCATTTGCCCAAGACTTTTGCCCTCTGTCTAACCATACTTTACTCAAAGCGTATTTTCCCATAGATAATATTCTTAGATGTGTCTTATGACAACCTGATTACACTGTCTAAAGTTCAAAAGCTTATCTAGGTTGGGCAAGTACAGCAATTGAGGACATTATTTGCAATATGTTGAAAGATTGTCAAAGCATTACCCCAAAGACATTATTATTCTATAGTCAAAATGCTCACAATTAGAGGAGGGTTTTCCGTTCATCCATCCTAACGTTTCTCAGTTCTTCCCATCTATGAAGTTCTTTGGGACATTTAAAATTCATTCTCTGAACACTCAGGAAAGCTCAATAGCCTATTTCTTTTAAGCTTTTCTCTTTTTCTATCACCAGCAAATCATAGAAAAATGGGAAAGTTCCACACCCTGTTATCTCAGGAAGCTGTTTCAGGGGAGGCATACTGACTGGCTTCACAGAAGCCACTATGTGTGGTCCCCAGGGTCTGCGCTTCCAGATGCCCTGTATGTACTGATTCACTTTGCCGTACACCTGAAACTAATACAACATTGTAAATCCGCTATCATCATGTGCTCAGTCACTCTTTGCAACCCTATAGACTGTAGCCGGCTAGGCTGCTCTGTTCATGGGATTCTCCAGGCAAGAATACTGGAGTGGGTTGCCATTGTCTTCTTCAGGGGATCTTCTCAACCCAGGGCTCGAACCCACATCACCTATGTTTCCTGTATTGGCAGGCAGATTCTTTACCACTGAACCACCAGGGAAGCTCATAAAAATCAACCATACTCCAATATAAACTAAAAAAAAACCTTTCTGAAGTCCTTTTTTTGGGGGGGGGAACTATGTGTGGTCCCCAGGGTCTGCGCTTCCAGATGCCCTGTATGTACTGATTCACTTTGCCGTACACCTGAAACTAATACAACATTGTAAATCCGCTATCATCATGTGCTCAGTCACTCTTTGCAACCCTATAGACTGTAGCCGGCTAGGCTGCTCTGTTCATGGGATTCTCCAGGCAAGAATACTGGAGTGGGTTGCCATTGTCTTCTTCAGGGGATCTTCTCAACCCAGGGCTCGAACCCACATCACCTATGTTTCCTGTATTGGCAGGCAGATTCTTTACCACTGAACCACCAGGGAAGCTCATAAAAATCAACCATACTCCAATATAAACTAAAAAAAAACCTTTCTGAAGTCCTTTTTTTGGGGGGGGGAGAGCTGTGTGACATTGTGGGATTTTATTTCCCTGACCAGGGATAGACCCTTACTCCCTGCCTTGGAAGTGCAGAGGATTAACCTCTGGACCCCCAGAAAAGTCCCTAGAGTCAACATTTTGTATCATGCTATTCCTCCTGTTTGTAAACCTCCAACCTACTGCATGTCACATATTTTCTTTTAAAAGCATTATTTAGTTTTATTCTGAAAATCCTTGAAATAGCCAGAACCACTCTAAAGCAAGGCAAGACAGGACTAGTAAAATCAATGGCATAATAATAGCGAGCATATAAACAGCACTAATTCACTACTAGTTATTCATAATTAATTTGATGCTCACCATAACACCGCAAGGGAATTATTATAATGCATCTCCTCTAACAGATGGAGAAACTGAGCTTCAGAAATGCAAAACAGCTAAAGGCCACCCAGTTAGCAAGTGTCTGAGCTTCAACCCAGTGCTCTGTGACCACCTAGCAGGTGGAATGGGGTCGGGAGTGGGAGGGAGGTGGAAACGGGAGGGGACATATGTATGCCTGTGGCTGATTCATGTGGTATGGCAGAAACCAACACAACATTGTAAAGCAGTTATCCTCCAATTAAAAAAATTTAAAAAAAGAAAATGTCTGAGCTTAAACTCAAAAATTGGTCTTCTGACACTCGAAACAGAGTCGAATTGGCACCTGCTGCTCTGCCTATATCTCTGGACATGGGCTCATCCCAGGCCTCAGGCCTCCCCATTGTCCCACTTTTATTCTGAAGATAACTCATAAGAAGGACATTTTAATCTTGATTTCCTGCAAGAAGGGGGTGAGGTCACAAGGAATTCGGAGCCCTCTATGAGAAAGGGTGAGGACAGGGTGGTGAGGAGACTGCCAGCCACTAAGGGGAACTGTGTGCCACTCAGCACCCTGGGCCAGACCTGTCCCACCTCTCTCTGCCTTCTTTCTGTCTCTCAGGCACTCAAAGCTCTTTCCCACCTGGGGGTCTTCACAATGCGGCCCCCTCTGCCTGGCATGCTGCCCCAGACCTTCCAGAGGCTGGGGTCTTTCTTTGGGAAGGCCTTTTCTGACCCCTCTGTATGACCCACCTGTTTCTCTCTGTCCAGCTTTAGGAAGAAAAATTCCTCTTCATTTAAGTTGACAAACTGAAGAAATTGCTGATACACTCACTTCATTAAGTCATGCACTCATTTTTTTTTAAAGAACGTGATTGATAACCTACTATGTGCCACTAACACAGAGTGCAGATAGAAGAGTGGCCAGTGTAGACACGGGCTGCGCCTCATGGAGTTTACGTTCTAATTAAGAGCCAGCCATTTGCAGCAACGTGGATGGGCCTAGGGATTAGCAAACTAAATGAGCCAGTCAGAGAAACAATATCATATGACATCACGCACATGTGGAATCGAAAACAAAAATGATACAAGTGAACTTATTTGCAAAACAGACTCCTAGACATAGAAAGCAAATTTATGATTGCCAGAGGGGAAGAGGAAGAGGAATAAATTAGGAGTATGAAATTAACAGATACACACTACCATAAATAAAATCAGCAGCAAGGATTTACTATAGAGCACAGGGAACTATATTTAATATCTTGTAATAACCTATAATGAAAAGAATATAGATATAAACTTATAAATACTTATAACCAAGTCACTTTGCTGTACACCTGAAACTAACACAATACTGTGAATAAACTTCAATCTAAAAAACGTCAGCTATATGCCATCACACGCACTCTTAGAACAAATCATTTGCCCAAGACTTTTGCCCTCTGTCTAACCATACTTTACTCAAAGCGTATTTTCCCATAGATAATATTCTTAGATGTGTCTTATGACAACCTGATTACACTGTCTAAAGTTCAAAAGCTTATCTAGGTTGGGCAAGTACAGCAATTGAGAACATTATTTGCAATATGTTGAAAGATTGTCAAAGCATTACCCCAAAGACATTATTATTCTATAGTCAAAATGCTCACAATTAGAGGAGGGTTTTCCGTTCATCCATCCTAACGTTTCTCAGTTCTTCCCATCTATGAAGTTCTTTGGGACATTTAAAATTCATTCTCTGAACACTCAGGAAAGCTCAATAGCCTATTTCTTTTAAGCTTTTCTCTTTTTCTATCACCAGCAAATCATAGAAAAATGGGAAAGTTCCACACCCTGTTATCTCAGGAAGCTGTTTCAGGGGAGGCATACTGACTGGCTTCACAGAAGCCACTATGTGTGGTCCCCAGGGTCTGCGCTTCCAGATGCCCTGTATGTACTGATTCACTTTGCCGTACACCTGAAACTAATACAACATTGTAAATCCGCTATCATCATGTGCTCAGTCACTCTTTGCAACCCTATAGACTGTAGCCGGCTAGGCTGCTCTGTTCATGGGATTCTCCAGGCAAGAATACTGGAGTGGGTTGCCATTGTCTTCTTCAGGGGATCTTCTCAACCCAGGGCTCGAACCCACATCACCTATGTTTCCTGTATTGGCAGGCAGATTCTTTACCACTGAACCACCAGGGAAGCTCATAAAAATCAACCATACTCCAATATAAACTAAAAAAAAACCTTTCTGAAGTCCTTTTTTTGGGGGGGGGAGAGCTGTGTGACATTGTGGGATTTTATTTCCCTGACCAGGGATAGACCCTTACTCCCTGCCTTGGAAGTGCAGAGGATTAACCTCTGGACCCCCAGAAAAGTCCCTAGAGTCAACATTTTGTATCATGCTATTCCTCCTGTTTGTAAACCTCCAACCTACTGCATGTCACATATTTTCTTTTAAAAGCATTATTTAATTTTATTCTGAAAACCCTTGAAATAGCCAGAACCACTCTAAAGCAAGGCAAGACAGGACTAGTAAAATCAATGGCATAATAATAGCGAGCATATAAACAGCACTAATTCACTACTAGTTATTCATAATTAATTTGATGCTCACCATAACACCGCAAGGGAATTATTATAATGCATCTCCTCTAACAGATGGAGAAACTGAGCTTCAGAAATGCAAAACAGCTAAAGGCCACCCAGTTAGCAAGTGTCTGAGCTTCAACCCAGTGCTCTGTGACCACCTAGCAGGTGGAATGGGGTCGGGAGTGGGAGGGAGGTGGAAACGGGAGGGGACATATGTATGCCTGTGGCTGATTCATGTGGTATGGCAGAAACCAACACAACATTGTAAAGCAGTTATCCTCCAATTAAAAAAATTTAAAAAAAGAAAATGTCTGAGCTTAAACTCAAAAATTGGTCTTCTGACACTCGAAACAGAGTCGAATTGGCACCTGCTGCTCTGCCTATATCTCTGGACATGGGCTCATCCCAGGCCTCAGGCCTCCCCATTGTCCCACTTTTATTCTGAAGATAACTCATAAGAAGGACATTTTAATCTTGATTTCCTGCAAGAAGGGGGTGAGGTCACAAGGAATTCGGAGCCCTCTATGAGAAAGGGTGAGGACAGGGTGGTGAGGAGACTGCCAGCCACTAAGGGGAACTGTGTGCCACTCAGCACCCTGGGCCAGACCTGTCCCACCTCTCTCTGCCTTCTTTCTGTCTCTCAGGCACTCAAAGCTCTTTCCCACCTGGGGGTCTTCACAATGCGGCCCCCTCTGCCTGGCATGCTGCCCCAGACCTTCCAGAGGCTGGGGTCTTTCTTTGGGAAGGCCTTTTCTGACCCCTCTGTATGACCCACCTGTTTCTCTCTGTCCTCATTGTCTTCCTCACATATAGGTTTTTTAAATTAATTTTTATTGAAGTATAGTTGTTTTACAATGTGTATTAGTTTCTTCTGTACAGCAAAATGAACCAGTCATACATATACGTATTATCCCCTCCCGTGTGGAGTTCCTTCCCATTCAGGTCACCGCAGAGCATTAGGTAGAGTTCCCTGTGCTGTACGCTAGGTAATCATTCAGTTCAGTTCAGTCGCTCAGTCGTGTCCGACTCTTTGCGACCCCATGAATCGCAGCACGCCAGGCCTCCCTGTCCATCACCAACTCCCGGAGTTCACTCAGACTCATGTCCATCGAGTCAGTGATGCCATTCAGGCATCTCATCCTTTGTCGTCCCCTTCTCCTCCTGCCCCCAATCCCTCCCAGAATCAGAGTCCTTTCCAATGGGTCAACTCTTTGCAAGAGGTGGCCAAAGTTTCAGCTTTAGCATCATTCCTTCCAAAGAAATCCCAGGGCTGATCTCCTTCAGAATGGACTGGTTGGATCTCCTTGCAGTCCAAGGGACTCTCTAGAGTCTTCTCCAACACCACAGTTCAAGGCATCAATTCTTCGGCGCTCAGTTTTCTTCATAGTCCAACTCTCACACCCATACATGACCACTGGAAAAACCATAGCCTTGACTAGATGGGCCTTTGTTGGCAAAGTAATGTCTCTGCTTTTCAATATGCTATCTAGGTTGGTCATAACTTTCCTTCCAAGGAGTAAGTGTCTTTTAATTTCATGGCTGCAGTAATCATTAGTAATATTGTAAAAAAAACAAAACTAAAAATAGATCCACCATATGACCTGGCTTATTGCTTTTTAAACAACTGTGGCAAAATCCAGATACTGTGAAATGTAGCACCTTACACATTTTCAAGTGTGCAGTTCAGCAGCTTGAAGCACACTCACAAAGTTGTGCTGCCACCATGATCGTCTGCCTGCAGAACTCTTTACCTTGTAAAACTGGAACTCTGTACCCATGAATAAAAGCTCACCATCCTCCTTTTCCCCAGTCCCTGGCAAGCATAATTCTGCATTCTGTCTCTTGAAATGTGCCTCTTCTCGGTGCCTCATGTAAGTGGAATCGTACAGTGTTTGTCTATTTGTGGTCGGATTATTGCACTTAGTATAATGTCCTCCATTTTCACCCATGTTGTGACATGTGCCAGTATTTACTTCCTTTTTAAGGCTGAATAACATCCCATTGCATGTATGCATGCTTAATCATTCAATCTTGTCTGATTCTTTGTCCCTTTGGAGTGTAGCCCGCCAGCCTCCTCTGTCCAGGGAATTTTTCAGGCAAAAATACTGGAGGGGGTTGCCATTTCCTTCTCCAAGGGATCTTCCCAACCCAGGGATCAAACCCTCATCTCATATGTCTCCTGCACTGCAGGTGGGTTCTTTACCCACTGAGCTATCAGAGAAGCCCTGTTGTAGATACAGACCACATTTTTTTTTTTTACCCCATCCATCCAAATTAACTGACGCTTGAGTTGCTAGAGGAGCTTGGTGCAGGCTACTATCCATGGGGTCGCAAAGAGTTGGGCACGACTGAGCGGCTTCACTTCACTTTGGCTATTGTGAATAATGCTGCTGTGAACATAGATATATAAATGTTTTCCAAGTCCCTTTCAAATTTTTTGGGAACTATACCTAGAAGTAGAATTGCTCAATCATATGGTAATTCTATTTTTACCTATGCAATGGTGAGTGGCATACCATAAGTACTTGATTCTTTTTTGATTGAACAAAGGAAGGCCATTTGATGAGAGGGCACATACTTTTTCATAATACATGTAAATGGTAAAAAAAAAAAAAAAAAAAACTCAATATATAGAAGAGTTTAGTTGGCAAGTAAGTCTCTTTTTGTCTCCAACTAAATAATTTATCTTGTTAGAGGCAACAATTTTTACTAATGTCTTGTATGTCTGTCTAGAAATATTCTATGAATGTACATATATATGTATACTACCTTTCTTCATTTAATGGTAGAATACTGACTTATGAGGGCTTCCCTGGCACCTCAGATGGTAAAGAATCTGCCTGCAATGCAGAAGACATGGATTTAATCCCTGGGTCAGGAAGATCCCCTCGAGAAGGGAAGGGCTACCCACTCCAGTATTCTTGCCTGGAGAATTCCATGGACAGAGGAGTTCTGGTGGGCTACAGTCCTTGGGACCACAAAGAGTCAGACGTGACTGAGCGACTAACACACACACTCACTCACACATACACACACATACATACACACTGACTTATGAACAAAGTGAAGAATTACCAGGCAGGATCAGATCAATGGATTGATTCTGGGAAGAGTTAAGACCTCAAAGTAAAAAGTCAACCCACAAGGTCAGAGTCAGCAGAGAGAAGTAGCACCAAGGCTCAGGATAAGAGACTGGGGAAAGACAGTCATCAAGCAGCAAGGAACATTCTGCCATGTGCCAGTTGAGTCCATGCCTGTACCTGGCAACATCTCTCTGCCCCTTGTACACCAATTAACTTCTGGACGTCCTACCTACTCACCACGGAGAAAGCGCACATGGCAGGAGGGAAAGATATGATAAGAATTTGATTGAAGAGTTTGAGGTCCCAGCACAAGAGGGAAGTGGGAAATACCTACTAACCATCACAGTTATGGGGCTGGAAGTGGTGGGTATGGGTCTGGACTAGAGGTAAAGTCTTGGGTGTCAATGGCAGAGAACAGCGTGCTGAATTTTGTTGGCAACAATGAGACTTCAGAGAGAGTACATCAGGAGGGAGGAGCAGGGACTTCCCTGCTGGTCCAGTGGTTAAGCATCTGCCTTGCAATGTAGGGGACACACACAAGTTTGATTCCTGGTCGTGCCCCATAGCAACATGCCACATTTAGGCACTCCGTGTGTCACAAGGAAAGATCCAAGTGATGCAGCAAAGATCCTGTGTGCTGCAACTAAGACCCCAAGCAGCCAAATAACATAAAATAATAAATGAAAGAGGAAAGAGCAGTAAGCCAAAGACCTGGCTCTGCCTATGCCCCCAGACAACAAGGAGGGTGAGGGAAACTGTTGAAGACAAGGATGATCAGACAGCATCTTCAGTAACAGAGGGAAGTCAGACATGGGCATGATGGTGACATTTCCTCTTTTAAGAACTTGGAAGTTCACTCTGAATTGTGTGAAGTTTCCTTTTTAGTGTTTCCAGTAAATCATTTGCTCTGAAACCAAATGCTTTCCTATAAAAATATGTAACTCTGCTGCTAAGTTGCTTCAGTCATGTCCGACTCTGTGCGACCCCACAGATGGCAGCCCACCGGGCTCTGCCGTCCCTGGGATTCTCCAGGCAAGAACACTGACTCTGAAAGACACCATTTGCCAATGAGGAACAAGAAAGAGACAGTGTATTCTGGCCACAAACAGTGTTCTTAACCACGTTCCTCTGACAAGATCCTTGCCGTATTTCCACTATTCCTTCCAGTCCTTCTTTTCTTCTTCAGTCTATTTTAAAACATCGTGTTTCCTTTCTGACTTACCTACTCATTTCTAAACCTAAAAGGATAATTGCTCTGTCTTCTGCATTGTCATGCCATTTTTCCTTATGTGGGTGAAAATGGGCTCTTTCTGAATCTTCAGTTAGGTTCTTGATGATTTACCTATAAAGCTATTTGTAACTTTCTTTTAGGAACACTGTCCACAGTGACTTGTTAATATCTTAGAATTAAAAACTCTGATTCTTCAAAATTCTCTTTTCCCCTTCCTTTCTGTTTCTTTCAGGCCCAAATATGCAAGATAGTTTTCTGAATAACAAGTAAATTGTGTGACAACTTCAAATAAAACATTTTTATAACAGGTTTTTTGTCCTAAAGGAATAATGGGACTCCTGATTCTTTGGTTGTTTTTGTTTGATTTTGGTTTTTATTGAAGTATAGTTGATTTACAATATTGTGTTGGTTTCAGGTGTACAAACAAAGTTACTCAGTTATATATATATATATTTATATATATATAAGAAAGGTAAAATAAGAACTATTTTTACTGGAAAGCAGCACTTAAGTTTTAACTAGAAAAAGATAAGGAGATAGAATTTTATGTTTACTTCCAAGGATTTTAGAACTTGATCATTTTTAAAAAAATAATGTCTACTTTCAGTTGCTTAACAATTTGATGCATTTGTTAATTTAATGTAAGCTCGAGGAGTCTAGGGGCTTGTCAATTCTGTCATTATATCTCAGCACCTAGGATTGTATCTGACGTATAGCAGACGCTCACTAAATACTGCATTCTCTCATTTATTCAGCAAATATTTATTGAACATCTGCTATGTGCCTGCCCACTATATAGAAGCTGCTGCTGCTGCTAAGTCGCTTCAGTCACGTCCGACTCTGTGTGACCCCATAAGGTTGCAAAGAGTCAGACATGACTAAATGACTAGGCAAGCATATATATATATATACACATATACACATACCCATGTGTGCTAAGCCACTTCAGTCATGCCACAATCCTTTGCAACCCTATGGACTATAGTTTCCCCAGGCTCCACTGTCCATGGGACTCTCCAGGCAAGAATACTGGAGTGGGTTGCCTGCCCTCCTCTAGGGGACCTTCCTGACCCAGGGATAAAACCCTCTTTTGTCTCCTGCTTTGGCAGGCAGGTTCTTTACCACTAATACCACCTGGGAAGCCCATATATAATTTTTTTCCCAGATTCTTTTCCCTTATAGATCATTACAAAATATAGAGTGTCATTCCCTGTGCTATACAGTAGGTCCTTGTTGGCTTACTCATTTTATATATACTAATTTTCTTTGGCTGTTTTATGATGAAATTTCATCATTGGCCTTCCATGTAGGGTTCACTGAGTCTCAGTACTATATTATTCTTTGAGAATAGCAAGAAGGTACTTGTGAATCCTAGTAAGCCCACAGGCACATATTAGGGCTGCAAATACAATTTCTGGAATCTATAAACTCACAAATGTAAGTCCATGACATACAGAGAAAAGAAAAATAGCAAAGGGGGAGCCAAATTATCCTCAAGAGTATACAGCTAGGGGAAAGTATTAAACATTATTTAATGTTTCTTATGTGTCTTTACCTACTTAGTTCTATTCAATTCACCGTTATTGACTACTTATCCTGTGTCAGGCACTCGTTAATGTGGGTGATGTAAAGAGAAATAGGTTTTATAGAGCATAGATAACAGGTGAAAAGAATTTGACCTTTTCACAGAGAATAGTAAATACAATACCATTGATATTACAAAATCCCAATGAAATAGAGTTTCAACTAGGAATGGGGCTTTGGAAGGGAAATCTAGTTGGAGAAAGCATCTAATGGAACAAATCTGTCAAGAAGGAATAAAACCATACATGAAATTCAGAAAGACACATCGACACAGCTGTATTTATTAATAGAGAGTTAGAAAGTACTATACTTCTGTATATGTCATCCCAGCCAAAAAGGACCATCTAATACATCCTTGGCTTAGCTTTCTTCTGTTAGGGTAGGGAAAACAGCTAGGCTGGTTGGACTTCTAGCCAACCTAGAAGACTGGTCAGGGGCATGGAAGTGGCAGGAGTCATGATGAAAAATGGTCTCCAGAGATCATGATAGCAAAGGGGGAGACGCTGCGAGTAGCAAAGCACTTGCTGGACTGTAAGAAAGCAACTTGTAGAAGGTCCAAAGGAAATGTACACGTGATCCATCATCTGAGACTAAGACTACAGCTAAACTAAAGAGAGATGGAGGTTCTACCAAGTTAAGCACTGGGAGTGAGTCGCTCAGTCGTGTCTGACTCTATAACAGTCCATGGAATTCTCCAGGCCAGAATACTGGAGTCGGTAGCCTTTCCCTTCTCCAGGGGATCTTCCCAACCCAGGGGTCAAACCCAGGTCTCCTGCATTGCAGGCAGAGTCTTTATCAGCTGAGCCACAAGGGAAGCCCAAACACTGAGAAGGTCATTAGTCATCAGAAATGATCTCGGGTAGAAAGAGAATGGCACATGGGCACTCTGAAGATTTCTGATTTTAAAAGGCTACACGGAAAAGATCCATGCTGGGACACAAAGTGAAGGGCATCTAAAAAGCAGCACAATCCACAATGTGCGTTAATAAGTGATATTTGTTTTTTTCTTTCTGACTTACTTCACTCTGTATGACTTCTCTGCAAATGACCCAATTTCGTTCATTTTTATAGCTGACTAATATTGTGGGGTGGAGGAAGGTCCAAGAGGAAAGGGATATATGTATACATAGCTGATTCACTTCGCCATACAGCAGAAATGAACATAACATTGTAAAGCGAGCAATTATACTCAAACAAAAAAGGTGGCAGAATCTTGAAAGACTAGCAAGAATCAGCTTATATATCCCGATGGGGAAAGACACTATTTTGACACATTAACTGTGACATTTTCCCTGGACAGTTCTTGCTAGCTTTTGACCATTTCTCATAACAGGTTAGGCCAAAGGCCCCTGTTATCTCAAGGGAGAATTGAAACAGCATATAACTAGAAAAAAAGTATATAGGTAGTTCAATTCTGTGACCTGCTTTGTCACACAGCTTGGTTGAAATGAGAGATAATCTCAAACCCCGTACTCCCCCTCTCTGCCCCTTGGCTATGCCAAGTTTGATTCTTTTTTAAAACCTATGAGATAATTTCAGAAATCAATATTTTTTTCTTGAGGAAATGAGTAATTTTCTATTACCTTCCTTTTTTCTGTAAGGCTGCTGCTGCTGCTGCTAAGTCACTTCAGTCGTGTCCGACTCTGTATGACCCCAGAGACAGCAGCCCACCAGGCTCCCCCGTCCCTGGGATCCTCCAGGCAAGAACACTGGAGTGGGTTGCCATCTCCTTCTCCAATGCATCAAAGTGAAAAGTGAAAATGAAGTCGCTCAGTCGTGTCCGACCCTCAGCGACCCCATAGACTGCAGCCTTCCAGGCTCCTTCGTCCATGGGATTTTCCAGGCAGGAGTACTGGAGTGGGGTGACATTGCCTTATGTTAACAATAATAAATATTACTCAAACTACTTAATGACATTTCTACTACAGGTGAATTTTTTCATTAGAATGTACATGAAGTCCAGGAGACCAGAAGTTGTCCAGGTTACCAGCAACAACCCTTACCACAGATACACAAGAACTCCAGGGCAGGGTCAAGTGACTACCACAAGGAACGGAGATATTAGACTCCTTTTATTAAGAGCTCTGGGTCAGAAATGGTGAGCTATAAAGCCATCATTACCTATTGTCAACTCAACTTAGGCATTTTAAATGGGTAAGTCCCTCACTATGCTTTATCAAACTGAATTCAGGTGACCTTAGACGAAGGGATTACTCATAGAAATTTGGTGATCATTACCTTTCTCTTCCATTTTTGCAACATAGGTTTTCATCTCCTGGAAAAGGACTTAAGATTTTACTGTGACCTACTTTAGAATCATTGTCAACATTATAACCTGTTAATACTAGTTGTTTCTCAGAGGAAACAAAATCCTAGTCATATAATTGCATACAGTTCTAGACTATTGTCTAAGAAGTAAATACCGTTGGCTATGACATTGGTCTCTCCTGATACCTTTATGCATAAGACAGAGCTTCTGCACAATAATGATGCATGGACTGGATTTGTAATGACTTAAATACTCATTGGAAAGGATAACAACATATGGATGGATGGCAATGTCAAAAGAAGTTTCTAAGAGGATCTCAAAGGAGGGTGTCCTATTAAAAATTGTTTAATGATGACTATGATAAAGACTTGAAAAGCATAAAAATTATAATATGTAAGCAAAATAAAGATGGTGGGAATAATATACCAGATAGCAGAATCAAAATATTAAAGTGTCACAATCAATTGATAAAGTGGGGTGAAATAAATAATAACTGAGAAAAGAAGTATAAATTCCCACATTGGCACTAAAAAGAGTCAACTTCTTCAAATCCAGATCATGGGGAAAATATGTTAGTAGTAGGTCTCATACAATGGAGAAGGAAATGGCAACCCACTCCAGTGTTCTTGCCTGGAGAATCCCAGGGATGGGGGAGCCTGGTGGGCTGCCATCTATGGGGTCGCACAGAGTCGGACACGACTGAAGCGACTTAGCAGCAGCAGCAGCAGCAGGTCTCATGAAAAATGGCAAGTGTTTACATTGAAAAGAATGTCAGCATGTATCAGATTAAAGAAGCCAGTAAATTTGGGACCATGTGTGGTCAATGCATTTTAAAGTTGCATTAAGAGAATAATGTCCATACCTAGCGAAGTACTTGTCTCAATTATACTTTGCCTTCAACACAGCTCATCCAGACGTTATGTTTAATTCTTGGCACCTCATTGAAAGATCCCCTGGAGGAGGGCGTGGCAACCCACTCCACAGTTCTTGCGTGGAGAATCCCATGGACAGAGGAGCTTTCAGACTAGAGTCCGTAGGGTGGCAAAGAGTCAAACACAAATGAAGTGACTTGGCATGCACACACCTCATTGAAATCATTTTGGAGTAAGGTAAATAGAATTGCAATCAATTTGTATATACCCAGAACCCCTTTTTACAAGAAAGGAAATAATTCCCCCTTTATTTCATGTGGTCCTAGTGAGATTATCTATCATTGTATCCTCCCTATTATTTGGTCCAAAGAGGTTAGTCCAGGGACTGATTAGATTTGTGTATTTGAGGTTCAAGAGTTTTTCATTTTTGTTATGACAGGCAGTAAAATGTAGGCTTGTGGCAGTCAGGTACCAATTATCTGGCCGTAAGGAGTCTGTTGCCTGCAGAAGAGAGCGAAGTTAGCATGTGAAACAGAGAGAGTGGTGTGCTAACACCAGCTCAAACTGTGTCAGGAGAGACAGCTCTTACATTTTCATGAAATTTTGTGAACCAGTAGTTAAAGGCAGCCATTTAGTTTTATTTAAATTTTTTAAAACTTTATTTTTAAATTGGAGGATAATTGCTTTACAATGTTGTAACTTCTGCCATACAGCAACATGAATCGGCCATAATTATATATACAGATCCCCTTCCTCTTGAGCTTTCCCCCCACATCCCACACCTCTAGGCTGTCACAGGGCACTGGGCCGGGCTCCCTGTGTTATATAGCAGCTTCCCACTAGCTATTTATTTTACACATGATAGTGTATATATGTCAATTCTGCTTTCTCAGTTCATCCCAAAGTCTCCTTCCCCTGATTTACAATGCTGCGTTTCTGGTGTACAGCAAAGTGATTCAGTTTTATAGATATAGATATGTAAATAATATATATATTCTTTTATATTATAGATTATTATAGAATATTGAATACAGTTAATATAGTTCCCTGTGCTATACAATAGGATCTTGTTGTGTATCTATTTTTTATATAGTACTTTGTATTTGCTAATCCCAAACTCCTGATTTATCCCTCCTTCACCCCTTTCTCCTTTGGTAACTTAAGTTTGTTTTCTACCTCTAAGAGTCTGTTTCTGTTTTGTAAAAAAGTTTATCTGTGTCATATCTTGGATTCCACATATAAATGATATCACATAGTATTTGTCTTTCTCTGTTTGACTCAGTTCACTTAGTGTAATAATCTCTTGATCCATCCATATTGTTGCAAATGGCATTATTTCATTCTTTTTGTGGCTGAGCAGTGTTCCACTGTGTATATATGCCAATCTTCTTTATCCATTCATCTGACATTTAGGTTGCTTTCATGTCTTGGCTATTGTAAACAGTACTGCTATGAAACTGGGGTGCCTGTATCTTTTTGAATTATAGTTTTCTCTGGATATGTATATATGCCCAAGGGGGGGATTTTTGAATCATATGGCAACTCTGTTTTTTGGGTTTTGAGGAACCTCCATACTATTTTCCGCAGTAGCTGCACCAATTGACATTCTCACCAATACTGTAGGAGGGTTCCCTTTTAAAGACAGTCATCAAAAAATATATATATAAACATATCCTGAAGTAAATTATAATAAAAACAAAGGTAATACCTGTTCAAAACTCATTATTTCCCAATTATCATATTTCTGTTCAGTTCAGTTCAGTCGCTCAGTCGTGTCCGACTCTTTGCGACCCCATGAATCGCAGCACGCCAGGCCTCCCTGTCCATCACCAACTCCCGGAGTTCACTCAGACTCACATCCATCGAGTCGGTGATGCCATCCAGCCATCTCATCCTCTGTCGTCCCCTTCTCCTTCTGCCCCCAATCCCTCCCAGCATCAGAGTCTTTTCCAATGAGTCAACTCTTCACATGAGGTGGCCAAATTACTGGAGTTTCAGCTTTAGCATCATTCTTTCCAAAGAACACCCAGGACTGATCTCTTTTAGAATGGACTGGTTGGATCTTGTTGCAGTCCAAGGGACTCTCAAGAGTCTTCTCCATCACCACAGTTCAAAAGCATTAATTCTTCGGCACTCAGCTTTCTTTATAGTCCAACTCTCACATCCATACGTGACCACTGGAAAAACTATAGCCTTGACTAGATGGACCTTTGTTGGCAAAGTAATGTCTCTGCTTTTCAATATGCTATCTAGGTTGGTCATAACTTTCCTTCTAAGGAGTAAGCGTCTTTGCATTTCATGGCTGCAATCACCATCTGCAGTGATTTTGGAGCCCCCTAAAATAAAGTCTGACACTGTTTCCACTGTTTCCCATCTATTTCCCATGAAGTGATGGGACCAGATGCCATGATCTTAATTATCATATTACATTTTATTATTATCCATGCTCTTGAGACTATTTATGGCTATTGTTCCTAAGATGGAGGAGCCTGGTGGGCTGCCGTCTGTGGTGTTGCACAGAGTCGAACACAACTGAAGTAACTTAGCAGCAACAGCAGCAGCAGTGGAAGTAATGGATAATGATGCATTACTGAACATCTCTTCCCAATTCTCTGTTCAGTGCTATAGGTTGAAATCCCAACATGGATGTGTTTACATTAACTAATAAACCTACAAATCCAGGTCGGAATTTTTGTTTGATTCATTTTCTAGATCAGAGGTCAGCCAAGTTTTTCTATAAAGGACCAAATAGTAAACATTTTACAGATTTTGCAGGCCGTATCTGGAGACCTGGGTTTGACCCCTGGGTTGGGAAGATCCCCTGGAGAAGGGAACAGCTACCCACTCCAGTATTCTGGCCTGGAGAATTCCTTGGACTAGAGTCCATGGGGTCACAAAGATTCGGACTCGACTGAGTGACTTTCACTTTCACTTTCATCATTGTCCAAAAGGGCTTCCCTGGTGGCTCAGTCGGTAAAGGATCTGCCTGTAATGCAGGAAACGCAGGTTTGATCCCTGGGTTGGGAAGATTCCCTGGAGGAGGAAATGCGCAATCCACCTCAATATTTTTATACAGTGATATATAACACATCTTTTTATCCATTCATCTGTTGATGGATATTTAGCTTGCTTCCATGTCTTGGCTATATAGTAAATAGTGCTGCTATGAACAAGGTGCACGTATCTTTTGAATTATAGCTTTGATATGCCCAGGAGTGGGATTGCTGAATCATATGGCAACCCTATTTTGAGTTTTTTGAGGAACCTTCATACTATTTTCCATAATGACTGCACCAATTTACATTCCCACCAACAGTGTAAGATGGTTCCCTTTTCTCTACACCCTCTCTGGCAGTTATTATTTGTAGACTTTTTAATAATGACTATTCTGACTGGTGTGATATGATACATCATTGTTGTTTTGATTTGCATTTCTCTAATAATTAGCAATGGTAAGCATCTTTCCACGTGCCTCTTGGTCATCTCTATGTCTTTTTTGAAGAAATGTCTATTTATGTCTTCCTCCCATTTCTCATTCTTTTAAGGCTATCAGATTGGGATTGATTATGACCTTGTTTAACTTTCATTACCTCCTTGTAGGCCCTATCTCAAAGTACAGTCACACTGGGAGTTAGGGCTTTGTCTTAGTTGACCAGGCTGCTATAACAAAATATCACAGACTAGTAGCTTAAACACTATTTACTTTCTCATGCCTCTGGAAGCTAGAAGTCTGAGATCAGAAACCCAGCACGATCAGGTTCTGATGAGTGCCGGGCTAGCAGATGGCCACCTTCTCATGGCATCCTCACATCTGGTGGAGAGGTGGGGCAGAGACGGGGAGACGGGGCTCCAATCTCTTTGTTTTCTTATAAGAACACTAATTCCATCATGAGGACCTCACCTTCCTGACCTCTTCCAAGCTTAATTACCTCCCACAGGCCCCACTTCCTAATTCCATTACATTTTGAGGTTCATACTTCAACATATACATTTTGGGGAGACACATTTAGTCCATAACAGACTTCAAACATGAGTTTAGGGTGGGGAGACACAATTCAGTCCATAATATTGTCTTCTCTGTAAATGAAAACAGCAATTAACATTCAAGTCTGAACTACACTCATTCTTCAGTAATCACCACATTTGGCTATGGGTATAAAAGCCTGGCAAAAATCAACAAAAGCACTTTATAGAATAAACTAGCTATATCAAGTCTATGTAAAAAGGATAATGTATTTTGTTTTTAGTAGTAAATTGTGCTAAATATCCTTTAGAGTAATGAAGTATACAATTAGCTGATGAATGTATATACATACATTCATTTCTTTTTTTCAGAGACCTAGTTGTTGAACATAACCAGCCCACCACGGCAGAGACAAGTAGAAGTAAATGATGAAAAAGAGCTCCAGGGATAGTTTTTAAGCCCCTGGATCCAGCAGTATTTATAACTGCCACATCCACCCTTGCATTCTCCAGTTCCATGGACCAGTCAATTCTTCTCAAATTGTGAGAAGAATTGTGATTGTGATTGCCTAAAGCTAATTTTAATTGGATTTTCTGTCACTCCCTTCCAAGTATCCCCACTAATGCTATATGTGCCATAGGCAAGTGCAGGGAACCAAATAAATAAATAATTAATTAATTTAAGCCCTGAGAAAGAAGTTTCTGCAGGTCTGAAGACTCAGTCTTTACTTTCAGGATCAAATCAGACTTCAAGCAGATGGGATTGACGAGCTCTGGATTTTGAATTGCTGGCTTTGCTGCTTCTCTGACTCTGCTCTCATGTCCCACTGTAATAACAGGATCCATATCTGAGCCCCGATTCCCAGTTTCCACCCAGTTCTGAAAACAGGGCTCTTCTGGGTCTCGTTCCTGACCCACTTGCCTGGCCCAGGTCCCTTTAGACCTGGCTCTGTCTTTTCTTTCCCGGATGTTCCAGGGCCTAGCTGGAGGAAGACAGCATCCTGGCCATCGGCCTGTGTGTAGCTGTGTTAGACTTGTTGCTCCCTGATTTCCCGTTGCGTTGCTCTCGTGGGGACGTGCTCTGCTGGCCCTCGCTGATGTGATCTGCTGTTCTCCGCAACACTTGCCAGCTGTCCCGCGACCCACAGGTCGCAATGTCCTGCCCGCCATACTGGATCCTTCCCTGAGTCTGTTGCTTCCTGGAGCCCACTTGGCTGGCCCTTCTCAGCCAGGGCCCTCCTTAGAGAGTGGACTTGTTCCAGACCTCCAGTGTAGCCTCTCAAGCCAGGCCCTGATAAATCCCTTCTCAGAACTGCAGATCCTGATGTCAGCTTGTAGAGAAAACAAACCACACTTGGCAGTTTAAAAACCATGTGCACAGCTGCTTTTCAACATAGGCTTGGTGTTCCCCATAAATACTGAGTACAACTCTACCTGTGAAACTGAAGTGTTAAATATTGTTTAAATTCCTCATTAAAAAGCAAATTAATTAGGTAGTAGGTTGGCATGTTACTTAGGTGGTACTACAAATAAGGCTGAAGACCGTTTCTACCAGCCTGTTTTTAACTTTTCCTGCACCCATCCCCTCACCTTCAGCTGTTCTTTTCAGATGTCAAAGCCACTAAGATCAAAGGAGGAAAGAGAGGCATTAATCTAAATACTTAAATAACAGTAAAAAAAAAAAAAAAAAAAGCTCAGTTATCCAGTCCTCAAGACAATAAACACATGTATCTCTGATCTTTGTTGGTGTGTTCCTTTGCCCATTGGGTGCAGATACAGTCCAGTATCTTAATAATGGGTCCCATTAAATTGCATTTTCCTCTTTGCTTGAAAAAAAATTAATGTCAACATACACATTATGTTCAAGCAATTACAATGTGTCAGCATCATAAAGTCTGGACTGATGAGTTCAAAAGATTGAAAATAGGGTAAATTACTTTGTTCCACTTGAGAGAAAGTAAGAGATGAAGCAAAATGGGATTAATTAACAACCTTAGCCTGTTTGGATTTTTTTCAGATACTACAGAAAAAAAAAAATGGCAAAAAAGCAAATATAGCATGGAGAAATGATCTTCAACAGATAAGATAGGACCCATTCAAGGTTCATGGATATAATAATACAGTTATTACAATAGAGAGTTTCTCTTTCAAATCATATCAAGGCTTCCACTGGGGATTTCCCACAGTAATGGGATTTGTCTTAGTTGTTCCCTGGAGCAGCTCAACATTTTTTGTACTACAAACTCACTTGAATGACATTTAAATATTTGACACTCCCACAGGCATCAGTTCAGTTCAGATCGTGTCCAACTCTTTGCCCCTCCTTGGACTGCAGCACACCAGGGTTCCCTGTCCATCACCAACCCCCGGAGCTTGCTCAAACTGCTCAAACACATGTCCATCAGCTCGGTGATGCCGTCCAACCATCTCATCCTCTGTTGTCCCCTTCTCCTCCTGCCTTCAATCTTTCCCAGCATCAGGGTCTTTTCCAATGAGTCAGTTCTTCGCATCAGGTAGCCAAAGTATAGGAGCTTCAACGTCAGCATCAGTCCTTCCAATGAACATTCAGGACTGATTTCCTTTAGGACTGACTGGTTGGATCTCCTTGCAGTCCCACAGGCATGCTCAGTTTTCAATGAATCAAAAACAATTTTTGTGTGTCCCAAAATAAAGCATACAATTATTTGTAATGGCCAAAGCTATTAAAGGTAGATCAATAATAGATAAGCAAGACTGCTAGTTATGCTTAATTCCTAATACATTAGTGGTAATTCCAAATCTTATTCTCCCAATCAAGACAGCATTTGGATTTTAGATGATTGAGAGTTATGTTATTTGGGGGAATAATCTTGAATCCACTCACATGAATTTTTTAAATTTAAAATGCTTGCAAACTTGAGAACTTTAGTTCCCATTGGTTATACCTTCCTGTGATAGACCTCACATGTGATTGAGACAGCCTTGGAATTTGGGTCATCAAATAGTAAGAGTAGAAGTACAAGGAAAAGGAAGAAAAGCCACTTTTATAGGAAATCAAGAGATGGGAATGAGAAGAGGGGTGAAATGGAATAGAATTTGGCAAGCAGTATGCAGGGTTAGAATGGGTTTCCCAGGTGGTGCTAGTAATACAAAAAACCCACCTACTAATGCAGGAGACATAAAAGACACGGGTTTGATATCTGTGCTTCCCTGGCAGCTCAGATGGTAAAGAATCAGGCTGCAATGCTGGAGACCTGGGTTCAGTCCCTGGGTTGGGAAGATCCCTTGTAGAAGGAAATGGCAACCCACTCCAGTATTCTTGCCTGGAGAATTCCATGGACAGAGGAGCCTGGCAGGCTACAGTCCATGGGGTCATAGAGTTGGACACAACTGAGCAACTTTCACATGAGTGACTTTAACATCCATATTCATTCGGTAAGATCCCCTGGAGGAGGGCATGGCAACCCACTCCAGGATTCTTGTCTGGAGAATCCCCATGGACAAAGGAGCCTGGCGGGCTATACAGTCCACGGAGTCACAAAGAGTTGGACAGGACTGAAGCAACTTAGCACGCGAGTGCGCATGGAGGGTTAGAATATCAGCTTCTTTGACTTCCCCTAACTTAGCAAATGTGTTTGGAAATAAAGAAAACATATTGACTTGGTCCTTTATCCAAGGTCCTTTATCACATGAGTGACCTTTATCCAGAGGAGTCTTAAGGAGAGGTGGGGAGAAGATGGTCCAAGTTGAGACCAGCATGCCCCAGAACTTTTCACGAGTGTATTTTGAAAGGTAAGAAGACAAGATACTCTTTGGACAGTCAATCTAATTAACTGAAATATGTTCCCAAAACTCACTGAGAAAAAAGACAATAATTCACCATTTTAGTATCAAATACCTTCAGTCATGTTAAACTTCTACATTTTAAAAGGCTTCCCTTTCAAAGCAGGACCTCTAACTTGAAAGACTTTCATATCCCAACTTTTAACCATAACATGATGCTGAGAAATTTGGTAGGAATCTTGACATCAGAACAGAAGTATGTGGCAGAATAACAACAGGAAACTGCTGGCACACTAGGGGTAGAAGGTTAATAAGAGGACTATTGACAGAGGTGAGATCAGGGTCAAGGGAAAGTTAAGGGATGGTGAAGCACCTAGGATCAGCAATGCTGGGAAGCCACTTCCATTGCTAAGCCTGAATGGCGAGGTGAAGGAACCAGAACCTTAGCAGAGCTGTGCAGCTTTGGGAAAGTGGTGGCCCAAGAGGAGTGTGGCTGAGGGCAGGTGCAGGCAACCTCAGCCGATAGCACAGCCAGGCAAGGAGCGTGACCGGGGGTAGCAGAAGGAGTCCTGGGTGTGATATCTTGTTGCCCATTGGATCTTGAGAGTCCCTTGGACAGCAAGGAGATCAAACCAGTCAGTCCTAAAGGAAATCAACTCTGAGTATTCATTGCAATATTGGAAAAGACCCTGATTCTGGGAAAGATTGAAGGCAAGAGGAGAAGGGGACAACAGAGGATGAGATGGTTGGATGGCATTACCGACTCAATTGACATGAGTTTGAGCAAACTGTGGGAGATGGTGATGGACAGGGAAGCCTGGCGTGCTGCTGTTCATGGAGTTGCAAAGAGTCAGACATGACTTAGCGACTGAACAACAATCTCAATTAAAAGGGAAAGAGAACAAGAGCGATGAAGTTGGTAGAGGCCAACCTGGACACAGAGCAGGAGGGAGAAGACAGAGATTGGGTCTGAGATGACAAATGGAGAATAACTTGCTCAGAGAGTTCCTTACCACAGGCTTCCCTTCTGCTCACCTTTTCATCACTCTGTGAGGTCATTGAGAGTGTAGGTGGACAGGAAGAATTGCTAAACTAATTCTTCCTGGGTTTTGCAATACTCTCCATTTAGATTTGGGGGCAAATTCCTTTATGGAAGGAAAAACCACAGTCAAAACAAGGACAATAACAGGTTAAAGAGGCAACCTGGGCCTTGTTTCTGAAACAGAAATACAACCTGGAACATACTGTTTAAATAGAATTTGGTCCCTGCAGACAAAGACCATCGAAATAGGCAAATTGTTCTTAACTCTTTCAACTTCACTTAATTGCATTGAGGCCCCGTGATATACAAGAACTCAAGAGAAGACATGTCCTTCCAACTTGACAGTTTGTTCAACAGCTCTGAAATGCGTTAAAGATTTTCTTTCTTTTGGTGAAGTTCACAATGTCAAAGAATAACTCAGCTTGAAATTAAAAAGCCCCAAAATATTTTGGTTCAGTATAAGAATAAAATTATTTTATTCTGATATCTAGGCAATCAATACAGGAACGTCACTTAAATGCCTGAATTTCTTTCTTTCATGGTTCCTGAAGGGCCAGGTAAAAGAAGCCTGTGCTGTTATCATGACTAGCAAATCCTAATTCAAATTTTGTTAAGTGAATCACATCTCTAACACATTTATTATTGATATATATTTAGAAAATAGTTGACTAAACAAATATAAACAGGTCTTATTACTACTCTTTCTTTGGGAGTGGAATAATTATTCTTATCTCTCTAGGTCATTTAGAAGTTTCAAAAATGGCTTGGCAGTTTCATAAAATGTTAAATATACACCTAGTATATGATGTAGCCATTCTTTTCCTAGGTATTTATTCAAAAGAAAGGAAGGCATACATCACAGGGGAATGTTCATAGCATCTTTATTTGTAATAGCCCAAACTGGAAACAACTCAAAGTATCCATCAACAAGCAAATGGATAAATTGTGGTATATTTATAAAATAAAATCCTGCTCAACAATGAAAAGGAGTGAACCATTCATACATACAACATGGATAAATCTCAAAATATAATGTCCAGTGAAAGGTATCAGAGAAAAAGCATACATACTGTATGATTGCTTTTATATAAGATCCTAGAGAATGAAAACAAATCAATTGTGACAGAGAAAGGATCCATGATTTCCTGGGGACTGAAGACAGGGGAGTGACTGGCAGAAGGGAGGATCTAAAAATCAATAAGAGTAAAATTTTTAGAATGATAGCTATGTTTACTATATTTTTCTGCATATAGAATTCTAAGTTGACAGGTTTTTCTTTCTCTACTTTAAAGATGTTACTCACTATCTTCTTGTTTACCCTATTTCCAGTGAAAAAATACCATCATCTTTATCTTCTTTCTTAGCACATATCTTTTCTCCTCCACTCCGGCTGTTTTAAAATTTCTCCCTTTGTTACTGACTTTGAGTAATTTGATTATAATGTACTTTGACGTGTTTTTTTCTTTTGCTTAGGGTTCACTGAGCTTTTTGAAACTATAGTTTATAGTTTTCATCAAACCTGGAAAATTTGGAGCCAAGATATCTTTAAACATTTCTTCTTTTCCACCTCTCTCTTCCCTCTCCTTCGAGAACTTCAATTTTCAGTCCAGCATTTCTCAAGATGTGCTCTGCATATAAGTTAAATAAGCAGGGTGACAATATACAGCCTTGACGTACTCCTTTTCCTATTTGGAACCAGTCTGTTGTTCCATGTCCAGTTCTAACTGTTGCTTCTTGACCTGTATACAGATTTCTCAGGAGGCAGGTCAAGTGGTCTGGTATTCCGGTCTCTTTTAAGAATTTTCCATAGTTTGTTGTGATCCACACAGTCAAAGGCTTTGGCATAGTCAATAAAGCAGATGTTTTTCTGGAACTCTCTTATTTTTTTGATGATTCAGAGCGTGTGTTTAGTCTAAAGCTAATTATTTTCTCCTACTGAGATAATGCCAAATATTTTACTCCTTTACTCAAGGAAACCACCAAGATTCACCTGGCTCCACTCTCCCTGACCTGTGGCCTGGAAAGTCTCTCAAAGTATTCTCAAAGCTGTGACAATTGTAGCGTTCACCTCATTTGTTTGCCCTCTCTTAGAGGAGACATGCTTTGTTTGATGTATGGTGTCTTAATCCAGTAGCTTTTCACTTGTTTTAGCAATCATTGATGTTCAAGTCCTAAGCCATTATCTTATTAAGGGTTATAAACTGATGATACTTAATTCTCTCATTATTCCTGCATCTCTTAGATGGAATTATTTTAAAAGAACTTTTCTGCATCATTCAGTTTGTTACCTCAGAGTATAGTTTTTGTTTTTTTTTTAAAAAAGAGCAAGTACTGCTTTTCTATGTTTCTCAGTTTTCAGAATAATTAGCTGTTTCACTAGCATTCTCTAAAGGTAATCAGTGAGCTTTAAAATTTGTATTTAAGAGTTTCCTGATTGCTAAATGCATGGGGATTTGGGCAGAGTGGCAGGCTTAGAGAAGGCATGGACACGGCACTGTATCCTCAGACTTTACCCTATGGATCTCTTCTATCTTGTGTTATATCCTTTCATAATAAGTGGTGATCTAATCTTACAGATTAGCTGTGGAGGGGAGAAACATAGGTACAACACCAAAGGCTAAAGAGAAACAAAATAGTGCCAGTCCACCGGCCTTCAAGTCTCCTGGCCCACCAAGAGGAGGATCTGATTAAGGGGGAAGTTGGAGGAGGTCCTCAATTTCTGTCCTAACTGTCCCAGCTCTTTATACTTCCTGTCTGCTCCAATTATTTTGCTCTTTTTCTTGTTAAATCTCATTTTCACTCTAAAAAAATATATTTAAGTTGTTATTATGAGATCATTGAACTGAATATATTTAATGAGTTTTAATGTATTTAAATTTTTTTCAATGTTCAAGCTGTTCTACCTATGCCAAGAAGCCCCTACAAATTGGTTTCTATGTCCTTCTGACTTTATTTTAGTAGTCCTTGATAGCTTTATTGCTTTTTGACAAAAAATATCCCAGGTTCATCCTGTACATTTCTTGACCCAGCCATGGAACAAACTAGTTATCTAGATTGCCCTCAATCTTTTCAGTAGGAAATAATATGTAGAGATCATAATCTGAGTGCTAAGGCTGCTTGTTTCTCCTGGGTTGTCATTGCTTCTGAGATATTCACTGGAGAGCTTAGAAATGGGTATTTATTGAAAGAGAAAAACACATCATGAATTCATACTGATATTTGCAATTTAGTTTTAAGACTATAGAGTTTTACTTAACTTTTTTGGCTTTATATTTATATATCTTTCTTTTTATGCTAAAGAAATATCATAACAGTATGATTATTACTAGTAGCAATAAGATTACTTACTGCAGATTAAGAATTCTTTGCACTTGTTTTCATTTAAGATATATTCCAGTAAGAATTTACAGTCAAAACACCGTGTTTTAAAGTCACTTGAAATAATTTTTCATTCTATTGTTATGGCAGCTAAATGATATACATGTGATAAACTTGTTTGTTTCAGTTTCATTTTTATTTTTAGTGATTACTCTTTTTAAAGTTTACTTTTAATTTTAAATTATGCAAAATAGTAACATAGTTCTGAAGTAACAATGTGCTGGTAAATATTTGACAATTGGCTCCCTGGGATAGGTGTTAGTCACTTAGTCGTGTCCGAATCTCTGTGACCTCATTGACTGTAGCTCCTCTGTCCATGGGATTTCCCAGGCAAGAATACTAGAGTGAGTTGCCATTTCTCCTCCAGGGGATCTTCCCAACCCAGGGATCAAACCTGTGTCTCCTGCATTGGCAGGCAGATTCTTTACCACTGAGCCACCTGGGAAGCCCTGGGATAAGAGCCCTAACTTTGCTAATTTCTATGATGTAGACTCTATTTTCTTGGGCTCCAAAATCACATCTTCCCAACCCAGGGATCAAACCTGTGTCTCCTGCATTGGCAGGCAGATTCTTTACCACTGAGCCACCTGGGAAGCCCTGGGATAAGAGCCCTAACTTTGCTAATTTCTATGATGTAGACTCTATTTTCTTGGGCTCCAAAATCACTGAAAATGGTGACTGCAGCCATAAAATTTAAAAATGCTTGCTTCTTGGAAGAAAAGCTATGACCAACCTAGACAGCATATTAAAAAGTAGAGACATTACTTTGCCAACAAAAGTCTGTTTAGTCACAGCTATGGTTTTTCCAGTAGTCATGTACGGATGTGAGAGTTGGACCATAAAGAAAGTTGAGTGCCAAAGAAATGATGCTTTTGAACTGTGGTGTTGGAGAAGACCCTTTAGAGTCCCCTGGACAGCAAGCAAATCAAACCAAACCAGTCAATCCTAAAGAAAATCAGTCCTAAATATTCATTGAAAGGACTGATGTTGAAGCTGAAACTCCAATACTTTGGCCACCTGATGTGAAAAACTGACTCATTTGAAAAGACCCTGATGCTGGGAAAGATTGAAGATGGGGAGAAGGGGACGACAGAGGATGAGATGGTTGGATAGCATTACCGACTCGATGGATGGACATGAGCTTGAGCAAANGCTGAAACTCCAATACTTTGGCCACCTGATGTGAAAAACTGACTCATTTGAAAAGACCCTGATGCTGGGAAAGATTGAAGATGGGGAGAAGGGGACGACAGAGGATGAGATGGTTGGATAGCATTACCGACTCGATGGATGGACATGAGCTTGAGCAAACTCTGGGAGTTGGTGATAGACAGGGAAGCCTGGTGTGCTGCAGTCCATGGGGTTGCAAAGAGTAGGACATGACTAAGCAACTGAAGTGACTGATGGTGTAGATATTACCATGACCGATTCCAAGTTACCAAAATCACACTGAATGCAGAGTTTGGGAGATATGCAATAGTAAATCATTATATGATATTTATTTATATAATATTTCTACCATACAAATAGAATAATCTCAGTAGCATAGAGAATAGTAAAATAATTACAAAGTGGTGAGTTTTGAGAATGTATTTTTAATGTAGTTTATCTAACATTAAGTCTATGTAGTTTAATTTTTAAAAGTGGTGATTGACTAACTGGCTCACAAAATGCTTGGAAATTTAACAATTGGTTCTTGTTAGCTGGTGTGACCTGGCTCTAGCACGTCTCTATAACATAGCACATTCAGAAAAGGATTGCCTCTACCTATCCTTTCCATCTGGTTCCCTCTCTTGCTCTATAGGTAACTATTTTTATTAAACTTTTGTCTCATCTTTCATTGTGTATTTTTGCAAATAAAGGCATAAAGGATTATATATTTTCTTACACAAAAGATAGCACCCAAATAACACTGTTCTGCTCCGTGTTTAGCTCAGAATTGTGAGTCCTGTTTGATTGTAACTTCCCTAGGAAAGGGAAAGAGCTGCTATTTAAACTATTTCCAGCATCACACTTCAGTAAAAATGAGTTTTCTTGAGAGCTGAGAAATGTCTGAACGGGTCCAGAGGGTTCCATCAAGAATACTGGTGAAACCAGAAATCTGAGAGCTTTCTAGAAAAACTTCACAATATACCTCAGGATCAGAGAAGTAAGGAGCCAGGCTGTGGTGCAAGGTGGTGAGGCTATATGAATGAGTGCTCAAGTTCTGGCTTGGCTCCCACTAATAAATGCACCTACTTTCACTGAAGTCATCCAACCTGCCTGTAATAAATCTTCCAGCCATCAGAAGGGGTCATTGGTGTTTTAGCTGGATTTTTCAGCTGAGTTGAATGGAATGGAACTATGCTTACCATCCTTCTGAAAGTCGTTTCTACAATATTTATTGACTTATACTCTATACTCTATCAGACTGAAATCTTTTGATATTTGTCTGTTTCTAATAACTTTCCACTGGAAAGAAATGACTGAGATCTTGGAATTCACATCGTTATTACATGACTTCTTTGAAAATCATGTGATTTAAACAAAACCTTTTATTTCCTATTGTGATGATATCCCATCTTGCATTTGCCTTAATAGATATCATTAATGATTATTAGCACTTAGTAACATCATCATATTTGCCTGATGAAGGTCAGAGAGATGAAAGGGCTATTGATATGAGTTGCTGGCCATTGTTGTTAATCAGAATGAGCTCTTTTAGTGTGTGTGTGTGTGTGTGTGTGTGTGCATGCGCGTGCATGCTCAGTTGTGTCCGACTCTTTGTGACCCCATGGACTGTAGCCCACCAGGCTCCTCTGTCCATGGGATTTCCCAGGCAAGATACTGGAGTGGGTTCCCATCTGCTCCTCCAGAGGATCTTCCCAACCCAGAGACTGAACCCATGTCTCCTGCATCTCCTGCATTGGCAGGGGGATTCTTTACCTCCTGTACCACCTTGGTCTGTGCAACTTCTAATTATTTCTAGATTTTAGTACATTTTCCTGTGAATTCTAGAGGAAAATATGTAATAGTGATTATGACAAGAATACACACGGTAGCTGGTAAAGCCAGCCTGATATAGTGTTTTTAATGAACATTTCCCAGCTTAAGGTTAATGAACCCGTGGCACACAGAGCCTTTATGTGAAATCATCATGGAAGAAATAAATCCAAGATATTGTATCATGCTGCCAGATCAGGACTTTCTATCCTATACAGAGAGCAGCCTCAGAAAAGAAAACTATGGTGAATAATAAGGGCAACCTCTTATGCCTTACATAGTGCTCTGATCTTTATAATGGTTGTGCAAAGTCACCTGAGATTGGTTGTAATTTAACACCCAAGTACCAAGGCACGGAATTTGTACAGAAGTCTTTGACCTGTGGAATAGAACAAAGAGTCACCAGACTCATTTCACTGTATCTTCTTCTCTAAGATGTATTTCAACCAGACACAACTAAGTAAGAGCAGAGACTCTGTACTGGAGACCTAGAGTTTCTACAGGAGACAACCAAGGATATTAACTTACTGACATGCAGAAGAATCGGTATCACATGATCTGGCCTAAGACATTAATTCAAGTCCTGTCTTGTCTACTTGTGTATGCTTAGACAAAGTACTGTGGGGACAATAATCTCTCTTACACAAGGTTCTTGTGGCAATCAAAGAAAATGTCTATGAAAGAAAAACTCCTAAAAATACTATAGAGCTAGAAAAACTACCATAAGGACAAAATGAATCAGGAAAAATACACCCAGTGACTTATAGAGAGAAGAAGGATGCTTTTCTGTCTTGGTCTGGCTCTGGGGACAAAGTTTCCCTGCAGAATTTGTAACCATGGGTCTGTCATGACATTAGTTCGAAGAATACCCAAGCTGGGAAATTCACATAAACCAAGGTACAGGAGATGATTCCCCTTGGTCAGCTAACAGAAACAAATGCAAAGCCCACGTGCTTTGGAAAATGAGGCTCTTCTCTAGACCTCTCAGAACTTCTTTTAGCCACTCATGGATTTGAAAATGCTTCTTATGTTCCCCCTAAATCCTATACTCTCCAGTTGAAATGGTCCTAACGACTTCACTTTCACTTCTCACTTTCACGCATTGGAGAAGGAAATGGCAGCCCACTCCAGTGTTCTTGCCTGGAGAATCCCAGGGATGGGGGAGCCTGGTGGGCTACCGTCTATGGGGTCGCACAGAGTCGGACACGACTGAAGTGACTTAGCAGCAGTAGCAGTAACTTGGTCAACTACTTTTCATACAACAGCATTCGTTTTCAGAACCACCGCTGTTCATTTTCTTCTGTGTTTTGATATTCCATTTAAAATGTGCCCTCTTCGTCCAGTTCAGATCTAAAGGCAACATTCTAGAAATTGTCTAGCCTATGTGGGAATGATAATTCATTAATGTAATGTCACTGTCATAAAACTTACAGTATAATAGCAAATACTATTGAATGTGTTTTATGCGCCAAACATGATATACTTTACATGAAACACTAAGATAGGTTTTATTATTATCCTCATTTCACAGATAAGGAGAAATCCTAGTAACTAGCCCAAGGTAGCAAAGACAGTCCCTCATCACAGAGACAGTGATGTGTATATGACCAAAGCCAGAAGGCAAACACAGACCTGTCTGCCTTCAAGGCCCTTGCTTTAAACCATTAATACTCTACCTACCTTAATATGAGTCCTGGCTGGGCATCTGAAAATCAAAATGTCATTTTTAATAACTCTCACTCTCTTGATGGTGTGGGCAGTAAGCTAAAATTGCTAGGATTTTTATTTCTTTAAAATAAATCAGTTATTTTTCATGAAGATACATTTTCGTAGGATAAGGGGACAAAAAAGAAGGAATTACAGGGAGAAAGGGAGCAGAGAACCAGAAGGCAGAGATAAGGATAGTTGCTGCTGCTGCTAAGTCGCTTCAGTCAGACCCCATAGACGGCAGCCCACCAGGCTCCCCCGTCCCTGGGATTCTCCAGGCAAGAACACTGGAGTGGGTTGCCATTTCCTTCTCCAATGCATGAAAGTGAAAAGTGAAAGTGAAGTCGCTCAATTGTGTCCGACTCTTCGCGACCCCATGGACTGCAGCCCACCAGGCTCCTCCGACCATGGGATTTTTCAGCAAGAGTACTGGAGTGGGGTGCCATCGCCTTCTCCGAAGGATAGTTGAGAACACTAGTAATGACTTGCTTATTTCCCAATCTTGTAGTCCAACTGACCTGGCAGGTAACAAGGAGCCCCTGTGGTCACACGCCCAGGAATTCTGCTGAGTCTTAAAAATGTTCTGGTGCTTTTTATTTCTTAACGTTTCTTGAAGGTAATAGTATCATTCATTCCCGAAAGTTAACAGTTGCTATACCGAAGTCGCCTCATTGAAATCACCTTTGCTTTTCAGAGAGCAGTCTCTTTGGTACAGAGCATTTACGTTTGTGAAGCCTGCCCCCTGCTGGATTAATGAAATATTACATACCATATTTTCAAAGTTCTCCAAAACTGGGTCTAAAAATTTGTAGATGCCTTAACCGCTGTTTAGAGCTTTGACGAGGTGGGGGGGAGGGCGGGAATAAATACAGCTTTTTGAGATGATTTCCCTGAGATTCTCAGATAAGTTGTATAAACTTTGGGGTGCGGTTTATGGATTTTCACATCATATCTGCCCCCAAACCTCAAAATAAATGGTTTAAGTGCTCAAAGAAATAACAATAACAATAATGGTAAACATTATATTCAGTCTTTTCTATGTGCCAGAAATATGCAAAATACTCTGTGAACCCTGCTCCTTGCAACACTCACCAACACCCTAAGAGATAAGTTCTGTGCATTCCACACCCTCAATTTACAGAAAGACTTAAAGAAATTGAGAGCACCTTCACCCCCACTATTACCCATGCAGCCACAGGTTGGGAGCCCCTGAAGCTATTCTTGAACTTCTTCACCCCATTAATTGTCCAGAGTTGATTATACCAGAAAGAGTCAACCAAGCTGCTTTACCCAGATTTTTTTTTCTTGGTAATTTGGAATTGGATTCAAAGAACCTTTGGTCTGGCTGGTTACTAAATGGTGGTGGTGGTTTAGTCGCTAAGTCATGTCCGACTCTTGCAATGCCATGGACCATAGTCTGCCAGGCTCCTCTATTCACGGGATTCTCCAGGCAAGAATACTGGAATGGGTTGCCATTTCCTTCTCTAGGGGATCTTCCCAAGCCAGGGATCAAACACTGCACTGTTCTCCTGCATTGCACACAGATTATTTACCAACTGAGCTACCAGGGAAGCCCTTACTTAAATAGAGGTCATGTAAATCCAGGGGGCTCTGTGAGGAGTCGTGTGCCTGGAGAAACAGAAAAAAAGGTGATCAGGAGAAAGGAAAGAATAAAGTAAAGCACAGAGAAAAGCAGAGAGGACAATTTTCTGTTCTTGGTACAAAACCCTCCTAAGGTTCCTCTGCTAGTTTCATTGGCTTGGTTTATTGAAATATGTCTTTTTCTCTATTAAAAAAAGTGTATAAAACTAAGTCATGTGAGCAATACTATGTAAAAGTGAACCAAATCTCGTGTTATAATGAATAAAATCTGAAGTTAATACGGCACATTGAATGATGTACTTAATTTTTATTGTATTCCACGGCAGTTAGACTCAAATAGGGAGCAATTAATGAAAATGACTGTAATTATTGTCGTGTCAACAAAGCCAAACCAAGTGATTCCACAGTCAGCTGTAGGGAAGACAATTCAGAGACAGCAGGAAGTTGTTCTGCAGTTTTCACAAAGGACCCTGGATTGAAAAATCAGGAGGTCAAGTCTTTTTCTTGCCACTACTTCTCTGGCAACAATCGTCCAGGTGGTTGAAGAGGCTCCAGCTGACAAGCGGGTGAGCCCCTTGGAGCTCCTTACCCCAGCCCCTGCCTGCCCCTTCCCTCGCTGCGTCTCCAAGGAAGAGAACGCTGGGAAGATTGTGCGGGAAGAGCAGCGTCTTCTTGGGAAACTCTCCTTTCCTCAGCATTGGATGGTGAGACACAGAACATGGAGGATTTGAAGCAGATCTTAGGAAGAGGCTGCCAGCCTGCCTCCCATGGGACTATCCTTCGGTCCACGCCTACCATTCATTACCACTCGGCATCATCAGTGTGGTCCGGGCGTCTGTGTGAAGGATGGAGGTGAAATCCTTATGGCAATAAAATGTGTGAAATTGTATGAGTTTTCCCTCCACACAGATGCCTGTCTTCCTCGGTGGCTGGGATAGGGAGTGATGCACAGTTGAGGAAGAATCCTGTTTTTGTCACAGAGATTGGTGCATGCATGAGTGTGTGCTCAGCCCCTCAGTCACGTTCGACTGTTTGTGACCCTATGGACTGTGGCACGCCAGGTTCCTCTGCCCGTGGAATTCTCCAGCCAAGAATACTGGAGTGGCTTGCCCTTTTCTCCTCTAGGGGATCTTCCCGACCCAGGGATCAAACCTGCGTCTCCTGCAGCTTCTGCATTGGCAGGCAGGTTCTCTACCCTGAGCCACCTGGGAAGCCCATGAGATTGATGGCTCCCAGCCGCATGCCATCCTCACAATCTCTTTTCCACTGAGGCAAACCAACAGGAACACTCAGAAAAGTTACCATAAACCAGAATCTTGGAGTCTTGGGATTGGTTTAGCTTAAAGCAGCCATTATTTATAGGGATGAAGATTCAATGACTCAGAAATATTCCATTTTCCTCCTTCCACACAAGGCTAAACCAATATCCTAGTCTGGACTTTGACCAATAAGTGCATTCGTGCTAATAAACAAATGGCTGTTTATTGTTTCTAAGTTGTATCTGAATCTTTGCTACCATGGACTGTAGCCCTGCCAGGCTTCTCTGTCCATGGGATTTCCCAGGCAAGAATACTGGAGTGGGTTGCCATACATCTCGAATATTTTAGATGTATTATTTCCCTGAGAAAGTTTTTGTTGTATAATTGGCAGTGACTCTGGCACAGAAGTCATGAGAATATTATGGAAAGGACCAAGAAAGGTTTTCTTGGGATTCATTCAATATATGTTATTGGGTAAATGCCATGTGACAGGCACAGTGAAAGGCACCAGAGAAAAAAAATTACAAAATAATGTCTATACTTTTCAAGAGCTTAATGGGTCAGGCATTCATCATTAATTAGTGTGATAACTTAGGGGAACATAAAAAAGAGACTATTCCTATCTTAGAACATTTTAATAATCTTGGAACATTTTACACAGATAATGTTGGGTTAAGATAACTATGAAGAGGAGTCTAGAAGGGAAAGGAGTGGGAAGAAAATTATAGGAAAAGGGAGGGTGTGATCTCGGGGCTGGAGATGACTGCATACATATGTATCTGAGAGCTGTTTTTAAACACTGTCTGTCTGAAGCATCTCTCCACTTTCCACCCTCCAACTCACCCCTCTTCCTGAGTCACCCAAGATTGCCATTTTTCACTAGGAAAGGACGAAAAGGAAAGGATGCGATTTGTCTAAAATCCTCACAGGCTGCTAGAATACATCCATGCCTTTCATCTGCACAGCCCACCATGCAAAGGGTGGGACTTCTAGTAAAGATGGGGAAACCACAGTACAGAGAGGTTGCTGGGCTTCTCTGCATTACACAGTTTGGAAAAGGCAGTGCCAAAATGCAAATTCACATTTTAAAATGATAACTAAGACATACGTGTGCTTTTTAAAAAGAACAAAATAATAGAGAAGTATGAGATGTAAAAATGGTGGCTCGGCTGGTAAAGAATTGGCCTGCAATGCAGGAGACCTGGGTTTGATCCCTGGGTTGGGACGATCCCCTGCAGATGGGAATGGCTCCCCACTCCAGTGTTCTGGCCTGGAGAATTCCACGGATTGTATAGTCTGTGGGGTTGCAAAGAACCGGACATGACTAAGCGACTTTCACATCTCTACATTCCAAACTGTTTGGGGGTATATATATCCCTGTAGACATTTTTCCCTGTACATGCAAATGTATTATTTACACACATGATATATGACTGTGTACAAGAACATCTATCAGTTCAGTTCAGTCGCTCAGTTGTGTCC